>JAGKQA010000126.1:0-111972 GCA_022609195.1 Plenodomus libanotidis | reverse complement strand
ATATAATAATTTATTTACTAATAGCGAAAAAAGAAAAGCTAAATTATTATTATTAAAGGAATTTCGACGGCTTCGGACCCCCATGGGATTGGGTATAGATTAGAGAGTTAGGGTTTAAATAGGCTTTCTTAAGGCTGCATAAGAGTAATGAAACAACAAAAAAAAAATAGGCTTTCTTGGCGGGACAAAACTCTTGGTAGGGACTTCCGTACTCCCTCGTGCATTGATTATGGCTGTCTTGGTCATTGACGGTACGATATTCTTGCCTGCAAAAACATGCTTAGATAAATGCAATTCTTTCTCGTTTCCTCAGTAGACATCGGAAACTTCTTATCAACACAGCTAAAGAGATGAATAAATTTTGGTCGAGTCCCTGGCTGAATTGAAGCCATTGCCTATCATTCTCGTTGTAGCAGGTGCAGGTATGTATGTGGTGAATGTGGGCAACCTAAGAAATTTGTGCAATAATTGTCTCAGTAGGACAGTCCATACATTCAGAATTTTCGCATTGCCAAGACCTAAGTGAGTTGTTTACCTTTTCTACATCGTTTTGGGTTGATACAGTAGGCACGGGAACCCGGAATCCGAAACGTTGTGCCGACAGAAGATGCTAAGTCACGACCCTGTAATCGTTCGCATTAGCCATTCTAGCTATTTTCGTCGTCTCTGTTCAGACACGAAATGACTCGAACAAGAGTGTGCATTTTTCTATCTAATCCGAAAAGGTCCGTTGTGGTGAGATGCGCCGATTCTGGAAGACCATTAACCAAACACTGCCAGGTCTTTCGTAAGCATGGTCGCGTCTTGCCCTATTCACGGGTGTCAAATATGAAAAATAATAATGACGCCCAAGTTCTACAAGGACAATCGCATCGTGCCGCCAATCATTGCGTTCATCACGATATGTCTTTTATGGCAACTCATCGATCGATCTGCCCTGCTGTATAGCACCGGAAAGATGATTCAACATGGACATCTGTGAATCACGAAAAGGCCAAACAAATTCAAGATACGAGACGCCCAACAAAGCTCGAACACAGCTCTGAGGCAGGCTCGAAACTGGACGGAGATGATATTCTACTCATACTCAAGACTAGAGCAACGGTGTTGTGGAAACATTTATCTGTCCACCTCTCCACGACACTTTCGCCAGAGCGCATCAACCCTAGAAACACGGTGGTCTATTCCGAAGTAGAGGCAAAGATCAGGAACCACACTGTCATCGACATTCTTAGCCAGATGCTGCAATCAGTCAAATACTCACCCAATTGGTGTGCGCCGGTACTCTCATGGCACCATGCCCACAATCGGGACAGTGCGAGGTACCACGAGCTGGAAAGATCTTGGGATTTCGCGGTGAGTTTTTGAATAGATTCTGAACGGTGCTTGGGCGCTGATATATGTGCGTACAGCAGAGAGCGTTGAACTATGGCGACTTCTACGCTAACATTATCGCACCGGCGCTCAGCAAGCGGAAGAGATGGTGGGATAACTTTTCTAATGGCTACGAAGTTCACTCATCCTCTGCGAGTTCGTCACCCAGGCCGGATGGCACATATGACAGTATTCTTTGGACTAGCGCTTGGAAATCAGCTGACAGCTGTGAAGCAGCATGTCTTGGCTGGTCTATGTGTGTACAATGGTACTACTATGGCGACGACTGCAAAATGGACGACAGGGTATTCATGAGCCACAGGTGGCCTGAAGGAATGCGATATAGAAAAGATAAGCTGGAATCCGTCAGTGGCTGGCTGAAGGACAGAATGGACGCTTGGAACTGTAATTGATAGCAACAGGACCAACGCCCATGGCCTTCCGCTAAATGTATTTGTATCCTCATCATGCGCTCAGAACATGCGCCTCGGCCTCTGGTTCATGCGGGCAAGTACGTTGACATTCATCAGACGGGTTGTGACAATATCAGTTGTGAGTAACCCATCATCACAAAGTCTGGCATGACATCAGTGACTTCAGTATATCAAGACTGCCTTGATGGTATCATTTGCGTCATGTAATCTGTGATCATGGTCTCAGTCACTTCTCATGCCTTGGTATCATCCTCCACAACCAATGTATGTCTCTATCAAAAGTGGGGTGCGTTGAGGACCAGACCCATCAGGATTCCACCAAGCGTGCCAGCAATGGGAATTGTCATGATCCACGCAACAACGAGTAGGCCTACTCGCTGGAAGTTGACTGCCTTGAGGGTACCGTTGCAAAGTCCAACGCCGACCGTGGCTCCTGTGATGCACATGGACGTAGAAACGGGCAGCTTGAATTGCGAGAAAACAAGAACGGTAACGGCGGCGCCCATCTCCATGGAGCAACCACGACTAGGGCTGTGATATGTAATCTTGTTACCCATGACTAGCAATGATGTTAGAACGCACTAATGTAGATGATGCATGTGTCGGAGTGTGGTAGCTTACCCTTCATGATATTGTAACCGTAGGTAATCAGTCCAAGGGAAATAGTGGCGGAGAGGACAGCAAGCTGCCAGACAGGTACAGAGGCTTTAGACGCGCTGGCCTCACCAGTCGTCCATGCAGAGTAGATAACGGCCCAGGGGCCGACGGAGTTTCCAATGTCGTTGGCACCGTGAGCAAAAGAAGCCGTGCACGCAGTCAAGACCTGTACAAAGGAGTACGTGTGTTCGACCTCGTTCGGGTATTTCTCAGCGGCTGCGTAGACACGCTCCATACGCGCACCCTCGGGAGTACCGTGAGTTCCGGACTGAGCGGCGTGAATGTCGTAGTGCAGGCCGTACAGAGCTCCGACAGTGATCATGGCTGGGATCCTCTTCAGAATGATCTTCATGTTGTGGAATTCGTAGACCTGGCCGGGGCCCATGGGGTTGTCGCGGAGTGTCCTCATTGCCCAACCCAGTGGACCGCTCTTCTTCTCCAACTTCGCGTGAAATCTTGCCTCGCCTTGAGCCTCAAGCTCTTTGGTGCTCAGGTGAACAACCTCTCGTACCACTTCGAGTTTCTCGTTCTCTTCTTTGCCGGCCAGGATCGATCCCGATGAGTTGGCGGCAGTTCTCGATTCCTCGTTTTCCTCTTGCACTACCGCGTAATCGGGTACAACAGATTTCTCGCCCTCGGGAGGAGCGGGCCGCCAGAACAGAAGAGGGCCCTGGAGGAAATGCCACCACTTGAGGGTATAGTCCTTATTCATGACCTTGGCGTGGACGTAGGGGACGAAGAATAAAGCAGCCAGCACTGCAACACCAGAGCCAGTGCCCATAGTGACGCTTGCAACAAACCATCCGGGCTTCTTGTTTAGACCCAAGTTTGGTGATCCTTTGTAGACGATGGAAAGTGTGCAAATGGTGCCGGCGATGAGAAAGAAGAATGGCGAGGTCCATACGGCCCAAGGCACCGGGTTCTTGCGCATGTGTACCACGAGCTTGATCAGCATGAAAATGGTAGCGCCAAAGCCTGCTGCGATGGCCGGTGCCATCCCCAAGCCAGCAAAGATAGCGCCTAGACCCTGCCCCTTGTTCCAACCCCATTGCACTTTGTCCGCCCCAGCGGTTGCAACACCGACACCTGCAATCGCTGAGATGAGCGAGTAGGTAGAAGAGACATGGGCAGAGTGCTTTGTGCACCACATCACCCAAGTTGATGCGGCGGCCAAGGCACACGTGAAGGCAAGCATTTGCACGCCAGCGTTGTCTTGGAAGGCCGAGTTGGGTATAATGCCATTCTTGATAGTGTCCGCGGTTCTTGCTCCAACTGTAATGGCTCCAAGCATTTCGAAGATCGTTCCAAATATCATAGCTTGTCTGTAACTGATGGATCTCGAGGACACACTGGTAGCCCAAGCATTGGCAACATCATCTATTCAATCATATTGTCAGATACCACACCTCCAAGAAAAGTCTTTGAGGTCTTGGGCTAAGAAGGCTGAGAAGCCTAAGAGTCATACTTACTTGCGCCATTGTTGTATGCATCAAGCAAGGCAAACAATGTGCCAATCACAAAAACGTAAGTGTACTGGTCCAACATCTTGCACAAGTAGATATGATGAAAGGCCGAGACTGGGCAGGACAGTGCTTGATCTCGTTAGGCCCAGGAGTGGTTGTGGGAGCGGACGCACATTTTATACAAAGTTCCAAAGGCTCCAAGGCGTCTCACCGATAGATACTTACTTAGTACCAAGGTCCCGGATTTTGGCTTCGCCGTTCGGTCGCATTCTTCACGGCCATGCAGAAAGTTCACTTTGAGTAGCCGAATGCAAATCCACACCCGCCACAACATGACCGACACACCTCATCCTAGGCAATTTTGGCGTTCTTGAGACCCGACCGAAGAGCCAAGCGGCCCGGAGTCAAATCGGTCCTGGCAAACGTGCGATACGTAGCGGTGCTTGGCGAGCCCGCCGACTTGGCAATACCCACCTAGGCTACAGTGGTTTCCTTCAAATAGGGGCCTACCTACTGCCAAACTCTGGGCACGCCTTGGCAGCAATGAAAAGCTCACCTATAATACTCGAGCCGCATCCCACGTGGGCACGTGTAGTCTCTCCTACGGCGCAAACTTTCGACGAATTTTCCGCACTTGCAAAACATGAAGTCAGCTCTGTTCCGCCCGGCTGGCGCCCATCGGCTGAGCTGCAACTAATCTCTCTCGTCCGTGAGCTTCTTTTTCGCCTTGCCAAGTTGCAAGTCGGGCACGCATGGCTTGGACAGAAGCCAATTGGTCCCAAGACTTGACAGTATCCATCTTCTTGTTCGACTTTGCACAGCCCGCGGAACGCGCCGCTGCAAAAGGGCCATGCGCACGTGTGCGTCAGCCAAAAATCCGACCTTGCGACACCCGGTCGAAGCATGATCGCCGCGGGATGCTCGTACATGGGATATTCAATTCTGGAACAGGTTGCTCCTTCTTTCATGGCTGTCTGTAAGTTGGCAGGTGTGTTTGGGTTGGCGTGCTTGGCTGGTAGTGAGGACGGCGGTTGGTTTCTTGGTTTGTGGCCTCGGTCTGGCGAATGGGCTGCTATGCGTCTTGGGCATAATCCGAATCACTGATCTACTGGTCTTTTCGATATCGCCGATGTTTAGGGCTAAAAAGTCCAGCAAGTCAACATCAGTCTTGTTGAAATGGTAGGGACACCCAGTGCAAATCTGGGGGTGGCTGAGCAGTTGGCAAAGATGAAGTATCATCAAATCTGCCATGCGGATGGCTTGGAAACCAAGAATGGTGTGGTAATGAGTGTTGCCACTTTCTACCTGAACAATAGTAGAAACTAGCACCACTAGCATCCATGGTTGGCTGTTTATCAGCGTTGAAGGGGGACTTCCAGCAAGTACAGCTCTGCGAGTGCTCGCTCCTTGCTCAGCTCATGTGCCTGGTGCTCAAGTGGTTCGTTGCTAGCAAGAATCTTTCCTGCTGTAATCCGAAGGGGTTCATGGTATCACTCAGCTTAGGAGGCGAGTCTCTCCGTTTAGATTGACTCTCCCTCCCCGGTGCCCATTGCCTTCCTTCCTGGCCAATAACGCTTCCCGACCTGCTTCTGTATTGGTGCCCCTCACTATCTTTAATATTCTGTGCCTCTTGCCATCTGCCGTGGCCACTACTGTCTCCTAAGAATTATTGGCCAGCTGGCACTGCCTCGCAACTGCGAGCGCGCCTTCAGACCTCAAAAGTTGGTGCTACAGTGTCGAAGACAGCAATCGTGGCGCTGAAACCTATACCAGCTGCCGCGAACTGAGACTATCCATCTTTTGTCGTGGTCATTGGGGGGGGGGGTGCTTAGTTTGGTGGTGTTGCAACATGCTTTTCTTTCCATAGCATCCAACTTTGCTAGGCAAGACCATCATGTCGGAAATGGCAAGGGACCAGAGCTTGTGAAAAAAAGCTTCTAAAATAGAGTTCTTGTATTCGGTTGATAAGACTGGGTACTTTCTGAACGAGACACATAAGTGAGCTCCATTTCTATTAGCTATAAATACTTTTCACTCACACCACTTCTCACTCGACACAATCTCCCAATGCCCTCGTCCAATTCTTTCTCATGTACTTGTTGATCACCATCACCTAAGCCAAAGTTCTCTGGGTGCTCGATGTCGTATATTATCGGCTGCTGGTAGAATACAATACAACGAAAGCAAGAATGAAGTGTACTTGGGTGGAACAGAGTAGAGCCGGAAAACAAGGGTCGTACAGCCAGGATGATAAATCGGATGACCAACCCCCACTGTTCTCCGGATTGAACTATACTCTTACGCATCTCTGGGAGCCAGGAACTGCCCAGTCTCATGCACGGTGAGGAAATGTGCGTGCGCTTCTTCTTCGACCTTTAGCGGTAGTCACTGTCGTGATCACATACACGACTGGAGTACTTTGTTGTCTCATAGGCGGTGGGGACTGTGATTGTGGTGTACTTAGTAATATGGACGACCTCATTATCAGCATCATTGGAGTCGTCGTCAATGCTTGTGGCAGAGCTCACCGCGGGCGACTCAACGCCTGTTGTCGATGATTGTGCAACACTGATAAACACACTAGCAGCCAGCGTAGCCAAAGAGCTCGCCGTGGTAGCTTGCGGGCCGTTGTCTCGCTAAACTTGAAGCACCATCATATATGCTTGGTGGGTGCCAATGAGATGTCGCGGCTTGCTCATCACCATCTCCACCAGCAATCTTACAAGTATGAAGCCCGGCCACATCGAGAGGCTCTGCATATGAAGCAAGCACTCGGGAAGACAAGCCAATGTTGAACAATGCCGGTTCTTCGTGAAGTGTCGCACGGCTGGAGGTAATTCTTCTTTGTCTGAGGTCATTAATACCCCAACGTTTCCCGGCTGGCTTTGATACTCCTCTCCCGCATGCTTTCAACGTCATCAAAGACCCACGAGGCTACCTTGGAGTTTCATTTTATGTTTCAATTTCTAGCGAGCCTTGTCGGTCCTAGCCTAGATTGGGAGTCTTCCGCCTCGAGAGGAAGACGGAAGACATAAATATGAAGTAATGCTTAGCTGCGTAGCAGATGATAGCAGGCGCTGAATGAGCACGGCAGAAATCCCAAGTTTTCCATTACTTCCCGAATATGAAGTACCAGACCCATGTCGATACTGTGAACATACAAATGATGTGGTATCTCTATTGAGTGCGGCTACTTGTGCCTTCAGGAAAATCTAACGAGAATGCCGATGGCCACGATGAATGCCTGTAATAATGCGAGAATATGAGAGGAGGTCAAGACTGAGACCTTCGATAATGACTCCGATCCGGCGGCTTTCACTCCGCAGCCGGGCGACGGTGTCACCTTCGGGCCGGACCGACCGGTCTCGGCGACCGCATCGAATGATGCTTCGTATTGTTGCTCGACCTACTAGTAGTTGCGATATATTAGGACGATCTTGAAATTGAGACTCACTAATTGTTGAAAAGGCACAATCAGCTCCTTGTAATATCTTTGTTTCAACATCTGATGTGGGGTGCACAATGGCTTGTTGACGCTCACAACCGCAGTCCGAGCACAGAAATGCCGTCTGAAATAGTAGTCATCGGGTGAGACAGTTTTATCCGAGCATTGTATATCAAAGTAACCAACGACCCCTGATTCTCTTTTCAGTGCCGGCGTCATCGGCCTCTCCAGCGCCATTGAGTTGCAATCCGCCGGCCACAGCGTCACAATCCTCGCCAAAGACTTCCCACAGCCCTTCGGCCTCATCGACGCCAAAACCCAAATCAACTACACCTCGCCATGGGGCGGTGCTCATAACCGCTGGGTTCCGCCATCAGGCGCTGGACCACACGAGGTCCGCGACCACCAATTCGCCCTCGCCACGTTCCAGCGCATGCACGCACTCTGCGGAACAAATCCCGAGGCGGGCATCACATTCATGAAGGGCGTCGAGTACTTTGAGGCGCCTGGGCCGGAGTATAGGGCGCTGGTGAAGAACGATGGCGAAGGCTGTGCGAAGGCTCTTGGGTTGCGAGGATTTAGGGTGTTGGAGAAGCGGGAGTTGCCGGATCAAAAGGTGAAGTTGGGGATCGAGTATGATACATGGTGTGTGAATCCGATGGTGTATTGCTCGTGGCTGCTGAATCGATTTTTGTATCGCGGTGGGAAGGTGGTGAGGGCCGAGGTGCGCGCGCCGGGAGAAGTATTTGAGATGGGTTTGGGAAAGTTAGATGTTGTGGTGAATGCGAGTGGACAGGGTTTTGGAGATGAGAAGATCTTCATCACCAGAGGTTTGTCCATCCTTTCGAGCTTGATTGGAGCTTCCTCCCTTCACACGCTCCCAGCGTCGAGCTTTGCTAATTTGCACACATCTTGCAGGCCAAACCTGCCTCGTTGCCAACACATGCAACGCTACCGTCACCAGACAGAACGCAGATGGCAGATGGACGTTTTGCGTGCCCAGGAACTTCGAGGGCGGCACGATTATAGGCGGCACGAAGGAGCCAGATAATTGGGACCCGAATGCGTCGTTAGAAGTCCGGAAGAAGCTGATTCAGAACTTCGTGGCGACGTATCCAAGCATCGCCGATGAGTCTGGTTCCGTGACGGTGTTGAAGGACATAGTAGGCCGGCGTCCGACTCGGCACGGCGGTGCTAGGATCGAGAAGGAGGATATGGCGCAGGGTAAGCTGGTGGTGCATGCCTATGGTCTCGGAGGTAGAGGATTCGAGATGTCGTGGGGTGTTGCGGAGACAGTAGGGAGGCTTGTTGACGAGGCTGGCGTGTTGAAATCCCGGCTGTAAGAGCATGAATGGCGCTAATACTATCGCTCCATGGACTGATGCTCTTACATCTGAAGCCAGAAGCGCCAGCTTGTTCCAATATATTCATTTGAAAGTACAGCCCTGTATCAATGTCATATGTACAATCCCAAACCGTCAGAGTCTACAATGTATAACAGGGAGACCCTGCGCAATACACCCAATATATCCCAGACATCTACACGCCCAACGCCAAACCATGCAAAACACATCTTTCTCTTTCTCTTACCCTACACTGCCCAGCATCACGGCTTCCCCTCCCCATCAGTCTGTCCCTTCGGCCGATACCCACCGACCCTCTCGCCCCTCTGCAGCTTCCGCTCGTCCAATTTCCGTATCTCCGCCTCGCGCTCGCTCTCCTCCAGCCCCCACCACTCGCGTACGAACCGCGCCTGCTCCTCCTTGCGCCGCTGCTTGTCGATCTTGGCCTGCACGCGCTCCTGCCGCTGCGCGAACCACGCCTCGCGCGCCGCGTCCTGCTCTTGCGGCGTCGCGTGGGCTTTCATGCAGCTATTCATGGCGCGATGAGGCTCGCGGCAGACGAAGGGGACCGAGAAAGTGCGGCCGAGGGCGCAGGCTGCGAAGGCTGTCGATATGCGTGAAAGGTTAGCTTCACTTTCTATTTCGGCTGGTCGGGGCGGAAACTGGGGGGAGTAGAGAAGCTGGGTAGCGTGCGAACCTTTGATCTCCTCTGAACATTGCTTTCGCACCCGGTCGTAGAAGATGTCTCGCACTTGCGCCTCTTGTGATGCGGATAGCGGCAGGGGGTTCCGCGACGGCATGGGCAGACGCTCAGCGCTCGAGCTCGAGCTTCCTCCGCTGGTGGCCATCGTGGCCATGTAGTGGGTCGGGCCGTGATCTTGCGCAGTGTTTTCGACTCCGGTGGGTCGGAAGCCGGGGATCCAGATGAGGTTATGTCGTGGTGTCGGCTGCTCTGGTGAGTTGCGCTCCATACAGTAAGTAGATGGAGTGGTTGCAGGTGAGCTCATCGACCGATAATGGAGAATCGAAATACAGTTTCTGCCGATTTTGGAGCCGCCGGCGCCTCACCGCCTTCCCGTCCTGTGCAGTATTTTGAGGAAATATCCGTCCTGACACCACTTTGAGCACCATTATTTTCTTTCTTTAGGACGTAGACACATATCACAGAGCTGGGATGATGTTCAAGAAGACCGCACAACACTGCACGTGTTATTCTCATTTCTCAATGTCGCTAACTACCCAATCATTGGAGAATCTACCTCCCCCGAATACAAGGCTCGCAGTGGCTATGCTGCTAAACATTGAGATCGCTCAATACTCAATCAAGGCTCGGAGACTCGATATGATGGCCAGTAGTAGTCAAGAGCCCATGTAGCAAGGAGTGAGAAAGCTCGCTTACTCCTCAGTAGCAATCGGACTCTCGCTGTCACCACTGGCCCGCTCATGCTCCAGACTCTCCTTGCCCTTATCCTTCTTCTTGCCCATCGAGAACCAGCGGCCGCCCTTTGACTTCGAGCCTCCTAAGGATGGGCTACTGTTCACGCTATCGAAACTTTTACCAAGTAGATCATCGCGAGCTTCGTTCAGAGTAGTCCCACCGAGAACGTCATCACTGCCCCCGAAGCTTGAACGATGCTCGCGCTCTGAGTTGGTCGTGGACCCTGGGCCACCCTTCTTGGAGCCACCCGATCGCGACAAGAGACTGAACTTGCCGGAGCTGTTCTTGCTGAAGAGTTTGCGCACCACGTTGTCCGGGCTGGCGGTATTGATGCTGTAGCCTGTCGCTTCGGAAGGTGTATTGGAGAAGGATGGGCCTAGTGGCAGGGAGCCATCGTGAGACTCGCAGACAGATGTGTGGCTCTGCACCGACATCGACTGACGAGACTCGGACCTTTCGGCGAAGCCATCTTTACCCTGCTCGCCGTTGTCCTCCTCATATGGCCCTTCCCCTTCCTTAGTCTTCTTTCCTTTGGTACTTCTACTGCCTTTCGGCTTGAAGATTGAAAAAACGGGAGCCACAGGGTTCAGCGTTTTCTTCATTGGTCGACCGATGACACCGACTTGAGATGGTGAGACCTGTGGATTCTGAAGATCGCTCTCTTGCAAAATCTCATCGTGCACAGAAGCAAGAGTCGTCTGAAGAGCGGAGTTTGATCCGTGCATAGAGGGTCTCCTAGACGGGTTGCCCGAGTACACGTTGTTTTCCGATGACCAAATATGCCTAGTGCGCGAGAAACTTGTCCCATCCGTATTTTGCCATATGGAGCCACTGTCAGTCGAGGGCCGAGCCAGATCCGAGGACGTTGTGGAAGCCGGTCGGGAAGTGCTTTGCTCGCGACTGAAGACTCCTGTCAGAGCTCGACCACCGCCCCAGCCCAACAGGCTTTTAGCCGAAAAGCCTCGGGTTCCTCCCATCTGACCTTGATAGGCGTCCATGGTATCAGGGCCCACTGAGTTGCGGTTCCCAAAATGGCCCCAATTTGAGACGCTGGTTCGACGACGATTCCCGACACCATCCGGTTCGTCGGTTTGTCTTGGAAACGACTGACTTTGACCATGCTTGAGACTGCCAAGCGGTGGAGGCTCATCTAATGTTCCGCTTTGCTTGTCGTTGTTCCTGGCAAAAAATAGAGGGAACCTGCTTGGAGCCGGTTCTCCAGGTCTTCGCAGAGGCGAGAAGCTGCCAGTGCGCGAATTGAGCGATACTCGTTCGACATCATCATTTTGCAACGAAGGGACAACGAGATTCTGTGTTGATCCGTGGGGGCTCGACAAACAACTAGCTGAACGGCCCGATTGAGGCGACTGAGGGAAGCGTCCAGGAGACACGGTTTGCGTAGGTACAAAGGGGCTCCTCTGACCTGGATCAGACATTGGACTCTCGGGCTCGTCTGATTCGTCGTGCTCGTCATCCTCATCATCTGTAAACATACCCTTCGGAATAAGCTTGTGTGCAGATGGACTCAGTGGTGCCCCAGCGGTGAGCGCTCTACTGCGTTCCTCATCGTCCATGTCCTCGCTCAGGTCATAGCCCGGGAACAGTGAAAGGCCCGCCACCAAGCCCGGTGGCGGGTAGCCCTGAAGGGACCTGTTGGCGAAAAGACTCGTTATATGTGGTTGAGTGTCCATGGCGGCGAATGCGGGAGCCGGAGACATACCCACGTTCGAGAGAGAATTGCTGTGGTGGCTTCTTCGCTTGCTCTGAGTCTGGGAAGCTGTTTCGAACTCGGTGGTGGGCGTGCTGACAGCCTGATTGTACCCGGTTAAGACCGCTGGCGGGATTTGCGCAATGGCGGCCTGAATCTGGCCGAGACTGACATCAAGATGGCGACCTTTTTGCTCCTCCTCGAACAGCTTCCTATGCCATTCTGTCTGCTTGCGTTGAGATTCGCGCCGTCTTTCGAGTTCGATTTCACGCCACTCTGCGTCATCCTCACCCCCAGGCAATTTCTTCCTCTCGTCCTCGAGTCGTTTGACCTGCTCTCTCTTGGTTCTGAGATCAGTCTCCAACTGTGCGCACTCCGCGGTCAACTTCTCGATCCTCTGCAGCAGGCCTTTCTTCTTAGCTTCGCTCTCGCACTCGATGATTCGCCTCTTCTCCTCGTAGCTTTCCCTCTCTTCACGCATATCCTGTGTCTGCCGGGTCCACTTAAGTATACCCTCCTCATACCGAGATCGTTCTGCCTCTTTGGCCTTTACCTCCTTTTCCAACTGTGTCTTCTTCTGCAGGGCAGTTCGCATGGCTCTTTCGGCCTTGCCCATGTCCTTCTTCAGCATCTCGGTCTGCTCTTCCTTTCTTTTCTGCTCCGTTTTCTTCTGTGATCTCTCCTGCTCCAGCTCATCCAGCAGTCGCTTACTGTCCTCTTCTTCCTTAATGATCAGTGCAATGGTGTCCTCGAGCTCCTTCTTAGTACAACTGAACTTTTCGCCCAACTCTCTAACCTCGGCCTCAGATGTACTGTCTTTGCGAAACGTTCTGTGGTCCATGCCGCTTATCGAGGGGGACGGTTTGCGTCCAACCGTGTTCCGTCGCGGAACCTGGCCCATCGCGTTGGCCTCTCTCGACAAGGCTGGGCCGCCATCAGGATTTGCGGTCTCGATGCCAGGAACGGGGCTGCGTGGCGGTCCATTGTCGTCGCCTTGGTCGCGCGAAGCCGAAGACGGTAGGTGGTCTTCGGGCTCGAAATTTTGAGGCAGGCGAGAATTGCCCAGCTGCGGTCGTCCGTCGCGATCGAAGGTTCGAAGGCGGACAGTCCTACTGCCGGCCTGAAAACTATTCGCGCCGACGGCGATGACACGCACGTTGTAGAAATGGCTCGGCTTCAAGCCGGTAACGGTGATGGCTGTTTCCTGGTTTGCGGGCGACTCGCCCACTATAATTGCGACACTTGTCAGATGTTGTTGTGGAGTGTGATGGTCCACGTTGTCACCATCAGGCAAAGGTGGTTAGGTGCTTACCGACTACGCCATTAACCTGAATCAGAAACTTTTGCACGGGCTTGTTCGGATGGGGTCGGGCCCAATTAACGGTTGCCTTATCGACTCCAATGCCAGCAAGCATAACATCCGGAGGGTCTGGGACGTCAACGCCGAGAATACCGATAAGCTCTGGTACAGGTTTCCAGAGAGTCTGGAGAGCTCTTCGCATCAGCCTGTAAAGACCAGGTGTCAGCGTTTCAAGATGCTATAAGCGAACGTGATTCGAGTTAATGTTGGCGGAGACAAGTGAGGCGTACCATGCGACTGCGATGCCGAAAACGATCATCTTGGAATGCTGTTCGCAAAAGGCGTCGAGGTCGGTGTAGTTGATGTGAGTTCTCGATCTCAGAAAGATGTTGTAGGGCGACAAGTCGCTCAGATCATCGACGTAGCCAGCAGCATAAACCAGGGCGCAGCCAGAGGCAAGAACCAGATGCCGCACGGCAGCCCTATGCTCGCCGAGGGACGAGTAGACCAAGAACAGAGACAGCAAAGAGGTGAGGACGGTGAGCGGCACAAGCGTCGTCCATTCCCATAACATGTCGGAGTGGCTGATCGTGCGAGGCGGGCCGGGGGCGTCGAGCGAGGAGGGAGGTGGTGGTCCAGCGAGTCGTGGTGGGAGGACGGTGGTGTTGGAGATTCGGGTAGGAAGACATGGGCGAAGGACAGTTTTGCTGTCCAAGCTGGAAGTCTGCGGTGGTATGGGTGTATGGATGATGTTGTTTGGGGACGGTGAAAAGTTTAGGTTGCGTGGTCCGGGAATAACGCAGGGCGCCAGGCAAGGGGTAGTCACCCCAGACCAGGGTGTACACAGTACCTAGAGCCTCCCATACTTCCTGCAGGCAAGAGACACCGTACCGCCTGACTCGCAGCACATTGACTACCACAGTAATGATACCAGCAAACAGAGCGACAATGAGGTACAGACAAGTGCACTGCGCAGAACATTGCCTCATCTGGTGGTGCTATCGCCAGCCCAGAAACATACTGTGTGCTGCATGATGCACAAAACGCAACACTTCTCAAGACTGTTCAACCCATTTTGGCAATAAAGAACCTCTTCGTCAGTGAGAGAGCAGTTGTTCAAAGGCGGCACGTCCCTGGAGGCTCAGATTGAATCCTTGAAGGCACAGCACAGTTCGCTTGGCGCCTTGCTCCTTTGACTTCTAGCGCCCCAGGTTGGGTCCCAAGAAGATATAGAAGGTGGGAGTTATGCCAAATGTGCATCCTGATTCCACATCACCTCAATGTGCTACCACCAACCAAACCTTGACCATGATTATGATGTTACATTAGTAAAATGTTATCTTGTAGTTCTACGTCTTTAGTAGTACTTGGGCTGCCCAGTTACACTTGTGTTGACAGGTAATGCCTGGAAGAGGATTTGCTTGAGTAAGTCTTCGTTATGTCTACTTACCAATTGTCATCCAGACTGTGCTCAGTAAGAAGCTTACCGAACCAGCCATGAGTTAGGTCTACTATGACTATTCAGGATCAAGCACCACCCCAGGCACATCGTGGATCTTTCAGCGCTGCTTCCAGGTCCACAGTGCTCTGTGGGATAACCAAATTTGGGTCAACCACCCATGTGATGTCCAGTCTGGGAGTAACCAGTCTTGGGATAACCAAGCTCAATCGTGAGCGCAGCGAAAGACTTAGCTTAATAGAGTGTAGGGTATGCGCCTGGATGCAGTATTGATCGAAGGAGCCCTGGAAGGCAACCAAGTTGATGCAATGTTTCCAGAATTCTCTCAGTGAGACAAGAGACACTTTCTAATGCTCCCAGTAGATACAGGTTAGATGGAAATGAGACTAGTTTATGCGTGCGCGTTGTTTCATTAGACACTTGCCTTTGCTAGTGAACTTCCTGAACGATTCTTTATGTGCTCAACGGCTTAAACTCCACTCCCAAGCCGATAATGCTTCATGTGTACGGTTTACTGATACTCGTCTTGGCCGTAGTCTTTGAAGTTGAAGTAGAACAAGCAATAAATTAGCAAGCCATTTAACAGGATGCACCAGCCGTTGATGAAGCACCCTGAGCGTGTCGCGGAGGTGGGGTGGACACTAAAGACTCAGACAACCCAGTTCCGTACCGAGGTCCCTGCCAAAGTACCTAGTATTGGCAAGAGCACACAAGAATCTGAAGTAGTGGCGATCATGCCAAAAGTAATGATCCCAAAGACGAGTATGCTAAAAACCGATTGTTTCAAAGGCGATCACTGTAAATGTGATTACCCTTGAAGTAGTTAACCCATAGGCGATGCTTCCAAAGTGATGAGTGGAGCAGGTGGTCAGGACTTTTGGCAGCGGCGACGTGCGTACTTGAGTGAGTGCAGACAACCTTTGCACCCAAGCTTGACGTCGACAAAGTTTCTGCGGACGAGATCGAGGGGACACGGTGATCCTATGTAGACATGTATGGGCTGGGTCCCTGCTGAACTTGTGCTTGAAAATGTTGAGGGTTGATTGCGGTCCGTGAGGAAACGTCCCGACAAAGGTGTACCCAACAAGCTGGGCACGGTGGTCTGTCAGGTGGACTCTATTCAAAGGGGTTCCAAGATCATCACCGGTGTCCAAGGCCGACACTTTCTGATGGTCCAAAGTTGTCGTGAGTTGGTCCACATACGCAGACGGTTACACAGTATGCTTATGCATAGACAAAATCTCTGAAGCTGTGCGCGCGGTTCTGGCACATGCCATTTTGATCTCGGTTGGGCATGACATCACTGCACAGCCTCGGCAGTTGGACAAAGACGACCTGGGGCGACCCAGCGAAGATACTTCTGTTCAGTACTATACTGCCACACAGGGGCTCTTTCCACAGCGCTAGAAGAGCCGATCTCCAAAGACTGCGCATTTTGAACTTCGGCATCTTCCGCTTCCAAATTTTGACGCCTTGGCAGCCCAAGATTTGATAGCTCTGTGATTTGGCTGTTGTGCTGGCATGGCAGTGGTAGTGGTACCTTGTTGGAGAAGGCGGGCATCAGGCATGTGCCTTCAACTTTGAGTTTATACAAAGGATATGGACAAGGCCTTGAGGAAGAAGGTCCTATGAAACAGTACATTTTCAAGGGTGTAGGATGTTTTGTTGGGTCTTTTGCCTGGCGCTTTCGGCCAGTTTCGCCGAGTCGGCTCATCGGACATGTGGCACCTGGTGACACAAGCATGACCTCTGACCTGAAGACTAAGTACCTTCTAAGTACTTACCGAACGCCTCCCAACCACTGTACGGTGACACCCCATCACCACCACTACCACATCCAGCATCTCTTTAAAGACTATATGCATCCTCACGGTAATCGCTAGTCGTTCGCTCATTTCTTTTCCCGCTCGCTGCTTCCACCTCTTTCCACGACGCTTCGCGACCGCATAACACACCCTCACCACTACTGAATGCATACGAGATGCAGTACGTTCGCGGTATATCAGAGTCCGTGTCTACGGCATGGAACTCGATAAACCCTTCCACTCTCTCTGGGGCCATCGATGTGATTGTTATTTCCCACGAGGATGGCACGCTCTCATGCTCTCCGTTCCACGTCCGCTTTGGCAAGTTCTCGCTATTGCGACCATCCGACAAGAAGGTCGAGTTCAGGGTCAACGGGAAGAAGCAGGACTATGCCATGAAGCTGGGCGATGGCGGCGAGGCCTTCTTCGTCTTCGAGACGAGCGACAACATACCTCAGGCTCTACAGACCTCCCCATTGGTATCTCCAGCGTCTAGTCCGCCACTTGCGCCTGGGAGAGCTGCCACTACCTCCATTCTGCAAGATCCACCTCCTTTAGAGCTCGACGGACCCAAGATCAACCGCTCCCCCAGCCCGAGTCCCTTCCGGCCTCCTGCCTCTGCGCTTTACTCGAGCTCCGTACCAAGGGATGCAGGTCAGTCGCCACCTTGAATCTCTGCCTCATTCTCCTACCTATGTTCCCAAGCTGACATTGAAGCAGGCTTAATTACACCCATCTCCAGTGCTACCGAATTCTCGAACTCGAGACCAAAGTCCGGCGACTTCTCCAACTTCGGTCGTCCCCACAGCGAGGACATACTACAGAAATCCGCGCGCAGGAAGAATAGCGAGCCCGACCTTTTAAAAGCTGCCGAGAGCCCCGAGCTATCAGAACGGTCCGCCAGCCCACCGAACCTTGCCCCTCATGAAGCTCTGTCTCGCGCGCATAATCTCTCCAAAGGGTTACAAGCCGTCAACATCCCCACACACGTGACTGACACGGGCGACTTGATGCTCGACATGACCGGCTTTAAAGAGAGCGAGGAAGATGCTATTCGCGCCGAGATCCTGGCCAGGAAGGTTCTGTCTGAAGAGCTTGCAGGTAATTACGATATCGGGGCGCTGTTCGGCATCGACGAGCATGGCAATCTCTGGATTTACAGCAGCGAGGAAGCAAAGGACGCTGCCATGCAGAAGGCCATGGAATCCGGGCTTGGATCAGGAGCGTTGGACGCCGATGCTGTGTCAGATCCGGGTTACGCCAGCGACGATAGTACTGCGACCACGGGCGCCATGCCCATCGGTCACAGAAGGGCAGAGTCAGACGTTGGGCAGAGCAGTCTTGAGACGCCACCCGCTTCGCCAGGATCGAAGGGCACACACAAGGCCTCCGGCGATCCTAATAGGAACTACGCCAAAACCTTGCGCTTGACCAGCGACCAGTTGAAGGCACTAGATTTGAAGCCGGGCGAGAATAACCTGAGCTTCACTGTAAACCGGGCCACATGCACCGCGCAGATGTATTTGTGGAAACACGAAACCCCTGTCGTTATTTCCGACATCGACGGGACCATCACCAAGTCCGATGCGCTAGGTCACCTCTTCAACATCGTCGGTCGAGATTGGACCCACGCAGGTGTGGCCAAGCTGTACACCGATATCCGAACTAACGGGTATAACATCATGTATCTCACTAGTCGAGGTGTGGGCCAAGCAGATATGACCAGAGCATATCTGGCCGGTATCGTGCAGGACGGCTTGCGCTTACCACGCGGCCCAACCATTTTATCACCGGATAGGACCATGGCCGCTCTGCGCCGCGAGATCTACCTCAGGAAGCCGCATGTCTTCAAGATGGCCACACTCCGCGACATCAAGAACCTCTACGGGCCTGACTTCCACCCCTTCTACGCAGGATTCGGCAACCGACTCACTGATCAAATCTCATACCGCACAGTCGATGTGCCACGCACACGCATCTTCACCATCAACAGCAACGCCGAGGTCTCACTGGATCTGTTGTCTCTCAACAAGCTGAAACTCAGCTATGTCAGTATGACGGATGTCGTGGACCACTACTTCCCGCCCGTGTCCACCATTGTCAAGGGTGGCGGCGAAGAGTATACCGACTTTCAGTTCTGGCGGGATGCGCCGCTCGAGCTGGACGACTTCTCGGCATCCGATGACGATGAAGGCGGATACACCCTTGGGGACAAGGAGAGCGAATATGCCGAGGAGGAAGAAGAGGAGGAAGAAGGCTCTGAGGCCGAAGGTGACGATTTGGCCGAGAGCTATCTCAGCGGCGACTATGACGAGGAGCAGGAACAGATGACCATGTCCATGATGGACCTACTTGAAGAACAGGCGAAAGCTGGCGAAGAAGACGCCGACGACGAGGAGGAAGACGAAGGAAACGAGGAAAACGAGGAAGACGAGGGAGATGAGGAAGACGATGCACTGGAGGCGGATCAGACAACGATAGAGCACACTCTCTCGAACCCAAACGGTCTCGCGCCCCCGAGCGACCTCCTGCCACCGCCCAGATCACCCTCGCCGCGCTTCGCGATTAAGGACCGCAGCGCCGAGCTGATCACGGGCATGAAAGACCTCACGATGGAGAAGGAGAGCGAGGAGTAGGCACCCAGACAAACTGCCTGGCAGCGCTAAGTGTGTACGAAAGCATTGCATACCATTGGGAAGCAGAACGCTGCGTCTGGCGCTTTTCCTTCTCGACGGCACCGATTTGCATGGCAGCAAGGCGTTTCATGGTTTTGTTTTTCTGGTAGAAGGGACGGACGGACTGATCATGGCATATTGCGGGATGCAAGCGAGTGCGATAGTCCTTTTTTTTTTTTTTTTTTTTTTTTTCAATGGCGTGGGAGCCGGCATGAGGTTGCATCAGATGAGAAGCATGGCTGTAGAAAAAGCGAAATTAATTCATCAACAAGCCTTTTCTGTTTATGATGACTCCTGCGCTTCCTTGTGTGTGCACTGATTGTGTCGAGAAGTTCGGTGATGTTGTCGCACGATATCATGAGATGAGAGACATATCGGCTTCAACAGCGACACGTCCCTGCTTCCCCGTTCTACGGTTTTGAAACTGCTGAGATCGATGAATACGTACTGCTTGACATGCCCTCGATGGAAGTGGACCTCTTGCTCATTCATTAGCGCATTGCCGTTACTCCGGCCAACATTCGTACAGATGTAAGACCATGCCGGCTTATGTGTCCGCGCCTAGAGGGTCTCGAATTTACGACCGTTGATGCGACCAGAGAAAGCACACGAAAGTACTAGTACTGGGCGTCATTGCGAAAGTACTGTAAGTCGTCCGCACTTCTTCAAAGACCTAGACCTGGCTTTAATTTGATTTCTAATCTTCTATGTGCTCGCCTTCGACCTTGCCCATCCTGCCCTCTTCTCGATATCGATATTCGACTTCATTTGGGGAGTGCCGCATTCCAATTTGCCATGGGAAAAAACCATGATGCATCTCGGCAGCAATTGCTCCTCCGTTGGGACTATTGCCACAATGCCTTCGAATTCTCAATCCACTATCCATCCTCCGGATACTCGGGAGTCAAATGCTTCCAGGTCACACGGTGCGTCTCTGACCCCAAAGTTGCAAGATCAGAATCACACGTCAGCGCCGCTTGCATTATCTCCGCCATTCTGGTAGGCTCCACCGTTCTGGAACACGTGTCCAACCGAATCGGGCCGCACAGGAAAGAGAGACTCTCGACGCTGGAAATCGAGCGGGACTGCCCGTAGCTGATCGAGGAATCGCTTCGACGGGGTGTGATCCTCCAGAGGAGACTCTGGATGCGGGTGGGAACCAAGGAGGACTACCAGCCGATGGCTGTGCAGAAGCTGTGCGAGGACCATGGGAGAAGGGGTTTACCAGCGTGTGGACGTGGTTGGTATCGTTGGGCGACGTAGCAGTGCGACGTTGTCCCGTGACTGGACTGTGTGGCGCAGATTGTGTCATCGGTGCAAAGAACGAGCTGCTTAGGTGTTGTGTTTGGTCGGCGGTCTGCGATGGACCTGGGCTCAGATTTGACGCCTGACGCTACGCGGGTGTTGTGTGGGCTGAGTGTGATTGAGTATGTCTCGGGTGGGAGCCGCTTGCTGCACCAGACGCGTTTCGTTGAGGCTCGACAAAGCTTGGGCGTGGGGACTAGTCCTTTAGGGCATACAGGTGATGGCGGTGCGACGCAAGATTTGGGTTACCATTTTGCATCTCAGGCGTGCCTTGTCGATTACGCACAGGGCCACCTTGGGCATGCGTATTCACTTGATTTGCGCCTGGGCGAGGTGGGTATCGTATAGCAGGCGGTGGTGTGGTTCGACTAGTCTGTGCCGCAGATGGGGCCGACGTATGCGTGTGATCCGTGGTGGCCTGTGACTCAGCGTGAGAGCCACCACCGGTCATAGCTGGGTGCTGTTGCGCCTCATACTGACCGCTTGCGCGGTCTCTATACTCCTGTAGCAGGAATGCATCGGGGCCAGATCTCAGCGGCGGGATGACTCGAGTGGCTGGACGAGGTGCCTCTAGAGACTGGACATATGTCGCAAGCTCGGACTGGCCTTCACGCGGCGTCGGCCCAGCAGAGCCATTAGGCAGAAACTGTCGCAATGCTGGTCTGCGCGCTGGGGGCTGATTGGTGAGAGGAGTTGGAAGTGGCACTTCTGCTGGAGTCAGTTGTGTCGCCGAGTTGATGTTGTCCAGCGGCTGGGCAGTATACGCACGCGATCCAGGTGGTGAAATAGAGTTCTGTGCGGTTTCGGAGATGAAGGGCAAGCTCGGGTCGCCGAGGATCGAAAATGGGTTGCGGTTCGTGCTCGCGTCGTGGTCGTTCGATAACGAGTGATGACCGTTCGTGCTTGGAGCTGAGTTCTAGTCTTGCCCCATGTCGACGTCCTCCTCGCCGACCTGCTCGCTGTTTCCAAACATGTCTTCAATCGTGCCACCCTCAACGCCATCGCCTCCGACATCCTCATCGTTGACCGGAATGTCAATGGCGTCCGCCATGTCTTCGTCTTCCTCTTCGCTGTCATCGGCAGCCCTGGGGAGCACTTCTCTCATGCCCCAGCCTATGCCAGTCATGACAAACCTCTCGTTCGGTAGCCTGATGCCCCACTCGTTGCCCGGAACTTTTGGTAGTCCGATCTTGTTCTTCTCGGCCGCCATGCTGGCTAACGCATCCTTACTGATGCCGCCACCACCTGTCGCACCACCGCCGCCATGGAACTGATACGCGAGACGCGAGCTAATGGCCAGACGGATCGCATTGGCGGAGACGGTAGCATCGCCGCCTGTACCAGGTAAAGAGGCAGTCGCGCCCGAAGCTGCAGAAGGTTTGGCGCCTGCGTGAGTCACATACGGGTCGGTGCTGAGGTACAGGCTGTCTGAGAGGACTGAAGAAGTGTGTCGGTAGGCGAAATCGAGGAGCAGCTGGGGTATTCGGGCCTCGAAAGCGGTGACACCCTGTGCGTTCAGAAGGAGCTCGATGGTTCGCTGGTCGCGGGGCTTTGGGGCAGAGACGGTGGGCGACGGCGGGGCTGCGGGCTGCGCGACTGCCGGATTGGCTGCTTGAGCTGCTGTCGAAGCTTGTGTTTGGGTTTGGGACGATTGCGAGGCACCGTTCACGCCATTCGTAGTTGGCTGCGACTGCGAAGCTGCGGCCGGCTGAGATGTCTGGGACTGGGTGTTGTTGGCGGGCTGAGAGCCACCTGGCGAGGAAGCAGGCACGCCGTTGGTTTGAGGTGCAGCGGAAGACATCGTGGAAGCTGCTCAGAGTGATCAGGCGCAAAGCTGGTGAGGGCTGCTGTCGCGTTAGCGATCGTAGGGTTTGTCGCGACTGTCTCGACAGGCCCGGGATTTGTCGAGGAACGCGAAGAGAGCCGGCGCTAAGTCGTGTGATTCAATCGGAGGAACGTGCCAGACACGAGATGCCCTTGATGTGGCAAGTTGCTTGTTTGTCTGATAGAAGGGTGGGTTGAAAGGTGGATGAATGGTGGATGAATGGTGGTTAGAGCTCCACTTGCAGTCAACTTCAAGGTCGAGCTTCTGCGCACTATTTAGCGGACCAGACCCTGCCGGAAGCCCTTGCCGAATGCTAACAGGGGGTCCCTAGCTCGCGTGGCGACCCACCAAGCGGCGTAAAGCCGATTTAGGAGCAAGTAGTTACGTATTGTACTAACGAATCAACTTTTCGGCGTTACGTCGAGGCCTGCCCAAATGGTCAAAGACTCATCTCATGTGGTGTGACTGTAAATTCTTGAGGGAGTTTTGTGAATAGTAGACGTAATTTGTCCTCATGTTCCTTTGTTGCTGCACTCGACGCTACTTCTAGTAAAGTACTTAGTACCTACACTACTCATCCCGATTCCTCACCACCTCTGTTTGGCGTCCGTTCACTTGACTTGGTCCCGATCCGTCTGGAAACAACAACCATGGAGACTACCCTCCCACTTCCTTTTCTAGTCAGCACTGCGGGACCTTCTAGCCTAGCCGGCGCCGAAGGTTTGAGTCGTGATGAGATCGCCTGTCTGGGCATCGCCTTCCTTGATGTTACCCAGGAGACACTGGACAAGAGTCTGCAATTGCTCTCAGAGCACACTGTCGACTTCTTCCTCGACGTGTCTCGACTAGAGTCAAAGGATGATGTGCTTGGTCTCCTCGATGCTGGAGCGAGGAAGGTCTTTGTGAAGCCGGAGCATCTCCCGGAGTACACCGAGTATGGCTCACGCGTAGCGCCGGTCACCACCAAGACAATTGCTCTGGACTCGGCAACAGAGCACGGTCTACTTCTTTCTGATTTTGATCACTCCACCTGCGAGGTCAGCCGCTTCTTGGAGGATCTCAAGGCGAAGACGATCAAGAACCTCTTCATCAAGCCTGTGGAGGGAGCCATACTGGAGCACTTCGTCGATGTCGCCGTCCAACTGGGGGCCACGCCCATCCTCCCCTCGGTCGGCTTGACCACAGCCAGGGAGGCCGGCGGCAAATTGTCTGTCTCCAAGATTCTGTGCACGGCATGGAGCTCAGACCGTCCGGACAACCTGATACCCACTGTTGTTACGGACGAGAACGGCATTGCTCTCGGACTTGTCTACAGCAGCGAGGAGAGCGTCGGAGAAGCGCTCAGGACGCAGACCGGCGTATACCAGAGCAGAAAGCGAGGGCTGTGGCACAAGGGCGCAAGCTCTGGAGACACACAGGAACTTGTCAGGATATCGCTTGACTGTGACAGCGACGCGTTGAAGTTTGTGGTCAGGCAGAAGGGCCGCTTCTGCCACTTGGAGCAATTCGGTTGCTTCGGCGAGCTGAAGGGCATTCCAAGATTGGAGCAGACACTCAAGTCGAGGAAGGAATCTGCTCCGGAAGGATCCTACACCGCGCGCCTATTCTCCGATGAGAAGCTGCTACGGGCCAAAATCATGGAGGAGGCGGAGGAACTTTGCGATGCCAAAGACCCTCAAAACCTTGCATTTGAGGCCGCCGACCTAATTTACTTCGCTCTCGCCAAAGCTGTTGGTGCCGGTGTAAGCTTGGCCGACATTGAGAGGAGTCTTGACGCCAAGAGCTGGAAGGTCAAGAGGCGAACAGGAGACGCAAAGGGCAAGTGGGCAGAGAAGGAGGGCATCAAGCCTACGAACGAGACTGTTGCATCAGCACCCAAGCCAGCTCCTGCGGAACTAGAGCCTAGCTCTGACCGAATCGCCATGAAGCGCTACGATGTGTCCAAGATGGACGACGCTCAGTTAGTGCAGGTGCTGGGCAGGCCATCACAGAAGTCAGCCGACGCCATCATGAAGATTGTCGTGCCAATTATCGACGACATCAAGAAGAACGGCGACAAGGCCGTCCTCAACTACACACACAAATTCGAGAGGGCCACGTCCCTCACCTCCGCCGTCCTCAAAGCTCCCTTCCCCCAGGAGCTCATGAACCTCCCTCAAGAAACCATCGACGCCATCGACACATCCTACGAGAACATCCGCAAATTCCATGCCGCCCAAAAGGAAGACAAGCCCCTCCGCGTCGAGACCATGCCAGGCGTCGTTTGCAGCCGTTTTTCGCGCCCTATCGAGCGCGTCGGCCTCTACGTCCCAGGCGGCACCGCTGTGCTACCGTCCACCGCCCTCATGCTCGGCGTTCCCGCCATGGTCGCCGGCTGCCAGAAGATCGTGCTCGCCTCGCCCCCGCGCGCCGACGGCAGCATCACACCCGAAATCGTCTACGTCGCGCACAAGGTCGGCGCCGAGAGCATCGTGCTCGCCGGCGGCGCGCAGGCCGTCGCCGCCATGGCGTACGGCACCGAGAGCGTCACCAAGGTCGACAAGATCCTCGGCCCCGGCAACCAATTCGTCACTGCGGCCAAGATGTATGTAAGCAACGACACCAACGCCGGCGTCAGCATTGACATGCCAGCCGGACCGTCTGAGGTGCTTGTCATTGCCGACGGCGAGGCCGAGCCTGCGTTTGTTGCGTCGGATCTGCTGTCACAAGCCGAGCACGGCGTTGATAGCCAGGTGATTCTACTGGCGGTCGGCTTAAGTGAGGAGCAGCTGAAGGCGATTGAAGACGAGTTGCACAATCAGGCGATGGCGTTGCCGAGGGTCGATATTGTGCGCGGCGCGATTGCCCATAGTCTAACGATCTCGGTGCCGAGTATCGAGGAGGCGATGCGGGTTAGCAACGAGTATGCACCCGAGCACTTGATCTTGCAGGTCAAGGACGCGGATAAGGTCGCGGAGATGGTGATGAATGCTGGTAGTGTGTTTATTGGACAGTGGACACCTGAGAGTGTGGGAGATTACTCGGCGGGTGTCAACCACAGCTTGCGTAAGTTCCTCCCTTGAGCCGAAGCCAATGTGACGATGAGGCCGACTTACTAACGCGTATATATGTTACAGCAACCTATGGCTACGCCAAGCAGTACTCGGGCGTCAACCTCGGGTCGTTCGTCAAGCACATCACTAGCGCAAACTTGTCCGCGGAGGGATTGCGCAATGTTGGTGGGGCGGTCATGCAGCTGGCCAAGGTCGAGGAGCTCGAGGCTCACAGGCGGGCGGTGGGCATTCGGATCGACCACATGAATAGGAAGAAGGTATGAGTGGCTGATTGCGTGTTGTTTGTCTTCAGGTGCGCTGCGAATAGAATCCAAAAAAAATCGTCGGGGTTTTGGGTGACACCGAGCATGACCTTTGGGTCATGATGGCTAGCCCCACCGAATTTAGAACAAGCCTGTCAGAAGAAAGCACTGTTACCAGCTAATGCATTGATAAAGCCTGTCAAGGCGATCTGCAAATGATATTTGTGTTGACGTTGATGCGACTTTCCTTCGCCATGCACCGTGCTTCCACAAATGGCATTCGCATGTGTCTATATAAGTGCTCCCTACTACATGAACTTCGACCAGCAGTGGGCAGGGGCATGGTCGCCCCTCAGGGCAATGCTGTTTCGACGATTGGTGAACTGAAGACTAGTCGGCTAGACCCCCCTTTTTGCGAATGGCTGCCATTGGGTCTGCTGTTCATTCTTTTGACAGGTATTTTTCATATTTTTCTTTACTGGACGCGAATGGCGTGTCCTAGCCCAGTAAATCTCGATTGAACCTTGAAATATGGGAAGAAATACAAATCAACTTGAGAGGCTTCTTATCATCTTACTCTGGTGGAAGCGGGAGGCGTAAGCCCCTCCTTGTTGCATCAGACTTGGTGTGACGACGGCACATTGCATGAGCAATTGTTCATCAGGTCGATCTGTAGTTCAATTATGGGCTGGCCATTTCCATTTTGGACTCCAAGATATCAAATCCCTATCTTCTACGGTTGGGGACTTGCCTCAACATCATACTCGACATCCGTCCGAATGACATACTTTGCGCTCGGCCCCGAAGCACCCTTCCTCACTCCCGTTCCCTCATGCAACAAATTCCCATCCACCTGTCCGTGCGGGAACAGCGCCACACTGCCTTGTATTGGCTTCAGCGGATACGCATTCAACGAACCCTCGCGCGCGCCTGGTAAGAAATACGTCGTCTCGCCGCCCTCAAACTCATCATTCAAGTAAATCAAGAACGTGAATAGCGACGACTGCTTCTTCTCCGCAGGACTCGCATCGTACAAATACTTGCCCTCCGTGCTGACGCCAGACGGCGGCCACGCGCCGTCGATGTGCGCACGGTACTCGGCGCCTGGCACGTAGCGGTAGACGCGGAAACGTCGGTTGAGGCCGCGGACTTGCCGGCCACTGAGGGTGGCGGGAACGAAGGGCGCGACACGCGCCCAAAGCGTGGAGCAAAAGGACGTATCCGCCAGCCAGTAGAAATTGTGTGCGAGAATGCTGATCTCTTCGCCTGCTGCGCGGATGGGTGCGTCGGGGGTGAAGCCAATTTTCTCGGCGGCGCCGATGATTTGGCCGCATTCGGAGGGGGTGAGGACGTCTTTTATGAGATGGAGGCTGGGAACGGTGGGGTGCTGGTGGTGGGTAGCAGATGGGGCCGGGGACGAGAATTTGATTGTGTTGTCTTGAGAGGCGTGGAGGATGGCGGGGTGGTGGTTTGGAGGCTTGCGCTCGAGACCAGGTGTGGTGTCAAGGACGCTGAAGCGTGAGGTTGTCTCGTCGCTTATAGTTTTGACCAGGCTTCCGGCTAGCACGCTGTCGTACACCCTTCTCCTCTCACGGCCGTCTCGTAGATCCCACGCAGGCCGTACCACCATGGGCCCTCGCTCTTGCTCTTCCTTTGCCTGATCCTGCGCAGCGCTGTAGTCCACCGGTCCAACCACTCTCAACACAGCGTCCAGGACGCGCAGTACCTCCTTTTGCGCATCCGTCCTCTCCACGCCCGTCCCCTCCCTCTGCTCCGCCAGTCCACTGATGACATCCAGATCACGCACCCACCGACACAGCGCGCCAAGCTTCGGCTTCTGGTCCCGAATTTTCATCTCCGCCAATAGCACACGCGCATCGGCCCAGCTCTGATCGGCGAGAGCCCCGCTGATGCGCGATGTGAGGTTGGCATCGGTCGCGGCGAGAGATCCCGTCGTGCTGGCCTGCTTGAAATCGAAGACGGCGGCCCGCAGGTCCTTGCAGGCTTTGGACTTGATCAGGCTGGGATTTGCAGCGAGTGTCCTCAAAGTATCGACGGTGATGTCGAGTTCATCGTCTGATACGACCGTTTGCAGGAGCTTGGGCTCGTATGTGCTGCCGGTGAGTGTGACTTCGACGGGGGTGTCTGTCTTGAGCTTCTTCGCCACCGCGCCATTTGCGACTGTTGAGACGGCCTGCTTTCGCTTTTGTTTCGATTTCGACATGATGAGAGATTGCGCTCTTGTTGGTCTATGCGCAGAATCGATGGTGGCAGATGAGATTCGATGTTGAATTGGATGAACTGAAGAAGCTCAATAAGAGGCAAATGGCGATGAACCGGATGTCACGTGACATGTGATCAGACTACATGGGCAAGCCTGAGCGTTGGACGTTCTCATCTTGACCACCATTGCCGTTGCTTCATGCAGGTGACTTCTCGAGTGAGAGCACATGTTGAGGTTTCTTGTTATTTCCCTCAAGAACGTGCTCACAACTCGCGATACACACCCCACCGAGCACAGCCTGAGCCTTGACAACCCTGGGCTCCAACGAGCCGCAAGCCAACGCCTACAGGCCGGTTACCGTAAGTCGCGGCTATTCAATTCATCATTGAGCATCAATCATTTCTGCTCAGGACTCCGTTCAATCTGTTCTACTGAGGATTGAAGCCCTTCGAATGGGACGAGAAACAGGATGCGGGGCCGACATGGCACCACCAGGGTTTCGTTCCCTCTTCCTTAGGCCCTCTTCTTTGGGTCTGCTCCTTTGGTGGAGCTTCCTGGTACTACTTTCCCTTCGGCTCTCCTCTTCACTTCCATTTTCTTCCTTGGTTCATCTGCCGGGGGTCGCAGGATCAGAATACAACACAATACATTTTGTTTAGCCCACTTTAGTAAGTATAATATGAAAACTGTGTTATAGATTTGAATAAACGTCAACATTGGGCGCCAACCACAGAACAGAGTCGTCATGGGCGAGGTACTGAGACGGGTTCTAGAGTTGACGGCGAATCTCAAGGTCACGTCACAAGGTATGTCTTGCTATCGCCTCCTTGGAATGCTTCCCTAAGATTCTACCGTGCGTCAGAGAACACGTTTCGTCGTGAAAACAACAGCGAGCTCGAAAGCAGGATGGCAAGAGAAACATGCTTCGATTTTAATCTCAAACCTCAATTGTCGTGCACCCCGGACTTCCACAAGGCACTCCACCGGCATCATGACACTGCGCGACGGCGCCACAGCCGTTACACGTCACCCCATTCGAGCAGCACACAATACCTTCGCAGTCAAAGTGCGGTGCCGTGCCGCGCTTGGCCGGGATCGTTGGCCAGAATCCGCCGGCTGCCTCGCACTGCTCGACGGCGTCACAGCCAGTGTAGCTCAGTCCGTCCGAGCACAAGATGGCAATATTGCAGGCAGCAGGAGCCGCTGCAGGGCTGCGAGCCTTGAGTCCCTCGGGCGTTTTACCCGCGGCTTCGTAATTCTCGAGCGCCTTGCAGCCAAAGTAGGTGATGCCATTGGAGCATTCGATAGTGAGTGTACAGTCGGCGGGCGCGGCTGCGGTGAGGCTGGCGGTTCCGAGAGACAGGACAAGAGTGAGGAGCTGCATCTTGAGGTGAGTTTTGAAGAGTAAGGCGGATTTTTTCGTGGTGTAGAAATTGGTAAGTATTGTCTGTGTCTGGTCCGAAGCTTATTGACAGGGCTGCAGCCAAATGCTCGTGGGCGTGAAAGCCTTTATAACTCGTGAGCTGAACGCAACATTACGAACGAGGTGACTTTGTTGGAGCCGTGTCCCTAAACCTTAGACATTCTCGGCTCTGTATGAGATGGAAGACACTCCATAAGGCGAGTGCCGCGGATATTTCGGCCGCTTCCTGCCAGGTGACGAGGTAAGCCACCTTGCTAAATAGTGGTTCATGTTACTGTGGCGTTCACATATTGCTATTAAGTCCGACTCTGCGCTTACGAGTCGAGAACTCGCTTCGCCTATGAGGAATCTGAGTGGTAGTGGAAAGGCTTTTCAAAGAGGAGGCGTCCCTCAATTTACGTGGCTGGAGCATTAAGAAAACTTACGTTAGCCGCCTTGCCGTCGGCGTTGAGCGGGAAGAGGACGCGTGAGGTGTGATATCTTGAATAGCTCAACCTGTGGGCTGTAAGCATGACAAGGGGTGCTGAAGCTGAGAAGGGATCAGTACGAGTCGCGTGGCGCTGTTCAAGACTTCTTCATCCGGGTCCTTAACCATCCACTTACCTAGGTAGGTACTGTGCTACCAGATCATATGATATCCAACCTGCTAGGTACACATTAGTAGTTTGCACCTCTAGCTCAATTAAGCATGGTGATAGGAGCTTTCCCAAAGGTGTGTCGGAACTCGTATATGACCTACCAAGGGCACAAAGTTTTACGTGACCAACCTTCGTAAAGCCTTCCTCGATGAGGCTGACAATAGCTCCATTTTCTCCTTCGTACTCATCCGCACCATCAATGGGGAGGCAAAACCTGAGAAACGACATCTATTCAAGGTGATTTCGATTGGCCAGAAATGCTAGAAGATGAAGAGACCTCCCTGGCTGGTTGGCCAGCTTTTTCAACCAGGGTTTCCCTCGACAATTTGATACGGGTGGTCCCTTCGTACCTAGTGTCCCTGTCCATAATACCAATATCAAGAATATTGAAACAAATTGTTATCTCAAAGTCCCCGGATATTAAGGATTAATACAATTAGCCAACTGACTATAGGCCTTTGTGCCTATCATCTCTAAATGCATAGGAAATTCAGGTACCGTCAAGCGGTCCAGCAGTATACATACCTACACACGTATGGGCTTGTCCTTATTTTTCCCTTTTTTCCTTTTCCAAAATGGTTTGAGGTAGAAAGAATGCTAGCATATATATTCTGTTTTTCTTATCCCTAACCCGACAGGCTGTGTGACCTTCGAAACACTTCTGAGTGACATGATCAGTGCTGCGTCCGCATGAACAGATTCGATGGCAAATGTCTCCCCTTCACCAACGCCTCATCCACACCATATCCAAGCTCCACGACCGGCTTGAACCCCAACTTCCGATACACATGCCTCCCCATCACCGACGCCTCCGTCGTCGCCTCCAATCCACCGCGCCTCTCCGCCTCATCAAGCCCCCACTGCACCAACTTGACCGCAATACCCTTTCTCTGAAATTGCGGATCCACTGCACACAAATCCAAGACAAACGCCGCCGGCGAGTCCGTAGCAGCTTTCTCCCGCAGGACCTCCATGCGCTTCTTCATCAGCCCAGCGAACAGCTGCGTGGCGAAAAGCTCCTCGTCTTTGTCGGGGAACTTCATCGCCGGAATGTCCTTGGCGTCCGCCAGCTGGTCGGACGGCTGATCACCGTGGCCCGGCACGAAGGAAAGCTGTGCCCAGATAGCGACGCCGACGATGCGGCGGTTGGGCCCGTCTGGCACGGTGGCTTTCAGGAAGATGGTGTTGGGCCGGCCGTGGGCGTCTCGGGTTACATTTTGGTAGCGCTTCGCCATGCGGGCAGCATTGGCGATTTTGCCCTCGGGAGTGTCCCAGTTCGGACTGAGGCCTATCCATCTGCGAGATGTAAGAGCATGACATTCTCATCTCGTAGACTCCGGTGAAGGGAATGGGCAGTCTCCATTAGCGAACCTACATAGCATCATGGATTTGCTCGCCAAAGGCCTTGGCGGCAACGTTGAAGAGGCCCGTGAAGTCCTCGACGTTTCGAACCACGGCGATCTCTACGCCTTCTGACTTAGGTGTGTTGTAATCCCCCATGTTGATGCTTATGTGTTGATGCTTATATGGCTGCGGATGAGATCTTGTTCGAGGCTCAAGTGCTAAGAGTGACACTAAACGGTGGCTAGCCGGTCCGGGCACGTGACGATATCCGACTTAGAACGTTGAGGACTGGATTCGGTGGCAGCTGGTGACAACACAGGAGAGCTCGTTGAATACTCGAGAAATAAGAAGTGATAACCAGGTCGGCAAGAGAATCTGCTGACCAGTATTGCCGGATCTGATGTGCTTGCATCTATAGCCGGGAATTATGATCACATCGGCACGCTCCTCGGGTAACGACCCACTTGATGGGCTTAGTCCATCGACGCTCCATCTACCAACAGACTCATCGAGAGCTCAGAAATTTCAGGGGAATGCAAGACCCCACATTGGTTCGCGCGCACAGCTGGCCGAGAGTTGGCTTGCCCAAGTGCGTCTGAGAAACGGGGGAGGGTGATTGCCAGCCAGCCAGTCAGTCAGTCAGTCAGTCTAGGTGATCTAGCCATCAGCGCTTCGTAGAACAGACGAGCTAATACCAATTTTAGAGACAAGGAGCCACTTTAGAACGCAACATTCAAGTAAAAACAAAATACGGTGTATTCCAAGTCTACAGAAACAAATGTCACTCAAAATCACCAGTCGACAATTACAAGTAGCACCCCACACAAAACCGGTCCCGGATGACAGAAGAAACTGCCATTTTCACAGAAAATAACCGTCCGTATTACCTCACTAGTTCAGCGCGTGGTTGTAGTAGCCTCCTCCCACCCATTCTTTTCCGCCGTAGGCGCGCCCGTGGCATGTATTGTCTCGGTCTTGACTATCACACACACTGCGGTCCGAGTCTTGATCCAGCAGGTGTACTCGTGACCGAGCAGACTATCGCGAACCCAGAATCCCGTGTTCATATCCAGCATCACATCAGGCTGCGCAGGGTCTATGAATGTGGCGCCGGGCTCGACGGTGACGGTGAATGGGCGCTCTGGGTGCTCTAATTTTTCCTTGGTGATGATAGGCTTCGACGCCCTTGCACCCTCGCCGAAGGTAGACAAAATGTCCGCCATTTCTTCAGCCTGAATCTCCTTGTAGTTCGAGCCCACGTCCGCCGTGAAGACGAATTCTTCAACCATTTCGATGCCGCCGTCTTCACTGTTTACCAGTCTCTGCTCCTTCCCATTACTGGACTCGGTATTGACAGGCACTTTGTCCTTCGCAGTGCTGGACTTGATAGTGCTGGACTTGATATTGACAGGCGCTTTCTTGGCCAGCGGGTTCTCCGTGGCCCAAGGCCAACTGAAGAGTGAGCCGAAAAAGCCTTTATTTTTGCCAGACTGAGATTTGATGACCTTCTTGACTTTCGCAGCATACTTTCTGAGCTGAGCGGCATCTTCCTCGACCTTGGCAGTATCCACCTCGACCTGAGCGACATCTTCCTCGACCTTGGTGACAGCCACGTCGACCTTAGCGGCAGCCTTCTTGACATTAACGGCCTCTCTTTCGGCTGCCTTCTTGAGCTTAGCAGCCTCACTCTCGGCAGCCTCCATCTCGGCAGCATCCATATCGGCATAATTCTTCACTTTAGGAGCCTCCTGCTCGGCAGCCTTCTTGGCCTTAGCATGGCTGCCACTACTCATGCTGCTCATGATCCTCCTTTTCGACTCAAGATACTCAAGGCGCGGGGTATGTGTACTATGTGTTGTCAAAGGAGCGTCTTTCGTCCCAAGATCGTCCTCCGCGACAGGCTCGTCCGTCGTGACCGAAGCAACCACCGTGACAGATTCAATCGTGGTGATGGGAGCGCTGGTGGTGATTGAGTCCTCTTGGTACGATGGGGTCTGAGCTTGCAACTGGCCTGTCGGAGGAGTGTCCGTCGTTCCAGCATCGTCCGTCGATGTAGACTCGGCCGTTGTAATAGGCTCCACCAATTGCACCGTGGTGAAAGGAAGGTCGACGGTGCTATGGCGATCGATGGTGCTAGGAAGGTCGATGGTGCCAGGATACTCGACGGTGTCTGGAATTTCAATGGTCTCAGGAAGAGCGATGGTGACTGGGCTCTCTTGTTCTGATGGCGGCTGATCCTCCGGCTGGGTGGACGAGGGATCTTCCGTCGTAGCAGGATGCAGGATGATGGTTGGCTTCCCCTGGTCGGACGGCTGGTCACTTTTCTTTGAAGAACTTTCGCGGGAAAATGTCTCAAACAAGCTGTCAAGGTCTTCGAACGCCTTTTCTACATCCACTACTATTGGAGTTGTCGTTGACGTCCTTGCTTTTTTAGACGATGACGTATAAGTGGCCGTCACTGCTCTAGGGGCGCTCTCAGAACATTGGTCCTGAATCGTAGACGGATGAGACGAATCAAGATGATCAAGAGTCCTGTACTCCGTCGTTTTCACTGCTGTTAAGGTAGAGTTGACCGCCACGAACACAGGGGCATCCCCCCAAAGTTCGTCGATAATTGCCGCAAGTGGCGGAGGAGCAGAAGCATCATATGGGGTGCCACTGGGTCCACAAAGCACCTGCCGCCAGTCTGGGACCGCCCAATTGTCAGGTAAGAGCCTGTGAAGACCAAGCCCGCGATGTCTCACATCATCGTACTTCTCAAGAGCATGAGGCCATACGAAGTAAAGCACCGCGAGCAGCATTATCCCAATAAACCGCCAGGTATACCAGCTATTTGGCCCCCAGAGCCACGCGTTTCGCTCTTTGTAGTCGTCGATCCACTGCCTCAGAGTGTAGTCCTCCAGCTGCTCGCCGGTGTCACTATCGTCGCCCGAATAGTACACAACCTGGGCTTTCTGGACGACGGTAGTCGACTCGCCTGAGTTGATGTCTCCCGAGACGAGGTCCTGTTTGTAAGGGTAGGAGCGCTCGAAGAATGGCCACAGTGATATCTGAACTTTTGCGGTACGTCGAATTCTGGTGCCCGAATTAACAGCGTCTTGAGCACGAGTGGCCTCTCTGGAACGCGTCCAGATCACGTCAGACACATGCTCCTGACGAAGGTCCCAGAGCTGGCCTGGCTGTGGGAACTCGATCCAGAAACAGGATCGGGTCAACGCCAGTCCATTCGCAAGCCACCCTGCCTCGGCCACAATGTTGTGCAGACTTTGATGCACTTCCGTCAAAGCTGGCCATGGGAGATCAGGATGCAGCTCTCCCGCGAAGTTGATCATTGGCATAAGCAGCTCGAGGATGCCAAGAGTGACACGATCTACCTCTGGCCAGAAGTTTTGAGTGAGCAGATCATTAATGAGATATTTGGGTACGGAAGCTGTCCGTGACATCTTGCGAGCGAAGCCTGTTGTTGTGGTGAGAGATGTTAGTGGATACAGAATACGAGCAGTGAATGTTGGCGGGAGACACATACCATCAGCTGTTTCTTCTTGAGCCTCATCAGTCTTCCTCAAAGCCTCGCGTTCAATTTTGCGAGCGCCAAACAGTAGGGAGTCCAAACAATTCTCATGTAACAGTTTAGCTACGACAGAGGTGCACAGGCTGATCCGTGATTCGCGATCGATGAATAGATACTCGTAGCCGTGCAAGTCATTTCCACTGCGCCGGCTTCGGTCAGCCCTCGCAGTCTGAGACGCGCAGCGAATGAAGTCTTCGGAAAGATGCTGCAGATATTTCCCAGTCCAGTCATAGCTATTGACCACGTCGTCGTAAACATCTCGTTGCTGGTCCTGGCCGAAAGTGTCGGCGGCAAAATCCCAGACTCGTGCGAACAGGCTTGAGCTGAGTTCTTCGAAGAAGAAACTTGGAAGCCTGTCGAGCTCATCCTGCGCTTGCGGCTTCCTGGGACGTTGTGTCGCCCATTGTAAGTCCACTTTGTTCTGGGTCGATTGAAGGGGCCGAAATTGCAGCTGCTCGACAATGTAGCCCTTGCCTTGGAGGTCTTTGACCGCACGTCTCCGAAATGGACTTTCATTTTGGACCGCGGTCTTTGCCTGGGCTGAAATCAAAAGCTCTGCGCGCTGGTCCAGAAGATGATTGATGTTTGGGAAGATGTCAGTATGCCGCTGGCGCAAATCTGGTCTTCGCTTCCTCAAGCGCCAATCGCGCCATCTGCGGTCGCCAGCCACCTCGATACCCTCTGGTTGTACATTGGGCTGGCGCAGCACAATTGGAGCGGTTGGTTCTGCTTGAGGCCGAGCGGCCATATCGACTGTGGCGGTCACGCAATTGCTGCTGTTGCTCCGAGGGGTTCAGCTTGGTCGCAGTTTCTGGTGTATGGCGGCTCACGAGTATACATACAAGAGTAATCTTGTTGCCAACAAAGTCAAACAATGTTACTTCACTACCTTATATGACCTTGATCAGGAAACATACCTGTGGCCCTTGTTCTCGTCAAGGCCGGTTGAGAGCAGGCTGGTGGACATGGCCGTTTTCGACCAGCACAAAGGAAACGGCAGGGAGAGCTTGACACTTCCGGCAAATTGAGCAAGGTGCAGAAGTTTGCATGGCTACGGGCCGATTGTTTGGGGGCCAGAAGGCCAGAATGATGCAATGTTCCTAGAGCGGACATCTGGGCAACAATGGGTTATTCTGGTGGTGTTGATACAAAGGAGGAGGAGCTGTGCACATCTTCTGTTGATGGATTGCAATTGATCAAGCATCGACCTGCGTTTGCTGCACTTGCGCAACATAAAGACATGCTTGTAGCAACTCCAGAAATATAAAGAGAGAGAATTGTTCGTCTTTGCAATTGCTTGACTGTCAAGGAGGCTGGCTTTGAGTTGATGTGGATGTAGGGGATACATTGTATGTGAGAAATAGAAATGTGAATGGAAACAGTCCCCAGGCCGAGAGTGGAATAGCTGCAGTAGAAACATGCAACACGAAGATCCTGTGCGCTGAGGTCTCCGAATCAAAGTAAAATCTCGCCACCATCAGAACGATCATCATTCATATTGAAGGAGAAAATGCCAATGATTCAAATAGCTCTGAAGTCTTGTGTTCGAGGATGTTGGGAACCTGGGTGAGCGGCCTCCCCAGGCGACGTCCCCGGCACAAGTCCAGATGTGGTCTCTGAACAGACCAGACCACCTCAGTAAACGCTGGAGCAGGATAAGAGACACGAGCCGAGTCCACTATCACAGTTGAATTATCTCACAGACTTCTGTTATGACGGGCCTTTTATTCATGTGTGAGGATCATGTAAACAAGACAAAGGAGTCTTGACCATTTGATTGTATGAATGCTAGGAAGCTAGAGTTGCGTGTGAATACCAGTCTAGTAGTATAGGTAGTCAGTCTGAAGTGAGATAGTAGTCCAAATGGTGATCCTGGCAACAGCGACATGGACAAGGTGGGGCAGCCAGGCCGGCACGCCCGCATTACTATGGTACACAACCCCAGCCGCAAGCACAATCCGTCACATTGCGACGCTTCGCTTTGTCAAACAAACTTTCTCAAAGCCTCCATTGTTGATACCAAACTGTCCCAGAAACCCAGTCTTCCTTCCCTCTCACAATTTCACGAGCATTTGCCCGGCGCAGATCAACCATCAGACCGACTGACCGAATTGACCGTTGCCTGCATCGGGCGCACTGTGGTTTCCTTCTCCGAACTTTTTCGACAACCTCAACCTCGACCCGACGACGCACATACCTCCTGCCCATTGATCGCGCTTGACTGTCAACGGCTAACCGCACGGCACCTTCTCACTCTCCACAATTGGCGCCCGAAGCAAAACAACGACAACCAGCTTCAGACTCGGAGCATCTTGCGAACCGTCTTCCTTCCTTCACGTCCCGTCAGCAACGGTTCGTCCACGACCACGACCACGACCCGACAACACAAACAGTACCCTACACAACCGTCAGCATGTCTGAGCAAGTCGACCTGTCTACCATTCCCATCTCGCCCGAGGGTGGCAACAAGCCCTCCGGATCCACCGAGACCCCGGCAGACGATGGCAAGATAGTGACTGTCTTCGACGACAAGGATAACTTCACCGTCAAGCACCCGCTGGCCAGTGACTGGACCCTGTGGTTCACCAAGCCCGCGTCTGGCAAGGTTCGTGCTCTTTGTTCGCAGTGTGTCTCTCTCTGGGCTGCGGGATACTAACACGCCGTGCGCGGCCACAGGGCGAAAATTGGAACGATCTCCTCAAGCAAGTCATCACCTTTAACTCAGTTGAGGAGTTCTGGGGAGTCTATGTATGTCCATCTCCTCACTTGCCGACCCCCTTTACTGTGATACTGACGTCTTCCCTCAGAACAACATCGCCCCTGTCTCAGACCTTGCCCTCAAGTCCGACTACCACCTCTTCAAGGCTGGCGTGCGACCCGAGTGGGAGGACAGCGCAAACAAGCATGGTGGCAAGTGGTCATACCAGTTCAAGGAGAAGCGTGCCGTCAACATCGACGAGCTGTGGCTGCACATAATGCTAGCCGCCATCGGCAACACCCTAGAGGACGAGGATGATGGTGAGGTCATGGGCGTCGTTGTCAACGTTCGCAAGGCATTCTTCCGCATCGGTGTCTGGACCCGTAGCATCGGCAGGCCCATCCCGGGCCGCGGTGATTCGGACATTGCTGGCGGCAAGGGTCGCTCCCCTGAGAAGGGCAAGGAGGCTCTCTACAGCGTCGGTAGGAAGATCAAGGAGGTGCTCCAGCTTCCCGAGAGCGAGCAGATCGAGTTCTCCAGCCACAGCGAGGCTGCTCACGCCGGCAGCACGCGTGCCAGGGCAAAGATGACCGTCTGAGTCTATTCATATCAGCTTTTGCTTACCGCGAGGACTAGAATGGACTCGACAACTCGTTCGATACTCATTAATCACCGACGAAAACCATCTCATCAATCCTCTCGACCTGTCCGTCTGTCCACCACCTGATTACGGGGTGGTCACCGTCTCCTGTGACAGGAGCCTGCGATAGCTGGAGAATAGGAGGAAGAAAGGACATTGATAAGTCATTGACAATACCCGGAATACACATGCCCAGTAATTGGGCTTTTGAAAAAGGCGAGGGGAAAACTTTGGTGAACCACATGGATATGATATGAAGGCAGTATCATTCGTCACACCTGGAGTTTGTTGTTATTTAGCACTAGAGTGTCCGATTGGAAGTAGTTCTTTAAATTGTGCTGTCCTGCTTTGTGCTAGGATAGAGGAGTGATTACGCCTGTGACGGCTTCTATGCTATCCCAATGCATGCTTTCCAGTATCTATAGTACTATGTACAGTGCATTCGCCAACTTTTGTCTTCCTTACACCATTACAACTCATCGCCACTGAAGTCGTCCTGAAAGATGGCCTTCACCAATTGCTTTTTGTTGATCTTGCCCATCGCATTCCGTGGTATATGATCTACCACTCGCAACACCTGCGGGATCTTGTAGGCTACCACCCGACCCTTGAGCGCGCGCCGCATATCCATGGCTGACCAGGTCCGCTCAGCCGGCATGTTCTCCTTGTCGAGAACAACCACAGCGCCGACCTTCTGGCCCCATTTCCCAGACGGCACAGCCAGCACCGCAGCCTCAGCCACCTCAGGCAGCGAAAGCAGCTCGCGCTCCACCTCGAGCGCAGACACCTTCTCGCCGCCCGACTTGATGATGTCGGCCGACTTGCGCCCCAGGATAAAGTACATATCACCACCCGTCCAGGCCTGCGATTTCTGCGTCAGCGCATTCTGGCCCGCGCTGGGCACCGCCCGCCGCACCGCAATGTCGCCTGTCTTGAACCACTTCCCCTTCCCATCGGCATCATCAACAAACTCCTTGGCCGTCGCCTCCGGATTCCGCCAGTACGCGCGGAACACCGTCGGCCCACGCAGCTGGATCTCGCCGCTGCGCTCGCGGCCCGACGCGGTATCAACCTCCTCGCCCGGCGCGATCACCGCGTGCGTGTCCGTGTCGACCAGCCGCGCCTCGACGCTGGGCAGCGGCCAGCCGACGGCGCCATCGACGCGGTCGGCGACCGCGAGGCCGCACGAGAGCGCCATACCTACTTCAGTCATGCCGAAGCGCTCGAGGAGAACGTTGCCGTGGGATAGGGTGGCCCAGGCGCGTTTCGTCGGGGTGGGCAGCGCCGCGGAGCCGGAGATGGAGAGGCGGAGGTGCGGTGGGGAGATGGCGGTGCGGGTGGCGGTTTGGAGGGCGGGAGGGAGGGTGCGATGCGTGGCGAGGAGGCGTGCGTAGACGGTGGGGACGACGGTGAAGAATGTTATGGGGGTAGTTGGGTGTGGAGGGTGGGTGGATGTGGTGCCATTGCCGTTGGTGCCGTTTGTCGTCTCGCTTTCCTGCAAGAAGGGCGCGGCAAACCGCCGCCACACGGCGTCTGCGTTGAACGGGTAGAGGAACTCGATGCTGCTCCCTGCGAATAGCGGCGCGAGGATCGCGTTGATGGTACCGTGGATGTGGTGCAGCGGCAGCACGTGCAGCAAACGGTCGCGCGGGCTGTACTCCCACGCCGTGAGCAAGCTGCGCGCCTGGGCTGTCATGATGGCTTCCGGAAGGAGGACGCCCTTGGGCCGATTGGTGGTACCGGAGGTGTAGAGCATCATGCCGGCGTCGCCGATGTCGGTGGCTCCCTCGAACGTGACGTGGGAGAAGGAGGTGCTGCCGCCGCCGAGGTGTTTGGTGAGCTCGACGTGTTTCGGTGGCGAGTCGAGTGGCAGCGCGAGGGTCTCTTGGGCTTTGGCAGAGAAACGTGGCGTGGAGAGCAGAAGCAGCGCTTCGCTGTGGCCGAGGATGTACTGTAGCTCTAGCGCTGGGAAGGCTGGCGAGAGGGGCACGGCGATAGCTTTTGCGGCGAGGATGCCGAGCCATGTTACTGTTCATGAAATTAGCCTTGTGCTCATTCAAATGAAGAGATATGTGCTCTTTGATGAGCCATTCATCTGGCGACTTTTTCAACTTGCCTACGTAATCATAGCTATTCTCGACTAGAAAAGCAACCCTCTCGCCCTGAATATCACTCCTCCCGGTCTCCTTGAGCAGCCGATCGCGTGTCCGGGCGACATCGCTAAGCAACTCGCCATACCGGAAGGTCCGCTGCGAGGCCGAGTGCACTACCACGGTGGACTCTGGGTCGTGGCTCGAAATGGCCTCAAACACGGGCAGCCGCGGCAGGCTCGGTGCCGCCGTTGAACCCATCCTCGAATATGCGAAGCCGAAGCGGTATATGTTATGAGCGACCGCTGGTGATGGTCGTGATGTCGTCAATGCAGGCGAAGAAGCACAGCCCGAATATAAACTTTTCCTCCTGGTTCTGCAGCTGTTGATGAGAGAGGTTGCTGAGCTTGACGATCTTGTCCGCGGTGCTGTTTGTGCGAGTCTTCGAGCCAGTGCAGGTCGCCAACACACCGAAAGACCAATGGTCATTATGAAGCGAGAAGGAGGGGTCCCCAGGGAAAGCAGGAACAGGCCTGAGGGGAATATATAATTATTTCAAGATCGTCCCTATGCAAGGCATTCGTCCGGCGACCAGGGTGGTTTGACTTGCCGGTTCCATTCATTCGGACCATCATTGAGACGCCGAAACGAGCCCGGCGCGCTGCAGGGCTGCCAGTGGCTGCACCGTGCCAACAGCGGGCTACCACCCGCTAAACAAGGACCCTGCATATGCGATTTATCTGGTACGATTGCTACGAACTCACGATCGACGTCTACCTCGTCGGCCTTCCCCAATGCTACGTGCGTGAACAAGTTTTTTGTTTTGTTTTGCGTTTTTTGATAGGAGCAACATCGATACAATCATTTGGGCTGTATTGTGCAAGCTCAGCAACAGACGTGCCCGTGGATCGCAATTCGTCGATGGATCGCAGATACAAATCCGGAAAGCCCGAATTGCTTGCCATCGGAACTTGGAATGCAAGGCTCGTGGCCCAGCCCTGCGTGCTGCGTTGCAACCCGGAACCTCGTCAATGCGCGCCGCCGCTCATTGGTCCTTTCGACATATCTATCGTGGTAGAGTGGAATTCGCTCCCCGACTCGGGAGCCTCGCTGCGCTTTTCGGCATCTACAAGTAGCTGGCGCCCAACATTTTTGTCTTTCTGTTGGCCCTGCGGGCACGCATCGACTGATTGTACAGAAACTGTATCGTTAGTCGCTTGAAGGTGATAATCATGAGAGATGAAGTGGTTGAAAATGCAACTATGTCATTGTTCGCGTTGGGGTATTCGACTAAATACATCTGCGGCGCCAGACGCGGTATCATACGAATCCGGTAATTCAACTTGTGCCACTTCACTGCTTGGCAAAGGCTTCACTGCTACTGTCGCCTAGCCTAATTGGCCAATTTGTAGACTCGACGCTCTCCTTCTCTTCCCTCGCTGTCACTACCTTCAGTGCTTGCTGGCCGCGGTCGACGCGGGCGTGCCCGAAGCCGCTCTCTTCCGCGCGAACTCCTGCAACCTCTTGGTTCGCTCGCTCTGCTTCATCCGAGGCCTCTTGACAGACGACATGGATGACGCTCTGCTGTGACTGGGCCCTGTATCCATGCTGAGATTTGGCGTCCTCGGAATACTGCCAGCTGAATCTTGGGGCTTAGGGACACTGTTTCTTTGGAGCGCGGACGAGGAGACTGTAGACATTGTGGGATTGATGATCGGCCTCGCCACCGCTGCTGCTGCAGTCGATAGTGTCGGCTTAATGAATGGGGTTGGGCTGACATTTACTTTCTCCGACTGGGTTACGCTTCTTCTTTCCATCCCGGACGGCATAGCAGCGGACATTGTTGAGGGAAAAGGCTGTTGCGTGATGTCCTTTGCGGTTGGTGAGCCCGATTTTGCGAAAGGGGTCCGATTGGTAATGACATGCTTGGGCTGAGGGACACTCCTTCGTCTGAGGTCTGGTGGTGTAGAAGCAACGACTGACCGTGTCGTTGCCTCTCCGATCGGCGAAGTCTGCTTTGCTGAGAGTGTTGGGCTGGCCGCTGTTTGCTTGGGCTGGGAACCGCCCCTGCGGCCCGGATGCGGTGGCATGATCGTGCGCTTTGTTGGCGCTCCTGCTGCGCTTGCTACTGGATTTGACAGTGTCGGCTTGGCTGAGCGCAGAGGACTATTTCGTATTGTTGTCTTATGCGATTTGGATTCGAAAAACGTCGGCTTTGACATGGGTGCCAGAGCTTTCCGTGCCAACGTCTCCGACACCCTTGGCTTGAGCGCAGTGTTTTCGTCCAAGAAAGTTTCGTCAGCACCAAACGTGATTGCTTGCGAGGACAGGAGGTTTGCTGATGGTGATCGCGCGGTAGGCTGCGCTGGTGAGACAGGCATGTCATAAGGGTCTGTCTTGCTTTCGTCAGAGGAGGCTCCATCGAGCCCTCGTGTGATAGCCTGCTGGGACAATAGGGCTGCTGTTGAGCGTCCAGCAATATGCACAGGAGAGACCGGTAGATCATGAGTGCCAGCCAGATCCTCCGGATCCTCCTCCATGGTGTAGTCTTGGACCTTGTTTATCGATGATCGTTCTGCCGGTTGGCGCGGCTGTGGCGTTTGTGATCCCTCCTCTTCAGAATTATCGCCGCTCACTGAGATTGGTTTGGGCAAGGACCGTGGTCTTGCCCTTCGTTGCGATCGAGACACCACCGGTGGGTCAAAAGCGTCCTCGTCATCGTCACTGATCTCCAAACCGTGCCTATGGGAGTACGAGGATTTTGCCTTGCGTCGTGGCGCAACGCCCAGAGGCTCAAATGCAACAACTCCATCATCATATTGCGCTGCCGCTTCTATAGTGTCTCGTGGGCCGTCTAAGGACGATGATCGTGCATTGCGCTGTGGCGACGAGATCGTAGGCTCTTCACGAGTATGCTGTTCGTTGTGGGCAGAGGCTTCAGGACTCGAGCTTGCAATCGGCTGCAAGGATTCGTGGCTGAACTCTTGGGACATAAGGGGCTCCAACGGACTCGGTGACCTTTGTGCCTGTGACTGTGTATCGTTCGCGGCAAAGCTTGCTGTGGCTTTCATTGCGCCTGGCGCGTCAACGTGAAGCTCAGGAGAATCTCTGCCATGATTGGCTTCGACGAGGAGCACTTTCGCAGCTTTTGCTTTCTCGAGTGCGGCGCGATAATTCAAATCTTGCGTCTGGCGAAGAGACTTCAATCCCGTCTTGTTTTGCCTTGCAATATCGTCTGATAGCTGCGTCATGACAAGGGCGTCTTTAGGCAGCTCGGGAGCTGTGGCTGCCATTCGACCGTGGGTAATCCGTGTGGGTAGGGTGACGGAGCCTGCTAACTCTATATGGCCATCAGAAGAGGCTCGAGCTCCAGCCTCATCGCGGTCCAGTTGCATGAGCTCGGGTTCTGGTAATTCATCTTCATCATTGTCGGCATGCGCCTCCTCTTCGTCTATATTAGACGCACCCTCCATGCCCTGGTCGCTCTGTTCTGGGGTAGACTGGGATGCCGTATTGTGAGATGATTCAAACTTGTCATGCCTGATAGCTCGTCTTACAGAGTGTGCCTCATCTGAATGCGCCGCGATGAAGGCAGCCAAGTTGGTCCTCCGGACGATTCTCTTTTGATAGAGAACGTCATCCACGTAATCATTGTACCATTGCACGCCCGGTAAGAGCTTTTGAGCGTCCTTCCTACTACATTCCGAAACGTATACAAAATAGTCTCCAGTATATGCCCTAATAAAGTCGTCGAACAGGACTTGATTCAGTTCTCGATTCTGCACCAGCTTCTTGAGAATGAGTAATGCCGCGACAAAATTTCTACTGTTTCCACGGTAGTCGGGATAGGCTGCTTTGAATAGTTCATACGGCGCGGCCGAAGTTTGCGATAGCTGAGGGGGCTGTTGGGAAATAGAAGAGGAGTTTGATGGACGGTTGGCAACAACAGTTCGCTGGGCGGGTGGTGGTGCGAGCGAAGGCCCAGACAAGGAAGTCCCCACAATCACTAGATCCTGAGCTGTTTCCCGGGGTTGACCCTCATATGTCGGCGGCATGCTTTCAGACTGTTGATACCGAGTAGGTTCGGACATTACCCTCTGCTCGCTTGATTGACTGGGTCCCCCTCGCGTGCACTGAACACCAAGTAATGGACTTGAGGCGCTGGTAGTCGAGCTGTTCTGGTTGCTGCAGAACTTTGCGGGTGATGGACTTGGCCTGGATTGCACGGCAGGTACTGACTTCCTAGGCTCTCTTGTCTTGTCTGACAAATGAGATCCTTCCATTCGCCTCCTTTTCGCCGGTGGTGGTTTGACAGAGGCCTCGGTGTCTCGAGCAGTCCGAACAGGCAGTTGCGCAGACGGTGGTGTTGCCTCCAGTTTGCGTGAGCCGGTCGCAATAACGCGCGAGGCAGTGCGGTTGACCGGTGGCTCCACTTCTTGGGTTGCAAATCCGGGAGGCTCTATATCCAAGCCGTCGCTCTGCGCACCGCTGCTTTGTGGCTCACTGTTGTTGAAATTCGAAGGTGCCTTCCATTTCAGCGGGCTGTTCGGTGGCGATGAGTGCTGATGATGATGATGGAGAGACGAATGTCGAAATTCTGGTTCCAATGGCTCGTCCGGCTCGTCTTCCAAAGGTCCATCCTCCTCAACATGCCGTCTGTCAGGGTTTGGTGAAGGAGACCAACTAACCTCACGAACGCTCTCCTCTGCCTCGTCGTCATTGTGGGTATAGGGTCGTTTGTTGGAGCTCGACCTAGATGATGGTCTTGGCCTATTGGACGATGCTTGCTGTAGAGAAGCGCGTCGACGCTTATGAATAGTGTCTTTGACATGTTGAATGACACCATCTGGAACGTTCAGCATAGGATGCTGCCCATGATTGAGAGTCTCGTCCCAGGCATTTTCCAAGAGCTTTTTCTGGTCTTTGGGAATTTGCACATATCGGCGTTTGACGAGGCGGCCTGACCGACTATAGTCATCGTTGACCGGGGAAGCCATCGTTGTTGGCTGGCTGACGCGTCAGTCAGCGCGAGCAACACACTCCGGTAGAAGGAAATGGTCCTCCTGTCATTACAAGATCGACGTACTCCTTTGTGTGCGTCCGGCGTCTTGAGCTGCCCAGGTGCCCTGGAGTGAAGTCGACGGCGGTATGTTGAGGACGCGACTTCCAATAATTTAATGAGGCGCGTCTTGCAGGGGCAACCATGACGCTGCAGCCGCGCGCGTAGCTCCACCGGCCCCGCAGGAGTGGAACTTGCAGGTGGGCAGGTACCCTGGGAAAGTCCTACTACAATACATATGTAGTAAGGTGCAGGATAACACTCTCCTAGAAGAACTTTCGGAGTTCATTTCAATGAAGGATGTTCTGTACACATGTGTGCGTCGGAGGATATCACCAGGCACGTAAATGCTCACTGGAGGTATGTACTTTTGGTACCCTGGAGCACCCCGCCAGCCCGCCCAGTCGCTTTGCGGACTAGGCGGGGCAGCGCCGCATGCTGTCGAATCTAGAAGCACATGCGTTCGAACTCTAAATTCACCTCCCTCGAAATTGATGCGCATAAGCACCTGCTCCCCCACTGACAAAGCAGCCTTACTTCTTTGCCACGAGACCACGACTTTTACATCGCCACCTCCAATCCGACTCAAAAGTACTTCGTACTGCACCGGTGATGAGGGGTTCCTGCCCATGTAGGTCCACGCTATAGCTGCGTTGTGCCGCCTTGACCGGCGTACCTACTAGACCTAGGTATTGATTCGCTTGACCTCCGTGAGCTCGCCCGCATTCCCAACCTCCTCCCGCTGTACGTATACGTCAGTGTGTATTACTGGCTTTCCAAGAGTGACTAATTCACCACTGTATCACTATCTCAGACGGCTCCTCACATTGCCCCATGTCGAGCACGAAAAGCACTACGTAATATGCATCTACAATGCACTTCACCTATTCAGAAGCATAAGAAAGCGACAGTCCACGACGACTCCCCCGAATAGGCCATCGCCTCGGGCGCTCCCAAGTGCTGCGCATTCGGTCCCAGCAATGGAGCCCAGCACGCCCATCAGATCGCTATTTTCTCCATCCGTGGCCTCCCACGACGACCTCAAGACCCGTCGCGACTCTTTCAACTCCATCTCCACCGTCTCCCAGTTCGACAAGGAACACCTTGCACAGGCACTCGACAAAATACACACATCCGCGAGCCAGTCCGATGCCTTGACCACATTCAACGACTTTGGTGCCCCGCCGGCTTCACTTCCCACCGATGTCAAGGGCTCGCCGACGGATTTGGTACACCACGGCATCAGTGGCTTGTACAGTCGCATCAAGACAGCAGTTGGCGTGGGCGGGAAGGGATCTCTACAAGAAGTGGAAGATCTGGACAGGCCTGAGAACGGGTCCAGGAAGGGGAAGGCACCTGCTCAAAGTCTGGCCAGGGGGGATGGTGTCGCGAGCCAGTTGTCGGACTACTCGCACCCTGCGGCTGCCTCGTCCAACTCCTTAGCCCTGACAGACGGCCATGCTCTGGCCCCACAGTCCTCACGAGCATCTTCTGTCGCCACGGTCAGCACAGCAAAGAGCGCACCGGGTCTCCCAAAAATCGTCAAAGGAGCTGCTCCCGCCATCGCTGACACAGCTGTTGCGCCGGTCACAGTCAGTGCTTTTAAGGATTCCGATGGAGTACGCGGCATCACAAATCGCACTGAAGACACTGGGCGACGTGGCGATATCCGGATGCCTGAAATTAGGACGACCAGCGACTCTCGAAATTCAAGCGTGTACGATCCTGGGCATTCGCGACATCCATCACATTCGGACAGAATTTTGAGTCCACGAAGCTCTAGGAGGGACTCGTCCTTCAGTCATGATGGCAGTTCTGAAACCGCACTGAGTCCAACACGGCCTACGGGTGCGGCAATAGGTGGTCTAGAGGTGCCACGAAATCGTCCGTCGGGAGAACACGCGAGAAAACCCGCGGTCATCGATCGCATTAGCCGATCCAGGGCTTCGGTAGAAATGCACTCACGTTCATCTTCGATGGAAGGAACGGCAGAGCCAAGCCCAATCAACATGTCTGCGCATGGATCAGTTTATCACGAATCGTTCAGCCATAACGAGAAACCGGAGAAACACCAGGCTGGCGGTGTCAGAATACCAGGTACACGAGCTGTAGATGGTGGTGTCAGTAATAGACTTGAACTCATGAGGAAGCAGGTCCTTAGCAAGGAATTTTGGATGGCTGATGAGACGACAAAAGAGTGCTTTCTCTGTGGATCACCGTTCTCAGCCTTCCGGCGGAAGCACCACTGTCGGACCTGTGGCTGCATTTTTGACTCGAAGTGCACATCTACCATCTCGGGCCAGAAGTTTGGGGTTCCAGGCACCTTGAAGGTCTGCAAGACGTGTCTAGAAGTCATCAACAGCAGGTACGAGGCGGACTCGGACGACTCGGACAATGATACATATCTCCCCGCCATATTCCGGTCCAACCCCTTGAAGGGCAGCTCAAGCACCAAAGTCAAGGACGATGATTCGAGCAGTATCTTGGAGAGGCCTGAAGATTTCGATGGCAACAGAATGGCATCGGCGCCTATGATGGCTATTCCAGCCACCCGCAGAATGACCACCGATGCCAATAGACGATCAGCAATCCTCGAAATCGATGCCGCTCCCCAGCAGCTAAGTCGACCTAGCTCGTCGAGGTCGTTAAGATCGCTGGCTTCAGGTCGTCCACAGTCGGGCCATCGACGCGGCCACTCCAAACACAACTTGCTAAGAGGACTAAAAGGCTCGCCAGTACATGGCGACTCCGCACCTTTCCGCAAGTCTGCCAACGAAGAAATGCAGAGGAAGTCTAAATTGCCTGCTTTTCATGATGACAATATCATCGACCCCGAGCTCGCGCCTTACATGTCCGAGGAGTCTAGCGGTGACGAGCAGCAGATGAGCATCTTTGCGACCATGAACAGTAGCGACATCACTCCCTCTAGCATCGATCCAGACAAGACAAATTTCGGACCATTCTTGACCGCGTCTCGGAGGCACAAAGGGGTACGAGTTGAGAAGAGTATTAGTGGCCTCAGTATCGCTTCTCGACAAGATGACGGCAATGCCGCAGTTAGCGTCATAAGTCATGGCAAGCCGAATCGACGCAGGAATTTGAGTACCACAAGCCAAAATGCATACCATATGCGATCACCTCGGCCAAGGTCAGGCATCTTTAAACACCCGTCAATGTCAGTCGAGTCGCTAGCTGTATTCGACCCATCTACACCATTGGAGCCGACGACGCTCGTGAGGAGTAGTTCCCTACGCCAAAAATCAACGCAGCAGAGGGAGCAAGTGCCAGAGGCCAGCCTCCAGCATATCAACAAATTGTTTGGGCAGCTGCTACAAGAAGCTGAGGTCCCCAATCCCATGGCATGGGAGAAAGCGCTTGTGCCAATTCTCCTGCGCTGTGCTAGCGATGTGGATCCCGACACTCGTGAAGGAGATCTTATGGACATTCGCCACTATGTGAAGCTCAAGAAGATACCCGGAGGCAAGCCTGGCGACACTAGCTATGTTTCAGGAGTGATTTTCACCAAGAACCTTGCCCTCAAAAGCATGCCGAGGAAAATTGCCAACCCTCGAATCGTTATTGTGTCATTCCCAATCGAGTATCAACGTCACCAGCAACACCATTTCATGAGCTTACAACCTGTCATCGAACAAGAGAAACAGTATCTTCGAATGGTGGTGAGCCGGATCGCCAATCTGCGGCCGCACGTTCTGCTCGCCAACAAGTCTGTTTCAGGAGTCGCGCTGCAATACCTCAACGATGCAGGCATTGCCGTTGTGTTCAATGTCAAGCTGGCGGTCATCGAGGCAGTGTCACGATGCGCCAAAGCGGACATCATCGAGTCTCTGGATATGTTGGTATTACCCACACAGGTTGGCATCGCGGGCGGCTTCGAGGTCAAGACATACGTGAACAACGACTACCCGGGCCGCAAGAAAACATACATCTTCATATCTGGCTGCAAGAAAGAGCTTGGCTGCACCATTGCCTTGCGAGGCGCCACTACCGATACGCTTCACCGAATGAAGAGGGTCACGGAGTTCATGACCTACGTTGTTTATAATTTGAAACTGGAAGCAGCGTTGCTGCGAGACCATTTCGTGTATATGGGGACAGATCCAAGTGGCATGCCCACGCCTACTCCGTCAAAGGCCGACGATTTTACCAGAGAGGTAGACCAAAGCTTAAGGAAGCTTCCAAGCTTCGAGAACAGGAGTGTTCCGGAGTTGCCCGCTGCAACAGAAGAGAAGCCTGGCGAAAGCGAGCAGACTACCCAATCAATTGCTGACTCGGCACCAAAAGTGGAGGACAGTCAGGCTTCTGAGACCAGGCCCCCTCTCCCCGGCCAGACGGAAAGTATGCTATCGCTGCATACCATTCATTCGACGCAGGACAGTCACGTACCTGAGGACGTGCCAGCGCCGCAGTTCTACAGCGACATGGTCGCCAAGTATGAGACAAAGGTTCTGTCTGCCTCTCCATTCGTCAAATTCACACAACCCTACTTGCTCATGAAGGCAAGAGAGCAAGAACGTCGTTTGGTCTACTTGAAACGGCTTCGTGATCAGGACATGGTCGAAGAGCAAGGAGAGAATGAGAAGGCCAAGCCACAGAAGTTCCAGCTCATCAAGCCAGAGATGGTCCACGAGATCGGTCAGAAAGCCCCGCGGCAGATCATGGAAATTTTGCACGCCGTGCATGATGCGGAGTACGATAAGGCGCTGTACAATTACCAGACGCAAACGCGCCAATGGGAAAACTTCATCGCGGGTAGCCTTGATCTCTTCGACCCATACTCGCACCAAAACATCGTCGTCTTGTACTCAGTCATCTGCACAGAGACCAAAATTCCATGCTCAGAGCCCGGGCTGATTGCCTTTGGCTTCTACCATGACGATCCGGACGACAACATGGACCCTGACTGCACACTTGGCCAATACATCGAGGATCTCTGTGGCAGTGCTGAGTCTATCTGCCATGCTAACGGCTGCGACCGCCAGATGGCTCAGCATCATCGCACGTACGTGCATGACGAGGCTCGCATCACTGTCTTCATCCAGAGAAACTCGGCTGTGCCTTTTGACATTACCATGCTGGCAAAGGAGGAAGCCGGCGATGAAGACCTGGAAGATCCCATCTACCTGTGGAGCTATTGCAAGATCTGCAAGAAAGACATGGGCTTCGGTCAGCTGTCGGAAACTGCACGGAAGTACTCATTTGGCAAATACCTCGAGCTGTCATTCTGGAGTCGAGGCCTCAAGTGCTGGCCCGATCTTGAATGCCCGCATGACTATCAAAAGGAGCACATTCGGTACTTCAATTACCACGACACGTCAATGCGGATTCACTGGGACCCCATTGACCTCCTCGAGATTGTCGTGCCAAGAGCTCGCTTGACGTGGAAGGTCGACAGAGATCTCAGGCTGAAGAACGACATTTTCACGAACTCAGAAGGACGATGGAATCGATTCATGAACTCCGTCAAGACGAGACTCAAGAGCATCCGCATCGATAGCGTGTTGCCTGAGAAAGCCGAGACCTGCAAGACTGAAGTCGAGAAACTGACGAAGAAAGCTCAAGAAGATCAGCCACGACTCATCCGCGAGCTGCAATCCGCCTACATTAGCTCCAAATACTACGAAGTCATCCCGCTCAATGCTGTGATCCGTACTATGCTTGAAAGAGTGGAGGACTGGAATGCTGCATTTGCCAAGCTCGAAGCGGACTTCCTGTCGGACAAAGATGTGCGGCAGCTCACCATCATCCAGCTCAAGAAGATGTTCTCGGATAATGAGTCCAAGGAGTCTCTGCCAATTTCCACGGACAACAATAGCATCGCCTCCGTGGAGACGGAGGAAAAGAGTACACCGCCTACGACGCAGTCTTCTGGCGCGGATGGCGATTCAGAGAAGATGATGCACAGCGAGTCAACACTTCCGCCAACCGAAGAATCGGTGGAAGACGGATCGACAGATAATCTAGTTGCGGCGAAGGACGATCAAAGGAACATTGCGGATCAAGACGAGGCACCAAAGGCTGACGCTGAAACTGAGACTCCGGCGGTCGCAATTGAGCCTCCGCCCCCGGAGAGCGGAGAGGGGTCGCTGGAAACAACAGCTGAACATGAGAAGCCTGACACTTCTGAGACTCCATCTGCTGAGATGCCAGCATCGCCAGGGCCTCATGCATCAGTTCAATCTCTGCCCATGGAACTTCCCACATCTCTCATTGATGCCAACTCAAAGATACCAACGCCAGCCATTTCTGGGGCACCGTCTAGGAACCATTCGCGTACAACATCGCTGCGCCCCGACCCTGGTTTGACGCTCAATGAGAAAGTCGAGCAGCTGAGACGGCAGCAACAGCAGGAATTGGACACTGCTGCCGGTAACGGAGAGGGGTCGAGAATTCCAGAACGTGCACCGCCTCGGAGGCAGGGACTATCGGTACCTCCGCCCATCCATCGTGCTACCACTCAGCCAGCAGGCGTGGGCGCCGGTGTCCTACCTCGTTCAAGTCCAGGGTTAGGTCGCCCGCTTCCTAGTGCAGTCCCCAAAAATCTTGGAATGCAAGAAGGTGGCGATGCTAGACGTTCATCGACCACCGAGTCAAGCAATGCCAGCAAGGGCGACAAGGCGAAGCTCTCCGATCGCTTCGGCATTTCAGCACTTAAAAATAAGAAGGGTAGTCAGTCCTCCATCCCACGGTATGTCCATGGAAAGAGGAAAGAGACGAAAGTGTCATCGCTCGCCAAGCATTTTGAGCAACTCAGTCGTGAGTTTGAGAAGGAGCGAATTCGGGACCGCAACAAGAGGGCCGCAAAGCTGCAGCCGTCGCGGTCGTTCATGCCACGCACTTCGGCTAGGGCTATAGTGGAAGTCTACGAAGACGTGGACCAGGCTGTGCAGGAGGCTGGGCCCACCGATGACGACCATCTATTGGAAAGCCAGCAGACAGGTGAAAGGTCGCTCGACACAGCACCGACCAATACTGCTACACCTGCGACTGCGAGTGAGGTCTTAGATGCTGAAAAGAGTGCGGAGCCTATATCACAGACAGAGGGTGAGAAGGGGATTGAAACGCAGGCCACTGATGACGAAGGTGACGGGGCTGCTAGCGATCCAGAAGGGTCGCTGCTCGAGGAAATTATGCCAGACGTTCAGGAAATCGCTGACTCGCTCGACTCGAGTGAAGGAGCTGCGCTTGAACTGCCGAAACACCAGCGGTCGAGTTTGATGAAAGTGCTCACGGCCTTCTGGGCTGAACGCTCCGCGAGCGGCTGGCCTCCGCTGGATTACCCGCTGAACATGACCGACCACATCTTCATCGACTCGGACGTCATTGTCAGGGAGGACGAGCCAAGCTCGCTTATTGCATTTGCCCTTAGCTCTGCAGATTACAAGATCAAGCTCGGTGACATTCAGCACCAGTGGAAGATGACAGAGCAGCGGGACAGTGAGGGCGAGAGCTACAGCGACACAAAGTCCAATGGCCCCTCTGACTCGGACGCGTTTATCAGCGAGGAGGAGCTCGAAAAGAGCTTGCTGCGCGCCACGGGCACGCATTTGAAATACCAGTTTACTGAGGGCTCGTGCAGAATGCTGTGCAAGATTTTCTACGCTGAGCAATTCGACGCGCTTCGTCGGAAATGCGGTGCCGCAGATCGCATTATTGAGTCTCTCTCGCGTTGTCTCAAGTGGAACTCCCAGGGCGGCAAGACCAAGTCTGTCTTCCTCAAGACCCTCGACGATCGACTCGTGATGAAGTCTCTCTCACCCATTGAGACCTCTGCATTCTTGCGCTTCGCGCCAGCCTACTTCAACATCATGGCCGAGGCGCTCTTCCACGACCTACCGTCCGTAATCGCCAAGATGCTCGGCTTCTTCCAGGTGATCATCAAAAACCCGGCGACGGGCACCGAAATCAAGCTGGATTTGCTGGTCATGGAGAACTTGTTCTATGACCGCTCGCCGACGCGCATTTTCGATCTCAAGGGTTCTATGAGGAACCGCAAGATCCAGAGCACGGGCGAGCAGAATGAAGTGCTGTTGGACGAGAATATGGTAGAGTACATCTATGAGAGTCCGCTGTTTGCGAGGGAGCATAGCAAAAAGTTGCTTCGGGCCTCGGTAAGTTGTCTCACATCTTCACCTATGCCTTTCGCATGGTCAACTCAAATTTGGCAACGGTCAACTAACATGGTTCACCATCAGGTCTGGAACGACACGCTCTTCCTTGCGCGACAGAACGTAATGGACTACTCACTCATGATCGCAGTCGATGAGACGCGCAAGGAGCTCGTCGTCGGCATCATCGACTGCATCCGCACGTACACATGGGACAAGCGGCTCGAGTCGTGGATCAAGGACCGCGGCTTCGCGGGCGGCGGCCGCAACCGGCCAACGGTAACGAGTCCCAAAGAGTACAAGTCCCGCTTCCGCGAGGCCATGGCGCGCTACATTCTGCAGGCGCCCAACTGTTGGCATCACTTTGGCGCTCCGCATCACATTGGTGGTGGTGGCAGTGTAACGGCTACACCGGCGCTGACACAAAGGGCTAGGTTCGAAGGGGATGTGTAAGGAGAAAATGCGACAACGGGTGGGTGGTTGATTCGATGAAATTACGGCCGCACTTCCTGGTTGTTTTGCATTGTGATGTGACTCGGTTGGGCAGAAACAAATTTGGGTCGGTTGCATTGGGTTAGCGAGCGAGCGTTTGCTGCTTATTTTTAGACGGGTGTGCGAAAATCAGTCATCAATGAGTATCAATTCACCTTGAGGGAGGAGCTGCGACTTCTCAATGGTTTGTCAACCATGCCGACGTTATTCCGAACCGTTGTATGCTTCTGCAACTCTTTTCCTATTGGGCTGAGGGGAGTATGTCAGGGTGCCTTGATATGGGATTCCACCCCGTGCTACCAGAAGATTGCTGGAACTTGACATCGCCACATGCAGGTCTTGATTGATCGAGAACGCTGTGATAACAGGATCAGGCAAACAGCTCGTCATCCTCCGGCATAGATTCCCGAAGACTCAATTGGCACTGCATATCGCACGCTGCGAGTAGCGTCAGGTGTGCTTCTCGGTTAGCAACATCGCAGCCACATGACTGGAGCTTCTTAATCCTTGATTATCGTTGCGCAATCTTTGGGCAACAACTCCGAAAGATTGACGGACTCGACTACTTCTGGCATGTCGCGGATGCTGTGCGACGAGACGACGGAAATGGCAGGCGGGGAGCTACGGCTTTTAAGCTGACCGACGTTGCGTGCAGATATCATCTGCCTCGTATGAAAGTACATTGCGAAAGTGATCTACATTGCGGAGATCGAGGCTTGTTGGGAGCGGATTGTGAATCAGTCATGCCTCTGGCGTCTATTAGAAGACATTGCCCCTCTTGCCCGTGGGATTCTTGCTCTTTGTTCACCATGAGCTGCGAAATTTGAGAAATCTTGTCACAGATCCATTCCCCAATATGGCTTCGAATCTCACCACATGGGCCTACGGCAATCTGCCAGAGACCAGAGGAATCATAGCAGCTTCCCTGGCCTCAATCCTCATATACTACACCACTACCACCGCCCTAGCCTGGCATCGCCTCCGTCACATCCCTGGTCCACCTCTAGCATCCGTCTCCAATCTCTGGAGCTTCCTCGCAGTGGCAGGTGGTAAATGCCACATTGTCCTTGCCAAAGCACAGGAGAAGTATGGCAAAATCATGCGCGTTGGCCCTGCCGCAATCATGGTCTATGACCCCGAGACGCTCTGGCGCATCAGCTCTGCACGCAGTGCGTATGGCCGTGGGGGCTGGTACGAAAGTATCAAATTCCACCCAGATGGTGAAAGCGTACTCAGCGAGAGAAGCACGACACTGCACGACAAGCGGAAGGCCAAGATAATCTCTGGATTCACTGGCAAGGGCTCGATGGATATGGAAGCAGACATTGACTCACAAGTCGCTACACTGGTCAAATATCTTCGTGTGAAGATTTCACAAGGGCAGGGTGACAAGCTCGACTTCAGCAAGAGCGTCAGATGGTTCCAGCTGGATCTGGTCACCCTGATAGCACTGGGCAAGGCGTGGGGAGATCTGGCTGACGAGACTGATCACTTTGACTTTCTGGGAGGCCTTGACATGATGGTGCCGGTGATTGATTCTATTTCTGTGGTTCCATGGTTGCGTAAAATTTGTTTCTCGAAGCATGCCTTGCGCCTGTGGGCGCCGAAAGTCACTGACAGGAAGGGGTTTGGCAAGTCTCTGGGGTAGGTAGCCCCTTTCACTGATTTCCTATCAAATGCATGGGCCACTAAGCGTACCTAACGGCGTTACCGTACAGGATCACGAAGTCGATCGTCACGGATCGCTTCAAGAATCAGTCGGAGTCCAAGGAAGACCGCGATCGCGGCAACATGTTGGTAAGTCAAAGCTCCAAGCTGACTCTATTCAACAAGATAGACAGCTAAGTGACTTATTCTTCTGCTCAGGGTGAATGGATCAAGCAAGGTGCCAGTCTTGAACATATTGAATTGGATCTATCGGTTACAATGCCCGCTGGCACCGAGACCTCTATCACGGCTATCCGTGGCACTTTGCTGTGCTTATTGACGTCGCCCGCGGCATACCACAAGCTAAAACAAGAAATTGCCGAGGGCATCAAGTCAGGTCTGATCTCTAAACCTGTTACATACCACCAGACCAAGGAAATGCCGTATCTGCAAGCTGTGGTCAATGAGGGCATGCGAATGGTCCCACCTGTGATCAACGGCTTCGCGAAGAGCGTGCCCGCTGGTGGCGATACTAGTAAGCAAAGATCGTTTCTCCAAGACTATTCACGGAGAACAAACAATACTGATTCTTTTCCAGTCTGGGGCAAGCTTGTTCCCGAAGGCACCGAGGTCCATATAAACGTCCCCGCGATGATGAGCAACACGGAGGTTTTCGGCGCGGATGCTGGCATATTCCGACCGGAGCGCTTCCTCGAGTGCGATAACAAGACCAGAGCTCATATGATCAAGACAATTGATCTATGTTTCGGCTACGGTCGCTGGCTGTGTCTGGGTCAGGTCATCGCTAAGACCGAGATGCCCAAAATTTTCGTCGAGGTGCGTTACTCCCCAGGTCCCTTAAATTGACTCATCCCATGTGCACGACACGGCTGACGCAAGGGAAATCACCGTTTTCATGCAGCTGTTGCGAGCTTTCGACTTCCAGATCACCAATGTGGAACAGCCTTGGAAGCGCAGAGTATACACCACGTCCATTATTGAAGATTTTCATCTTCGAATTTGGGCAAGTCCACTAGATTGATGTCAGGGCGAGCATCGCAATTCGTTCGGCCGTCCGGGACCAAGTTGGCTGGCGCCCGCCCTGTGGGAATTTTCAAATCTTCAGGAAGTTTTAATTCATAACCAGGTAGTCCTATGAGCCTACAGCAAGTCTCCTCGTAATATGACAACCGACCACCCTGTAGCCACCAAACAGAACAGTGACTACTTCGGAACAACTTGAATTATGGAGTCTTGACGACGCTGGACATAAGTATGTATGCCCAATATCTTCAAACCTACCCTGTCCAGCAACGACTTCCACTCTGAAGCTGTGCGCTCGCGCCATCCAAGGGCCGCCATTATCGTCAAATCGATAGCGGTAGCCTCCCACGGTACCCTGGTGTCCGGCAAGACCATACTATCGATCAAAATCTGCGACTCCAGACCGAGAGCTCCGATGAGGCACTTCAAAATAGCAACGCACTTGTCGTCTGGCCAGTCATGCAAAACGTCCCAGAGATAGTAGAACCTGGCGCCCTTGATGGGCTGCTGTTGGAAAAAGTCATGGTGCACTGGCTCGATTCTTTTTGGACTCACCATACCGGGTGGCAGATGATCTAGCGTCTGAGGAAGGTCTTGGAGAACGAGCTTATCCTTCAATTCAGGGAAAGCCTCCATCAACTTCAGGCATTGGTGTCCGAAGCCACCACCAACATCGACAAGGACATGCTAGCGACCTGATAATGTGGATTTAGCACTCTCATATGTTTTACCTTGCTATGTCGTGAGTTTACTTACCTATGAGGACAGGTGAAGCGTCTTTCGTGGCGGCCACGTCCTCAGCCGACAGGTTCCGGCCGGCCCGGCTCAGAAGGTTGAAGGCGTCGAGATGCACAGCAACGTGTGCTACAGTGATCTCGACGTGCTGACCTGTGTTGGCTTTCGCCAGGAAACGAGAGGAGACGGAGCACACATCATTGCGGAGAAGCGCGATAGCGTGTCGTGAGGCGTCTCTAGGTCAAGCTGTAGATCTCGCAAGGCATCACGTAGTTTGTGCCGGCTTGCTGAGCCGCCACTTTTATCTGCTGGATTTGCTGAAGGTATGTTTCTATGTCCATGATCGCGCGCGGATGGACCGGGCGAGGCGTCCTGAAAAACCAGCGCTTTTGCTTGAAGATATGGTCAAAGACTGCCGGGGCTTCGACGAAGCTGGGAGATTTATGAAGAATGAAGACCAGACCGTCAGTTGAGGGCAGCGGTGCGTAGACTGCGCAAGTTTTGGCAGCTGTGACATCTCTCAAGAGGTAAGCATGGCCTATTGGTTTACTACCTGTTGATGGAAATGCTGGTTGCTCCTGAAGGAGCTACAACCTTGCTTTACCTCCCAAGCCTGGGTCTGTTAAGTCTTGGTCAGGAGTAGTGGCTAGACCACTGGCTTTAGGGAACATGACAGACACCTTGCAAAGACGAAGACAAAGATTCTGTCATGCATACATGGGAGACGATGTCTTCGGCAACTGGTGGTAACTGGTGGTGACATGGTCCACAGCGTATCCTTGGGAGGCACGGCGAGGGTCTGTCCAGGGAGGCGGATGGTGGTAGTCGTAGCTCAATAAAGCGACGTTACATTAAAGCACACACTACTTCAACGAACCGCCAAGTCAGAGGCGTTGATGCTCTATTGTGTGCTAAACGATACTACGCTGTTGCGTGCGCGGCGAGGGACGTTGTGCTCGTTATCAGATCATGTACTACCCGTAGAGACTGCTGACTAAAGTTGTCTCCCTACTGACCTCTGTTCTCCCGGTAGTAGGTCACGAAATCAATACGCACTCAAAATTAGGACGCACTCATTACTATACACAACCTCCATCTTCCCCATTAATTTATTCTACTATACAACCCTTGTATCTAATTTTCGCGTATTTAAATAATGCTTTATTTTTTGATAAAGTTTAAAATAATATTTGAAATTTTAATTAAAAGTTAACTTTTAGAGATTTCTTTCAGCATTTTAGTAAATTTATACATAAAAAGTTTTTTTTTAAATACAAGAACCGCAATACTTTAAATAATCAAAATATATACTAAAAATACCTTGAAATAATCTTTATTTATGATAGCTATCAAAGTTAAAGTTATATAAAGCCTTTTTAGCTAAGTAATTCAAGTTGAAAGTTTGGTGTAGTACTGTTGCGGCGGGTTGGGCAACTAAACTGCGCCCAAATTTGTATGGGAGAAAGTGCGTACTGATTTTGTGACCTACTACCGGGGGAACAGAGGTCAGTAGGGAGAAAACTTTAGTCAGCAGTCTCTACGTGTATATTTAAAGAGGTTCCAGCTGCTAGTAGAGTCTGCTGTGGTTCTGAGATATCAGGACATACTGTGGTACAAAGTGCAAAATGCAAAGTGGGCACAGGCTTCACCCAACGTTCCACGGCGGCGCGCGCCGAGGATCCTGGCTGACTGGCCTCGCGTCTTCACAATGCCCACCGGCCATTGGCTACTTCATGCGCCCACTTTGGCCAATGCAAGCCTGCGAGGGACTTCTCGGCGGCTACAGCACCTGAGAGGGGCTCTCTGATTGGACCCCTCTCGCCACTTTGCAGTTCTCGCCCAGGTCCGCACATGCAGCTGCATCACGCCTCGCGCCGCTGAGTGGCTCGGCACCAGGAAATGGGCGTCTCCAGCAGAGTGGTGTGCCATCCCATCACGACCGGGGGAGGTTGCAGTGCGCGCAAGTTCCTAGGTAGGGTACGGAGTAGGTTCGTCTGTTATAATCGTGAGGGGGCCTCTGTCCCCGTCCGCTTTTCCCTCCGGATGCTTTCTTGGTAAAACCGACGACAGTCGACGAGTGTCACTGTGTAATCAGCAACCTGTTTCCGCTACTCGCCAGTGACGAGTCGGTCCGAGTGGCCAGCCCTTCTTCTGCGAACCTTTGCGCCCGCCATTATTTGCCGCGCGGCGCTCCGATGTGAGAGTTTGGCGCGACTGCTGAAAGTCAGCGCAACGATACGCACGACGTAACTCGAGGAACGAAGAACATCTGGACCATCAGAGACCAGGACACTTCAGAATTGACTTTCGACTCATCATCATCATCATCATCACCAAATTCGACTACTCAACCCACCAAAATGCAGAAACGAATCAAGCACTGGAACCCTGAGCGGAATTGGAGCTACAAGCCTTTCAACCGCAAGTGGAGGAACCGGGCGCCCATGTTCTGGATCATGCCCGCCGAGCTGGCCGGCACCGTCGCCCTGTTGGTCCTCTTCGCCATCGCACAGCCCGACCTGTACCGGACACAGTTGTGGACGGTCGGGAATGTCTGGGGCTTCAACTCAAATCCGGACGTCATCCTCTACGCCAAAGCAAACCACCAGCCAGCACCCACCATTCCCTTCGTATGGACCCGAAGGTAAGGCCCTCCCTCTCACTCTCTGATAGAGATACAGTATGCGTGGACTGTTGGAAACTGACACGATATACACACAGACTCACAGACTACAACGTCGGCATCTCAGTGCTCTCGCTCTTTGTCATGCTCGCCAAGCTCGTCGGCTTCATCATGCGCGTCTGGACCCCGATCCTCGGCGTCTTCTTCAGCCTCGCCATGTCTGTCATGTACACCGTGAGCGTCTACGGTCAGATGGGGCCCGACTACTTCGACCCGGAGCATCCGAGTCCCATGGCCTGGTACATCCGTTACGGCTGCTGGCCCGCGGTCAACTTCCCCAACAATGCGCTCGGTAGCTGCCGCATGGCCGTAGGCTCGTACGCTTGCACCGTCTACATGCTGGCCATCTACCTTGTGCTTCTGGGATTCGCCATTTACAACATGATTCCGACGGCCGAGGAGAAGGAGGAGGCCAAGATGCGCAAGATGATGAAGGCCGACGATGCCTCATCTGATAACGGCATGGTTACCGAGAACAAGGCGGTATTCGAGATGCTCCCACCACAGCAGCAGCAAGAATACTTCCCCGCCAAGCAAAATCAGCATGGCCCTCACACGCCGGGACCATACACACCGGCACCATACACACCGGCACAACATGGACCATTCACGCCTGGACCATACTCACCAGCACAGCATGGGTCATTCACGCCAGGGCCATATGCGCCAGCGAAACAGGGAGGGTTCACGCCCGGGCCATACACGCCAAGGTCACAGTCTTTCAACCCGTTGGATAGGAGGTTGCCTTTGCGTGGCGACTGAGGCTTTTCACACACAGAAGGGCTCACAGTACCAGATGCTGTCGGTCACGTTGAAACAGATTACTCGACGCACCTTTTGTCTTGGAGATGAGTGGTCGATCTCTATGATTGATGATCTCGTCCATTACCTTTTACCAGTATACTTAATTTCTTTCGGCATTTCAGGGATACCAGGGGCGTTCACGGATGGGTCAATCATGCTGTATATACACAAGTACTTCGTCTTCAATACGACGTTTTGGATACATGGCATCCCGCAGCGGAACGCAGATTTACGCAGCCTGCCTCTTGCCCTCGTCCACTTCCTTCGAATCACGATGTAGCCTTAATCACCCATATTAAACCCTTCCTTGCATTCCTCATAGCCGCCCATACTTCGGACGGGCTGATGCGTATCAACATGGCGGTCCAGGCATGAGGTGGTTAAGGGGACCTGCCTTTCCAAGGAGACGAACGACCGCCTCCGTTGCCGTCAGGAGCGCCACGGAGCACACCTGCGCAACCTACTGAGCTGTGAGAACGTTGCCACTGGGATTGGGAAAGGGAAAACCCGTCTCGCGCGCTTGTCTCTCGGCTTGTACTTTTTCTCTCCCGCTGCGGACGGCTCGGACTGCTCGAGCGTGAAGTGTTGTTTTGCTTTTGGCTCCCCGCTCTAAAGGACATCTGCTGGTATCGGGGCAGTCGTGTGCCGACATTCTGTGGAACGCGATGCAAGACGGGTCCAGCCTTAGTCTCAGTGGTTGGTATGTTACATAGAAGGAAGCTTGCCGACGAAGTATATTTGTGCGGAGGCCGATCAGATCATGCAACGTTTGGTATGTTTGTAGATTTATATAAGCCAAAAACCTGAAGTGCAAAGAAAACGAAGCATGCAAATAGAAGTCCGAAGATGTTTACTACTCAGAGTTGTGATTGAGTTGTCATAGATGCTGCCGCAAGGCACTTCGCAAACTTACTCCAGTGTCTCTCAACACGAACGCTAATCCTGAAACTAGAGTTTGGCGGACGTCGCTGGAGAATGACAAACCTCCATTGTTTGCAACGCTGCCAGATGCAGCTTGGCTCAAATGGCAAGCTCGTGCGGTGATATATCACCTCAGCTTCGCAAATGTCCTATGGCTTCGTTTTTCCTTCAGCTGTATGGCCAGCCCATCCTTTTTCTTGCTCCAGGCTGTCTCTGCCTTGGCTATGAGGCTTAATATCGCCCTCATAGCCAGTAATTTCTCTGCGTGGAAGCAGAGAAGGCGACGTTTGCCCGGATGCTCGTCTCGCTTTGCCTCAAACAATTTGAAGGCTGCAGTCCCCGTCATTATAACCGCATCATTCCTTCTTCTCAGACCCATCTTCTTCGATGACCATCGAGCCCTTGTTCCGATACAAGATCTCATCGACCCCGTCATCCGTCTTAGCCGCGCTATCGTCTTCATCCGCGGTCCAGATTGCATGCCGAGCAGCCTTCTTTCCCCTTCTTTTGTTTCCAGCCTCCCTAGTAGAGACAGCGGCCTTGCATATGTCTCCCACCGTGTCGCGGGCCAAGTCCGCTCGGCTCTCAAAGTCATCGTCGTGCTGCTTACGATGGCGCGGCGCGCCCACGGAGGCCAAGCCCACCACGTGACGCAAGTTTCCAAATGGCTGGACGTCGCTGATGCGCTTGGCCCCCGCAAACAGCATAACCAACCTGTCGACGCCACAGCCCCAGCCGCCGGTTGGCGGCAGTCCAGACTCGAGCACCGAGAGATACTGCTCGTCGATAACGTGCGGAGGTATGTCGTCATCCGCAACTTCGCCACTGCGCAGGAGGGCCAGGTGCGCCTTGGCCTGCGAGACGAACTTGGCGCGCTGCTTAAACGGGTCGTTCTCCTCCTCGTACATGTTGGCCAATTCGTTTCCATTGTAGAAGAGCTCCGCGCGCGCGGCAACTTGCTGGCCAGTCTCTGGGCACGCAAAGGACTTGGAGAGCGGCGACATGCACACGGGGTGGTGGAGAATGAAGAGAGGGCGGTCGTGGGACTGCGGCTCGATGATGGAGGCGGCGATGTGGTCGAGCAGCGTAGGCAGAGAGTGATTTGACGGGAGGGAGTGGTGCCAGTCTTTGCCTGCCTCTTCGAGGAGTTTGATGAGGTCCGGCAGGGCTGTTGGTGACTCGAGGTCGGGAAGCCGTTGGCCGAGGGCCGCCTCGATGGCGGGAACAAATTCGATAACAAGAAATTGCTCTTTGAAGACACCGATATCCGGCACTTCGAGGGTAGGAAACTTCTTCTCACGATTCGTTTCGATACTTCTTGCCAATCCGTAGAACAAAGTTTGAGTAATGTTGATCAAGGCACCGAGATTGGCATGTGCCAGGTAGAACTCGCAGGTGGTGAACTCGGGATTGTGTGTAGCATCTACACCTTCATTCCTGAATGATGGTCCAATTTCAAAGACCCTGTCAAGTCCAGCGACAACAAGCCTTTTCAGCCAAAGCTCCGGTGCGATACGAAGGGCCAGCTCCTTGTGAGGAAACTCGCTGGCTTGGGTCGCAAACGGGCGGGCCAAGGCCCCTCCAGCATTAGCAGCCAGGATGGGCGTTTGCACTTCAACGCAATTGAGGATTTTGGAAAGATGTGCCCTCATATGGCGAAGAATGAAGTCGCGCATGACGAGCATCTCCCGAGAGGACCTGTTGATCAGCATGTCCACGTGCCGATTTTGCACGGTCGACTCTGGCGAGAGTTTGAACGGTAGCGGCACTAAGCACGGAGAGCACAACTTCGGCAGCTCTCTGGCCTCAATGCAAAGCTGACCTGATTCGGAAAGGGCAGGTTGGCCGCTCACAGCTGGTGGCAAGAGAGATATGTCAGAAGGACGAACTGCACTACGAAGATGGCCATGGTAGGCTTACAAATGTGATCTCCCCTCTGCAGCAACGTGTGAATGTCCTTCAATTCTTGCTCAGTGACCTTCGGCTTGAGCTTATTTGCATTCACCATGATTTGGAGAGGAACGCCGTCATGGATGATTCTCACAAAGCTGAACTTCGGTCCATGCCGACGGATGGACAGGATACGGCCATGGATACAATAGCGCTGCGGTGAGTGCAACTCTTCTTTGGATTTTTTCTCAAATTCAGTCCGAAACTGGCGCGTGCTCACAGGCTTGCCATTGAAGTTGAATCTAGGGTATTCCAACCCACCCGCGGCATCCAGCTCTTGAATGCGGCGCGTGCGCATTGCGCTCGCCTGCGCGTGACTGAGCTCTTCTTCCAGTTTCGAGGAAGCGTAGTTGCGCGTTGCACATCGAGTGGACCTGTTTTTCTGTGCCCGTGCGAGCTCGTAGAAGCGAAGGTATGCCGAGCAACGCGCCGAGGTATCTGCGGCCACCACGTGGAGCGCGTAGGGCCGCAGAAACGGGAGGCGCGGTGCCATTGTGACGGCGGCACTACCTATGTAGACTGAGAAGTTGATCTGGTCAGCGAAGGTTCCAGAACGGTGGTGTGCAAATGTCTTGAGTGGAGGGGGAGAAATATCAGGAAATTGGCTTTTGTGATCATGCGCGACACAACGTCGGGTCAGTCGCAACGGTTCTAATGTTTTGTACGGTATCATCACATTATTTGGAGGGTGTAGGAAGATGCGGATCAGGATCTTACTTTGCACTTGCGAACTCCATGTGTCCCTCTCAAGGTCAGTTGCAAGCGCAGAGACAGAAGAGAAGCTGAGTACACATGAAGTTATTGGTGTCAAGGAGGGAAAAGACCATTGAAATTTTGCTCCGAGAATTTGGTTGAAGTCTGCCAGTGAGCAGGGAGCTGTTGCCGTTGTTAAGCCAATCAATGCTTCCAAAGCTGTCAAGGGACCCACCGCTGAATGGCGTACAGGGGTCCTGTAGACGTCACTGGCCAGAGCTCGCTTTCAATTTTTGGCATCTGCTGCCTGAAGCAGTGAAACAGCCTCGCGTCACAACGGAATACTTCAAGTACACACGACAGACGAGCTTTCTCCACCACCATCCCAAAGACAATCCATTCCCCGTCACAAAATGTCTTTCCTCGGATTCGGTGGCAGCCGCCAGCAGCCATCCTCGGCGGAGAAGATCGCGGCCGTCGAGAACGAGATGAAGATTATCTTCGACATGCAGAACCGGTATGCAGATGCGCTCTCTCGGCGCACCCTCTCCTCTCGTCCTCGCTTAGCTGTCGAACTGTTTGCTAACGTGCACCCATAGCCTAAACAAGATCTGCCAACAAAAGTGCATCCCGACCGACTACCGGGAGGGCGAGCTGAACAAGGGCGAGGGCGTGTGCCTGGACCGCTGCGCCGCCAAGTTCTTCGACGTGCACATGAAGGTGTCGGATATCATGCAGAACGAGCAGGCGCGGCAGATGGGTGGTGGTGCGGCGTCGCCTGGCTGGGGTCGATAGACGGAGGGGCGCTCGACACGGGAACAAGTCGACGGAAGCTGGACCCAATATTAATTGAGAGACTCAGAGTGGCCGAGGCCACGGCCGATGAGCTGAGGGTAAGAGACGAGACGAATCGGAAGGAGCGTCTTGGACTAGGCCTCGTTTCGTGCCGACGCATGTGGATACATGCGGGCTTTTGGCATGTTGACGTCCACGGTTTCACGCATTCGAAGAGTGTCCACGACGCTGCGAAGGCTGGCATCGACTTGGCCTTGATGCTGCGTCATGTATGTACAATGGGACAACGATACCCAAATACAGGGTTTCGATGATACACTATGAAGAATCTCCCTGCTCAAAACCTACTACTTTCAAGGCATGCCACTTGAAAACTGAAATCCCAAACTCCGGTCGTCTAGGCTTGGAAATGCTGCGAATCCGATTGCAGAGCGTATACCGACCGCTTTAATCTTCCTTGGTGATATTCGGCCCAGTTCCAATGCCTGTCACCCTCCTCACAAACCAATGCAGCCAGCTCTCCACCTCCAGCTGCGACTTCAATTCCTCCGCCCTCTTCTCCACCTCCACGACGCTCTTCTCGAACCCGGCCACGCCATCCTCCACATCCTCCACCTTGCTCAGCAGCGCCGCAATCTCGTACTCCAGCTTTGCCACCTGCACCTCGACGTCCTTAACGGCCTCGGTCACCCGCCCGCGCTCCTCGGCAATCATCTCAGCGCTATTCTGCTCGATGCGATGGTTCTCGTCGCTGAAAGTGTAGTAGGCCTGTTGAAGGGTGTCTTGCTGTTGCGTAAAGGCCTGCTCAAGTGCTTGGATGGTGTTCAGTTTGTTGGACACCCAGGGAGTAACGCCACGTTGGAGGATGAGAATGTGGGTGTATAGGGATTGAGTCAGTTCGCCGGTAGCGACTAGCTCTTCCAGAGTATTGGGCGGCGCATTGAGGTCGACGATCTCGTTCCATCTGAGGACGGCGTCGCTGGCGGCGCTGAAGGAGAGCCGGTGAGGCCATCGGTTTTCGTTTAGAGGTTTGTCGAGAGGATCCACTGGCGCGGCTATGCTGTGTCGTCTATGTAATAATGAGAAGTATGAGTTTCCTGCACGATCACCCTGCAGAGATGTCCCTGCCAGCTCACTTTCGTCGATTGTTGACGATCCAGCCGAGATATCACCGGCCATAGCTTTTCGAATGTCCAAGTCATCTTCAACCACAAGACTATTGCGCACAGATTCTGGTAATGGCGACAAGATGTTGGCAGATGTAGTCCGCGACGTCTGCGTAGCTTCATTGACCGTCTGTACGTTATCTGGGTGCTTCTTCTGAAAGTGATTCAGATACTCCTGCGGTTTGTTCTGCCACGTGAAAGCCCTGCCAGACGAAGAGGCAACGGGGCTCGAAAGTACTCCCGAAGAATGCACCAAGCTTCCTATACTGGGGCTGAAAGTCTGAGAAGTCTCCGAGGACTCGTCTCTCGATGGTCGGCTGGCGGGGCCTCTCTTGCTCCCACCCACGGCGTCTCGGATGCGACCAAGCCCGGTCCGGGCATCGCTGACCCGGTCTGCCATGGTTCTGAACATCTGCTTGTGAATGCGAGCATCGTCAAGGTCCTCTGTAAGGCTGAGACCACCGGAAGAGGTAGCAATAGAGTTCATCGTGATGTTCGTGTCCCGCGTTCTTAGCACTGGTTCTATTCCCGGATCCTCGGCCGGAAGCACAATCTTGCGAGCGGGCGTTGATGAATCTTTGTCTCTCTCCCTTTGCTTCTCCCTGTCTTTCTCTTTCTCTTCTTCTTTGCCAAACATCAACAAATTTGACATATCTGGTGTAGATCGGTCGCTATGTTCGGTGATCGACTTTCGTGGCTTTCCCTGCCAGAGCCACTTGCCTCGCTCACCATGAACCAAGTCTTTGAACCTGTCAATGTCGACCGTCTCGATCTCGCCAATACCGGCTTTTTCGCGATTGCCTATGACTCCACTCAGAATCTCGCCTCTCTTCCCAAACTGTGAGACAGTCGAGCTGAACGCCTTTTGCACACCCCACTCTTCGCCTGCCGCAGCCTTTGCTGTCACTTTGTGCAACTGCAATAACGATTGGCGGTCCAGTCTTCTCGTCTTCTCCAGTTTCTGCGATTTTTGAAAATACCCAATAGCCCGCTTCGTATGATCGATGTCGAATACATCCTTGGCCACGGGTGCGCCGTAGGAACTCAAACGGTTCCTTGCGCCCATGAGCATGCCCAGTAGAGCTGAGACGGTAGTTGGCCCCAGAATGCCATCCGTAGGCTCCAGGTTGTAGTACTCGGAGCCAAGCTCTGTCCACCAATTACCGATGACGGTCTCAGTGACATCGCACAGCAGGCCATCGATATATTCCTGGTCCAGCATGCCAAAGATAAAGAGTGCCACCTGGCAGAGCTTGACCAAGTCCATAACAGCCTCAGCGAATGGAACTTTCTCGTGGATCTTGTAAGTCGAGTAAAACTTAGCCTGTGTCGCAGAGGAAGGGTCTGTCAAAGTCATGCCGGAGCGTCCAGAACAGCCCATCCGTTTGAGATCCTCGTTTACTATGAAGGCCTGTCTGTGCTTCTTGATGTCGCCGTCTGGCACTGTGATTACAGTAAGAGCAGAAGGGAAGCTGCTTAGATTGGTGACCATCAACTCGCCGAGCTCTGTGTCTTTCGGTCGCGCATGATATTGCTGTATGGCCTTGAAATAGACCTTCAGCCTTGGCGACCAGTCCTTCTCCTCCACCGGCACAGCTAGCACACCCACCACGACCGAGTGCTTGGGGTCTCCGGTGTATGTGGCGATGACGAGGGTCGGGGACTGGCGCGAACAGGCCCATTGTTCGACGAGATAGAGTTCGTAGCCACGTAGCTCGCCGCGACTCTGGACAATTTGAACAGAGGGGTCCTCAGCCAGGTATCTGAGCAAGCACGTCTATTAGTCACAAAGCAAGACCAGAGCCATAGGCTTGATTACAGGTGGGCTCACCGGAACGCAACAGGGTCCGGAAAGACGACATGACGGCGATCAGGTCCAGGCGACAGGACAGACGAGCTTGTGTCGACGGTTAGAGTCCCATCGAAGTTAGAGACTGGCTCGGCGCTCAAGGGCGGTGTTTCTTTGAAGGCCGAATTTCCTCGCACGAGACTGCTGCGCTTAGAAGACAGTCTTGCGGGGGGAACGTCATCGTCTCTCGGGGTTCGGCCGCCGTCTGACAAAGTGAGTCGGAAAGACATTGTCTCCGGCAGCTGCGCACGAGGTCAAGCTGGTCCTATAACAGCACGTGCGACACTTGTCTTTGCATCCCGCAACATCCCCGGGGCAGATGGCGCATAATGGAACGTCGTTCACAAGCTAGTTGTTCAGTGGGTATCAAGTACGAAAAGGTATGTTGGCGAAGTAGTGTGGTAGCTCATGCAGAATACTATACGATGTGTATCGCAAAGTTGGTCTATAAAGCAAAGCACCATTTGGTTGACATGTGAATAATAGGGGCTTGGAACCTTGAGTGCATGTGCACTTGCGCAGCCTACCCCGGATTTCCAAAGCGACATCATCGAGGTGGGGCAGAGGGGCTCGGCACACTGCCGGCACTCCCGCTGGCGCTGTGTCGCACAGTGACCTCAGTGCATCTCACACCCCAAGATAAGCCGTCGGTTTTAAGGCTATGAGCATTTTGCTACATACATTTATATCATATAAACAATATCATTGTCTCACGGATACTACTAAATAGCTTGACCAGAACTGTTACACAAGTAGAGTGCCCTTATGTTTGTCTTTATCTGGTAGATTGTCGCCAGGTGCAGCTGTTAAGAACGGCCAGGGACCTTGTGATTGACTCTTAACATTGAAGCTCGCTGGAACCATCACCACCAACACCACCACCACAACCACAACATACACTCTCATTGATACTTGAAGCGCAGCTCGAAGCCTCACATTTTCCCGCCCAGAGAATACTTACTCTGACCCACACAGGTCAATTCCATCGATCATACAAACCACGCAATACAGCGACCCACCATGTCAAAAGACGAGCCAGACATTCCAGGCCTCTTGAGCGAGCTCGACCGTCTCGCCAACGGCACCACAAATCGCCTCACAGCCGCCGTCGCAGATGTCGACAACTTGATAAACACCCTACAGAAAGCGAGAGATGATATTGCCTGCGGTACATAATCCCCGTTCTCATTTCAACTTGTCTGTCTCACCCTTTAGCACGTTACTAACGTCCACCGCCCACAGCATCGTCGTCCCATACCGCATCTCTCACCCTTACACGCCTCCAAAATCCTGTCAGGGAATGTTTCGAAGCCATCAATCATGATTTCAGAGGGTGCGACCGCGTACAAAAGGAGTATGGCAAAGCTTTGCGCACATCCTTCCCCGCCCGTGCCCTGCCTACCGAACACAATGCTATGGCCCAGCAGTCCGAATTGATCAATCGCGCCATCACATGGCATCTGCTGCGGGAGGGCCAATTTAATGTGGCCTCAACTTTTATAAATGAGGCCGAGCAGGCAGGCCATTTACACGAGCACATGCCGTCGAATCACCGATCAAATCCCAACGACGATATGGACATGGACGCCGAACAACATGAAGACGATGAGGATGACAACCGTGCTATTCCTAATGGATGGGGCGGACGCGGTGACGAGGAGGGTATCAGCATACAGGCGAACGATATGCCTTTGGAGTCACATCACTTACAGGAGAGGTTCTCGGCAATGTATTCGATTCTCTCCGAACTCAAACAACACAACCTTCTCCCAGCCATACAATGGGCACACGACAACACGGAAGAGCTGGAAAAACGCGGGTCGGATCTCGAGTTCGAGCTGTGCAAGCGACAGTACATCTACCTTGTCCAGCAGCCACAGGGCCGTAACGGCAGCCCTCGACGCAGCGGAAGTAGTGGAAATGGAGTACCGGAAGCTATGGCCTACGCGCAGCTTAACTTCCCGCGCTTCGCCGAGCGACATGCTAAGGAAATTGCCCAGTTGGGCTCGGCCCTCGTCTTCACCTCTAATCTGTCCGACTCGCCGTATGCGGCTCTCTTCTCCTTGCCCGACAGCAGTTTCGACGACATCACCTCCTCCTTTACCCGCGAATTCTGTTCGCTCCTTGGTCTGTCCGCAGAATCACCACTTTACGTCGCCGCGACTGCCGGCGCCATCTCGTTGCCTCAGCTAATGACGTACGTCGAAAAAATGTCAGCCGCGCGAGCTTCATGGACCACAACGGACGAGCTCGCATTTGAAACACCCCTTCCGAACAACATGATTTACCACAGCGTTTTCGTGTGCCCCGTGAGCAAAGAACAGACGACTGACAAGAACCCGCCTATGATGCTGCCTTGCGGCCACGTTCTTGCCCGGGACTCACTTCGAAACCTCGTCCGCAGCCAGTCCAAGTATAAATGCCCCTATTGTCCCGTAGAGGGCCTTATGCGCGAGGCTAGGCAAATTATTCTTTAGGACAGATCCAGCGGCGAGGCCATGGAGCCAGGTGCGTATGGCTGGGAGGAGTAGAACTACCCCGGGGATGACCACATGGTGTTAGCAGATGTGCTAGAGTCGTTCAGACCTTTCCTTGACACAAGCACGGCGGACGATCAATTGATTGGGATCAGGCACTATGATCGAGCATACCAGGCCCTAGGTTTTGTCAATGCGTAGCAGCGCAGCGAATTCACCCGGCGAAGGAATTCTGACTGGTAACTCGGGCACTGACATGTGAGGGACCTCTGCGGTATCAAGAAGTAGTCCGTCTATCAGCCCCAGCGGTCTATAGTTAGTTCCCCAGCGATGTCAACTAGGTGGCACAATGCAAGCTAGGTTAAGATCAATCGACTTAATTCCCACCATCATCAATCTGTTGTCATATTCCCAGCCGGAGACTTGGCCTTCCAAAAATTCCAAAATGTGCTAGAAGGGTGCCGGTTCCTGCTTGAGCATCGTCCTCCTCTGACCCGCACCAAAAGTAGATCGGCTCCTACACTCGACTGTAGCTGCAAGCATAGATGGAGTGTAAGAAGATAGGCTCAGATTTTAATTTGTTCCCCAAATCGTGGATAGACCGTGGACACTTTGCAGATTTGCGTCCAAGCCCTCGAGCTGGGAAGATATTCCCGGCGACCGACACGCTAGAGCACGGAGAACGTGCAGGCAAAATTGGAAGCTCTCGAGAGACGCAGACCTTGCCGAACTGATTTCGCAAAGTTCGTCGCGAAATTTGCGTCGCTCATCAGCTGTCTATACCCTGCCTTGGCTCAAGGAGACGTCTCGCGACTCTCAATGAGATGCATTTTCGCGTCTAGTGAGACCAACCAGTCACAAGGAAAGTTGAGTAGTCATACAGCTGCCTCTCAAGAGCTGATCTGAATCAGTCAGCTCCACTCACGCCTTATCTCCCTGGAGAAATAGGAGGAAACTTGAAATATACTTCAAGCAGATGCCAGAAAGAAATCCTATCCATAGACAATCTTTCTCTCTCATCATGACATCCCCAGCCCAGCACACTCCTTCACTGTTTCCGACCTTTTCAGCACACCGAAAGCTATAGCTGCGAGTTGTTCCGAGACAAAAGCACCAGTTACCGGCCTAACTTTCAGCATTGCTTCTCACATGTGAGCAGTGATTTAGCTATCCGGATATCGTCGTGGTTTAAATACCAGTGGTAACTCGTCTTCCATGCGATGTCGAACTGTACCGTATACATTTTGTGCGGCAAACATGCCTTCCTGCGCAGTCGCTGCCTTCGTTCATGGTATGTTTGCCAAAGCTCAACAAGTTTCTTGCCTGAGTCTCACCTGAGAAGCATTAAGCACGCACATCATTGAGCATTTTGTATATATCACCATGGTGCAACATATCACCCTCGACGCCCCAGGACTACGTTGCTGCGAGTCTTTTGCAGTTCATTACTGAGTCTCTACACCTAGACCCATAATCGTCAGGTGTTCAGCCATCTTGATAACTGTTACGCCGCGCCGTGCCGGTCGGAGTCCGGGGGCTACAGTCTGAGCTGTCATCAATCATTCTGGCTAAGCTATATTGCGCGAGACGTGTTACATAACCTCAACATGTGCCTGTGCTCGACTCACGTCCTCACCGGCACCATGCAAGACGCTGAATGTCACACTGTTTACCCCGTCACATGCATCACCAGAAACAAGAAGGAAAAGAGTAAAAATATAGTCATGAACACGGATTTGATTACCCTTCCTCGGCGCAACCGTAGCGTGTCGAGTAGAACGCACGAAACATGACCATTGGACAGACTACACCTCTCCAATAAAGTAAACTTAAGCTCGACGGAAATGTTCCAGTTTCCTGGACTGGTAGATATATCAACCAATATCACTCAGAGGAGTTGGCTCCAGATCTGTGGGACCACCAGCAAGTGACCTGCTGCAAATGCTCGAGCGACGTTTGTCGGCGCCATTACATGTCGACCAGGTCAAACAATCTTCTGCGTTGCAGTTGTGGCCTCCCCTATCCTTCTCCCCCAGAACCATCGAGCGATCGCGCTTCGATGAGAAGAGCGTGAGATATGGCTCGAGCTAAAAGGACCGTGAACGCCGTGTTCGGTATCCGACCAGAACAGCCCGCCGAGAACGCCGGAAATATGTTGAAAAATGTAGAGGCAAATTGGCCTCAGTCGAAGTGACTAGTATTTGGTATCAGATTCGTACGTCGTCTCTGTTTATTCACATCCGAACGACAGAGAGCCGCGTCTCGGTACCAGAACTCGGCGGGCTCAAAGCGTCGGTGTCGCCAACCGGTCGTCTCCTGGCGACTCGGCGTATCCAAAAAGGGCTGGAAAGTCGCGATATTCCTCGAAAAGACTGAACTCGATTCACAGCTCCTCTTAGTCGATGGTCATTCGGCTCGGCGTTGTTGGCTTAAGGTGGTGCATGTCGACACTGCCATCGTCGCTCTTCTCCTGGACCGAAGTCTTTCGGAGTAGATGTGTCTTCAATCCCGCTCCGTAGTTGTTCATGCAGTAGAATGCGTTGATGATCGTACAGAGGAGCAGGAGAATAGCCAGCACGGCGAACGCTGTCAAACTCTTGCGTACGGGCATGTACTGCGCGGCACGCTGATAGATGCGGAAGAGCTTGAAGATAAAGTACGCCAAGCCGCCGAAGAAGAGGACGATGATGCACAGCGTGCCAGCCTTGTTCTCGTTGCGGGTGAAGTACGCCGCTCCTAGGAGAATGAGAATCGTGATTGGCATGGCGGCTATAGTCGCGTAGTACTCGCCCTTGCCATATCCACCGACGACAACGACGAATTGCACGGTGAATCCAAGGAAAAAGAAGAAATCGAACTTCAAGAGGGCGATGTAAACCTGGCATTGTGTCAGCACAAGATATTCAATATTAATGACATGGTGAGTCGCACCTGATAGTATAGAAACCTCTTCTTCATCCTATAATCAGCTCCAATTTGCTTCAGGATGTCCCAGGCATAAACTTGGTACAGCTTCCACGCTATCCAGGACATGAGCATAGTGCCAACACACAGGATGCAGGGTATCGCAATGAGGAAACCCTGAATCTCGCCCCACAAAGCGGTCGTAGCTGACACTCCTACGCCAGCTTCTATGGTGGCTGTGCCCTCGATTGCTCCGGCAAGGTCGAGATCATGTATAGCCTCGTAGATTTGCTCAATCTGGATGGCCGTGTAAACCAGCAAAGCGAGATTGGCGATGCATAGTCCAATAATTTGAATGGTATTTTTCAGGCGAAGCGCATCGTATACCAGAACAAGTTCGTACAAGAAACCAAAGATGAACAGTGTCAGGAACGTTGGGATGGTCTTGTATTGTGCTGCAGTGTTGGCGTCTTGCGTGGACTCTGCTGTTGCTGATAGGTGTGTTTGGAACATGGCAAACACGTAACTGAAAATTGTCAGCGACATATAGGGCAGTCCACGCTGCGATCACAGTGGGGTGGAGAAGGCTGAGATGCTCACGATTCGAAGGCAAGACAGATCACGGCCTGTATTGAAGCCACCGCGAAGAAGGCTTTGGGCCATGCTCCGGCCATGAAGTTGAGACTGCTTCGTTGCGACATTGCGGCGCGATTTGCCGATGGCGCGAGACCTTCTCGCGCGAAATATCCTCCGTCTAAGCTGCTGCCGCCGTCTTCGAGGCGATAGAAAGCAGATGGGTCGGCGTTGAGGAGAGACCGCCGAGTGTCCGCGCGTGGAGCCAGGACGGGCAACTGTGTGTCGACTCCTAAGTGAAGGAGTCGAAGCGAGCGGAATTGAATTCCTCTAGGAGGGGGGGGTTGCAGCTCCGCAGACAGAGAGGGAGACGGAAGAAATCGCCGATCGTGCCAAGCAGGGAGCCGGATATGCGATACACGGTGTTGAACTGATCAGGCGGGCAGCCGCGGAATAGCGAAACAGGTGGTGGAGACGTCGGTCGAGCACGTAGGATCAATTCCTCAGCTGCACCAGTGAGAAGGTTTCGTACACTTCGTCTGTCGTGAAATTGCGAGTCGGGTTAGTAAGAAGGGCGCGGGTAGTGAGAATCCGAACGAGTGACGGGTGGCGACAATATCGCCTGTTGATGGTTGGGCGATTGACGGGTTGATGAGCGAGGTAGGTCTAGGTCTTCGGGTCGGTCAAAGAACGTCCTGTGCTAGCCGTCTTTGGGGGTAGCCGGTGCTCAGCCCTATTGATCGGGTTGACGGCTGGGAGTGGGCGGTGCAAAGTGCAGGTTGCAGCTCTCCTGGGTAAAGTTGAGTGTCGCAGTGTTTGATGAGTGTCTGGACTCGAGCTAGGGATGGAGAATGGTCGGGGTTTCTCGCAAGCACGCCAGACTGGAAAGGCTGCTGGCCGGCGGATGATGACTGGGGCTGAGCAGCCTTGATGAATGAGGTCTGGTCTGACAGGGCAGCGCAGGGCAGAAGAGTCGGCAGACAAGGCACAGAGAGAAAGGATCAAACTTGGGCGGTCCCGAAGGAGAGGCAGTGGGCCAACTGGAGCACAGGCCAAGGGGTAATAAACTGGAGAGCGCCGGCAAGACGAAGGTGTAAACTGGGGCCAAGAGGGTTCGTTGCTGCAGATCAGGCCGGTAGCACAGTCCATAGGTCCCAGATGAGATGGTGATTGGAGGTTTGAGCTTCTAGGCGCTTGGCAACGAATATGCTGATCCTGTGCGTGGCCTGCACATGCACATGCACAATTGATTGAATTCAACGCTGGTGATGATGTCGACGTGAAGAAGTGGAGTGGCAGAACGATGTCGAGTCGTGGGAAGGCTTCGGTTTACAATGTGCGCAAGACAGTGACGAACCTCAAGTGAAACAGGGCAACAGGGTCGAGAAGGATCGAGGACCCCCGAGGTCATTCCCTTCAGGAAAACGGGGCACTCCTTGCAGCTGTTCTTGGTGGCTTCCAGGTTGCGAAATGGGATCTGGGTCGATTGGGGGAAGGCGCGGAACATCATGCACCTGCAAGAAATCATTCAGAAGAGATTCAGCAGAAGATACTGCCCCTTCGTATGTTCTATGTCTTGGCCACAGACCTCAGAGTCATTCAATTCGGGGCTGGAAGTTGACCAATCTGTTTTACTCGGCCGCATTACAATACGTAGCCTTCAAATTTGAGGAGCAAAGCTTCTTTGACGGAGACAAGTCTGCATCCACCGAGTACCTAGACACCTTACGTAACATGGCCCGTACCTAGGTATGCAGGGGATGCTCTCCGTCTTCTTGGTCTTTGACTTGGCCTCGTTGGCAATGTTCCTTCCTTCACCCAATTTACCTCAATACTTCCCAACCAGTCAATAGATGACTTGATGATCTAATGATCGTTGGCGATGATTGTGCCTGGATTTGCTGTACTGAAGTGTCGAATATGCCCAGCAAGGCTGTGCGCAAACCTTGTCGGGTAAACGGCGGCTTGTCCGAATTGCAGCTGATATGCGAGACAGACACAAGGACTATCCCAACATCTGCAGGATACTCAAAGTGTTGTCTCTCTGTCGTTGCAAAGACACAAAATCTCCCGATGTCGACCTACGCACAGCATTTTTATGCACTCTCTACAATACAATGCGATATACACAGTACTCGCCGCATCGATGGCATCATTGCTCAAAAGGATCTCTCAGACCGCGATCCGTGCCAAAGCCCAAGATCTCACCAGCCGCTAGAATGATAGCGCGAGAACTGACCAATCACCTCCATGCTGCACTAACTGAACTTTGTTTCTCAATACACAGACTGTGGCCCGGACGTTCGCTCAAAGCCGTCTCACTGTTTCCGATACTCTAAGGAGACAATGTCGCGCGGACCAAGAAGTCTTGACGATCTGCCCCAGTCAGGCTACAGGACGCCTTCATTATCAAAATATGTCACCGCTTCCAGGTTTTCGAACCATGGATCTGGGAAAGCATGCGCGTTCTTCATTCCAACGTACTTTGCGAATACGACTTCGTGGTACCGCACGAGTCAACGCCGCTGATGTAGATAGTGAGCGTACTGTGTACGGGGGAGTGTCGGCGTTTGTTGTTTCGTTCATCTGAACGTGGACATGACCGACTGACTACCTGGGTAGCTCCGTCGTCTCAATGTCCTAACAGAACGCCCGATGCAGGTGGTGGTCAAGTAGAACTTCACCCCGGATTTTTGGGTTTCACATGCTCCGAGTTGACAGGTCATCACAGCTCGCAAAGCGCACCTCTATTTTTAGATGAACGCTTCTGCAAGTCCTGCCGATCATGACTGCCAGCTCCGCTTCCACCAGCGCCGATCCGCCAGCTTTGACGACTGCTTGTCAAGATTAGAATTCCGAAAACGACAATATGACTCAAATCATTGTGTTAGTATATGTTGCGTACGGATTATGCCAATAGGTCCTGTTTGGTACGCTTAGGAAAGTGGTATGGCAAGTATGGGATGGTCCGGACTGGACAACCGTTTTGGGTGATGCGAAACATGCGCTGGAAACTTGCAACACCAGCCGGCAAGCCACACCCATAAAATGATAAGACTTCATGAGCTGCACAAATCAAAAGTATTCGCATACCGCGAGGGCTGTGCTGTACTTCGTATTTGCTGGCCAATTCTCACTGTCATGCTGCCCAGGTGTCTAGCCCATTGCTAGCTTGTTCAATCTCAAACCGATGTGGCTGAGAGATATCGTTGCACACACTTGTTGGAGGCTGTGATCTGCCCTAGTATCGCAACCCGATGCGCATGTGTGCTGGTGTGAGGCCTCTCGTTATTTACCGTTCAACACGGTCCTAAGTGCATAGGGTCCTCGATTTAAGATAACACGCAAAAGGTGTCCAGACAAATTGGAACGCAGCATCAATTTAGACAAATAAGACAAGTACCGTAGCAGAGATTATTCGCAGGAATCTTGTGGCAATAATAACCCCTCAGTAGAAGATGTCTTCGTCAGATCTGTTGGACATCTACTGTAATAGCTCAACAGAACGGAAAAACACAACCTACCCACGGTCCGACAGACGCATTTCCGACTTATCACGAAGGTAAATTCTCAAACCACTGGTAGAGCGCAAGGAAATACACGTCTTGCTGGATTAAAAATCGGGGAATATCGCGCCCGGTGTTCGCATTAGACACATAGTTCACACGATGTGAAGTTGTGAGGTTACCTAGGTAGTTCTGTCGATTGATATTGAATAGCACTGAGAGGTGCAGCTGTCCCCACATTGGGGTCTCTCAGGGTTCTCGGGCGCTAAGCCTGCTCCACTCTAGCGCCTGCGCTCCCGCTGCCGAGATCCCACTCTTGAGGGCCAGGCTGAAGCACTGACGTCCATCTGTTGGAATTTGCAACCAACCAAACTTCAACACCATCACAAATCTGCCCTGGGCTCATCAGATGGCAGCAACCATGGAGATGGACACCGATGCCGACGAGACTCTGCGGAAGCTCGCCAAGGGCGACACCATGGACTAGTAAGACATCCTCATCCCACTCAGAGAGAGGCTGGAAAGAGATGCGCTGACATGTGACTACCTTTACAGCTCAACATGGCCGCTGCTGCTTGCCTCCGTCGTGTCGCGCATCGAGAAGGTACACCGCGGCTGACTGCTTCTCTGACCATCATTCAGAATAGTACACCGTCTAACACTGTCCCTTCTAGAGTGCCCTCAACGACTTTCCCATCCCGCGCATCCCACAACAAACCGCCCCCCCACCTCCCTCTCCTCCAGAGCCACACTTCCTGGCGCCCCTACCGTCGTCCTCCGACACCGCCGACCCAGGCCCAGCTTCCTCCGACCCCGAAGCTGCTCCCACTGTCGACGCCTCCACCGAGGACACCAACAAGGAGAATGCCGCGCCCCCACCCACAGTTCCTCCCGCGCCGCCCGCGGCCTCAACCACTAAGCCCGAGCTCGCACCAGGCACCCTGCCACCGCCAATTATCGACATGCTCGCTGAAATCACCGGCATTCTCACCGACACCTTCCACACCTACCCACCGCATACCATCCAACGCCTGGCAGAGCTCGTGCTCGAGCCACGCAAGCACTACAAATCGCTTCCTGCATACCTGCACGCCGTCGACCGCGTCGTCCACGTCACGAGCGGCAGCAACATCTATCCACTTCCGCCCGCGCTACCTGACATGACCCATATGCAGATCAACGGCGTCACAGATAGCGTCGGCGCGCGCGAGGACAGCAGCGATCGGGACTTGCCAACCCTGGCAAGCAATAGCAACGGCGGCGCACTGATCGGCAGTGATGAAGCTCTAGGCGGCGCGTTGCTCACTCCGATTCCATGGCTGGCGCGGCGAGCGGCCAATGGTGGGGATGGAAGCAGTGAAAGCGGAGAGTCGTCGACGGTGGGATCCGAAGCTGGCGGGCCGTCACCAGCGCCCTCGGTGCCTTCGGTACCGAGCTCGAGCGCGCAGACAAGACAAGGACGACAATTTGATATGCAGGTACGGACGGAAAGCACGGAGAAGATCAATGGACCGAATGGCATGGGCAGTATCGAGACTGTCTCTGTGATCAACGGCGGTTCGTCGCTGAGCGCCGCACAGCAGCAGCGCGTCATCTCACAGGGCGAGCTTATCCGACAAGAGCAGCGGGCTGGAGTCGTCCCTGTTCATAGGTGTGCACCACTGGTGGTCACGTCATCGTCAACGAATGAGGAGGCAAATGACACTACCATGGGCGAGGGCGGCTCAGAGGGCTCGTCATCGAAAGACTCCAACAGCGAGAAATCAGACGACGACATGGCGGAAGATGAAGAAGCGCCGCATGCGCGTGGCCCGGATATCATTGGCGCCGCTGACATGGGTCCACAGAATGGCAGCTCGTCTACATTTAGCATCAGCCACGCGGGCAAGGCCGAGGTGCGTGGCATCGACGTCGAGGCTGCCGTGGGCCGCAAGAACGAGTCGCAGGTGCCATCGCATTCTGACATCCCGGCCGTTGCAAACTCAGAGGGCAGCAGCGACGACGCCGCGATGCTGACACCCTCGTCAAGCGACGTTGACTCTACAATAGCGGCACCGGAGCCTGTGCAGGAGACTGTCGAGGTCGCAAAGGAAGAGGAACAGGCGGAGGTGAAAATGGAGGAAGAAGTCAAAAAGGAAGACACCGATACTGATGCCGGTATGGCGAACACCGAGCAGCCCAAGTCCGCCACTATGAGTGCACGATCTAGTCCCGTCAAGCGCGAGTTGGAGGACGATGTCTCGGAGGCTGAATCCGAGTCCAAGCGGTTCAAGAGCTCGACGATGGAGGCTGAAGGCGCTACGAGCGAGACGGCATCCGCAGAGGCTGCTACTACAATCGAGGCCGACGCGGACGCTGCACCAGAAACAGAGACCAAGGACGAGACGATGAAGGAGAGCGAAGGCGATGCTCCCGGTCCCATAGAAACGGAGGCTTCGAAGACTACCGAGACCACTGCTGCACCCGTTTCGGAGGAGGCGGGCGAGAAGGCGGGAGAGGAAGAAAACCAGGCATCCGAGCCGAAAACCGGCGACATATCGTTGTAGCAATGACTGAAGCCAGGCCTGGGAATGCAATGACGCTAGGCTATTGTCATTTCCAATAAAGATTCTATTTAGGGCGCAAGGAGTCTTGGTCACGCGGGTGGACAAGGGCGTACGGAATCATTGCGCACTTAACAAATCCAAATCCATGAAAGTTTACATCGGCCCAAAATCGTACTCTTTCTCGGATTCTTCGACATGCGCGAGACCTTGTGTCTGTGATCACAAACCAGCCTCGCTATTGCGTTTACATCTTCATGTGGGGTCCAGGCTGAAGTGGATCCACCTAGGCTGATACCATGTCTCCACCAAAACATCCGCAATTCGCGAGGCTGCGTAATTGAGGCAAGGCTGGCATGACACCGAGTCAGGAAACGCGAGGCGCCGCCCTCGGCGACAGTGCCCGGTGGTGTGCGGTCGGATAGTATTGCACGGGTGGATGCCGACGCGCCGGTTACATTATTCAGTGACTGAGCAGAGGTGGGTGATACATGGAAGAGCGTTGTGGATTCACAAAAAACTCAAGACCTTGGGATGTTCAGGTCACAGGCACGGCACTACGTACCAAGGGTATTTCTGGTCATGATATTCATTTGGCTCTCAAAGTACTACGTCAGATCGTAAGTCAGTCCAAATCTGTCATAGGCCCATTCCGCCAGAACCCTTTTCCTTCGTGGTATCAGCCAATGCTTAGGTCGTAAATGCAAATGCCAGTGTAAACGCCATTCATGATCCCACATAGCCGCGAGCGTCGCCCCCCAGCTCGTCCTCATGTGCGCCTCTCTTCCGCATGCATCAATCCAGTCACAGAATTACTCCGTGATCCGCGAGATGTCGTCCTTGGTAATCGTCGACTTCTGGTCCCTATCTCTGGCAACGCGGTAGAAGAAATCACAGAACTCGTTGCACCGCATGTACCGCAGGAACTCCTCGTCGTGCGTGATGACGATCAGCTGGAAGTTGGTCTGCGCCTGACGGGCCTTGATGATGCCGTGCAAGCTCGTGGCTAGTGACTTGATGTTCTCGCTGTCCAAGTTCGTTGTGGGCTCGTCGAGCGCGATGAGGCCGCAGTTGATACCGAACGACTCCGCCAGCGCAAGGCGAATGATGATGGACGCGAGCACCTTTTGACCGGCTGAGCAGCGGCCGCGCATGTCCATCTCCGTGTCCGACTTGACCATGGTGACGCGGTAGTTGTACTGCTTGCGTGCGATGGAGGCGGAAGTCGCCGAGGGCGTCTCGTTCTCGGACCGGATGGCGATTGTGTCGATGTCCGTGCCCTTGTACGTGGCGCGCCAGAGTTCATTTGCGATGCGATTGATTTCCTCCATCTTCAGCGAGTGGTACTGCATCACAGCCTTGTCGACCGCGTTGCTTGTTGTAGCCACATCGTCGATGGCGGCTTTGTTGGTTTCCACATTGATCTTCATCTTTTTGTACGCCGCCCTGGCGCCCTTGAAAAATGTCTCGTGAGACTTGTGCTTCTCTTTCAAGGATTCGTCTTTGGCCGCAATATTTCCGGCGATCGTATGCCGCTCAGCCGTCAGCTTCGTTCGCTGGTCCTCATACTTACGAACGTCCCTCATGCGCTTGTCGTAATCCTCCCTTGCATTGTGGGTATCGAGCTCGTCAATCTTGCTCTTAAGCTCGTCGAGATCCCGCTGATCTTTGCGGAATCTCAAGTTGTCCTGGATATTCCTCTTTCTGTGTGCACCATCGCCCAACTCCTTCGTCTCGCTATTGATGCGCTTCTGGACCTCGGCCATGTCGGTCTTGAGCCGATCACGCTGCTGCTTGAGACTCTCAATGGCGCGCTCACAGGACACGAGAGAGGTGGCCTTGCCATAATCCTCGTAATCCTTGATGTCGGCCTCGATCAGCTTCAGCGAGTTGACGGTGCTGGCAATCGTGTCACGCTCCTCAGCAACCAGTCTTGCCTTCTCACGGCCTCTCTCAAGCTCAGCATCGCGCTGGCCCCGAGCGGCATCGATCCGGGGCTGCAGAGCCTTCAATTCTTGGTCGATTCTAATCAGTTCTGCATCTTGTGTCTGATTGTCATCCTTCAAAGACTTGATCTCCTTGAACAGCGATGTCTTGGTGTTCATCTGGTGCTTTGCCTGCTCAAGTCTGTCGGCACTTCGTTCCGATTCTCGCGCCTGACTGGTGATGAGACTCAAAAGTCTCTGCCGTTCTGCTGTCAAGTACTCCGATTCCTTAGTGGCTTCCATGATCTGCTCTTCAACCTTCCGCAGCGCATCCTGAATCTCGTCAGCGCTCCGGCCGATGCCGCTCAGTTGTGACTGGGATTGCAGTCTTCCAGTCTCAACTCTCGATGACAAAATTTTCGCGTGCATTTGTGTGATCTCCGACACGCGCTTGGACACAGACTCGATCTCGCTCAGCGCTTCTTCCGCTTTGGCGCGTTGCTGCTCGGCAGCCTCAAGCTCGTAGAGCTTCTCCTCCCGTTTGCGCGTCGCTTCGTCGACTTCTTTCTTCAGTCCGGAGATCTCCTTGTTCAATCTCTGGAGAGCGTCGTGGTCAGCGCGGACTGCGTTCAGTCTGCTGTACTTCTCGTCGACTTCGTCAAACCCTTTTTGGATCTCCTCTTTCATCTTGTCGTCGAGACCTTTGGCAATTTTCTTGATGAGCTTCGACTTGGCCTGCTCATCTTCGAAACCACGGTCGCATAGCCTACACTTGTTCTTGGTGTGCAAGTAGGTCTGGGATTCGGCGTAGAAGTTTTTCATCTTGTCGAAGAGGTTCAAGTCCTTTTCCAAGACGTCCTTATCATTCTCAATCTCTTCGTACTGCATCTCGAAATCATCAACAGTGACATTCTCAATTGCGTCAGTGTCGACGACTTTCTTAAGGGCCTTCAGCACCGACTTCTCGTACTTGTTCTTGGTCTCGGCCGAAGCCGACTGTCGTTTTTTGGCCTCTGCGAGCGCGAAATCCCGCTGGTGCAGTTCTTTTGAGAGAGCATCGCACTTCCTCTGCTCCTCCTTCACGATGGCAGTTTGTTCATCGAACACAGATTTATAGTCAGCGCCAACGGACTCAACGTTATAGGTGCAGCGCACAACACTAGAGATCCTGTCGCTGTAAGTCCCCTCCAAGTTTTCGAGGTGGCTTTCTTCATCCCTCAGCTGCTTCTTGCGGACATCAAGTTGTGCTCGGTCGCCAAGGAGTCGCGTGAAGTTGACAAGCTCGGTGTTCAAGAGCTTGCGCTTGTTCTGGAGCTCGGCGAGTTCGCTCTTCGCCACCTCGATCTTGCCATCCCAATCGCCTTGGCCGAAGTCCGTCTCAGTAGTCTGATGGCGCTCTTCTGAGACTACCGTCTGTTTCTCCAAGATGGTGATACGGCCTTCGTCACAGTCAATGCCATCGGCTTGTGTCTGCAATCGCTTGATCCTACGGTCGTTGTCAGCCCTCTTGGCCTTGGCGGCTGTTCTTGCAGACGTCAAGGTGATTTTCTTGGTCTCGAGTTCTTCGATCTTGTGTCGTGCCTCGTCGGCCGCCCTGGTCAAGTCCTTTTCCGCCCTTTCGTGCTCCTTCTTCTTGATGTTGAACATGGCGTGGATTTTGTCATTGAAGGCCTCGACTTGGGCTTCATCAAGCTCGTTGCTGAAACCTCGGATCCCATGCTTGGTCGCAGCTTGCTGAATCATTTCGATGCGCTTCTGCAGTTGACGATTGTACTTTTCCTTGTCGGACTCCAGCCGGCCCTGCTCGGCGAGCTTCGCGTTCAGCTTGGCATGCAGCTCGTTGCTCTCCAAGCCGAGCCTGCGATGTTCAGTCTCGTCCTCCTCGACGAGGCCCTGCAGTCGTTTCAGTCTAGCATCTGATTGATCAAGCATGCTCTTCAGCTCATTTTCCTCCTCTGGCATGATGGTCATAGTCTGACGAAGATCGGAAGAATTTTCGCTCTTATTTTTGAATTGCTCCTGCAGGAAGGCAAGGCTGTTCACGATACCGAGGAACTCGTTGGCTTCCTCCCGCTTCGCCATTTCCTTTTCCTCTAGACTCGCTATGCGCTCCTCGAGCACGGTGCTCTCCTGCTGCATTCGGTTGATATCTGCATTCAGCGCATGGATGGCCTTGCTATTCTCCTTGGCCCTCGTCATGTTCTTCTCATCCTCTTTCAGTGTCACCTGGCTGAGGCGCAATGTCTCGCCACGCTTCTTCCGAATGAGCTTCAGATGCTCTATGACCTTTGTGTACTTCTGTGCTTCGAAGATCTCGTCGAACTTCTTCTTCAGGGCGGATGGCTCGCTCATGGGCCAGAGGGATTCGTCCTGATGGCAGAAGATGACGGAGTCGAGGATAGCAGAGGAGACACCTAGAAGATTACAGACTTCCTCGTCGGCGACCTTGGTCCTATGAGAAGCCGTGTGCGTGTCGTGGCCTTCCGACTTCAAGCTGGACTCGAGAGTCTTGAAGGTGACTTTGCCATTCTTGGCCACCGTGACCTGCATCTTTCGGTGGAGGACATGCGACACGCCGCCGATAGAGGTGAACTTGAGACCAACATTGGCGAGGACCAATTTCTCGTTGCAGAGCTGTACAGACACGTAGGGTGATTAGGTAATGATATGAGGGCTTGAGAGGCCAGGCTAAGACGTACCTTTGGGTCGTGAATGAAGGCGCCGTTCTTGGTGTTTGGGGGCAGGTCACCTGTGGTGGCGTATTTGAGGCACTCGATGACCGTTGTCTTTCCGGATCCGTTGCTTCCGACGATGAGGGTCAGAGGGGTGTAGAGACTGAGAACCTCGCGGTGGTCGGGGGCGAAGGAGCGAACACCCTGGACGGTCAGGCCGTCGATTTTCGACATGGCTGAGGTCAGCTGCACGAGAGCAGCGGACGAGGCGTTGCGGTGTATGCAGATGGAAGAAGAGGAGTGTCGATGTCGTGATGCAAAGATGCTGGTGCCATGTCACGCGAAAACGTGAGGTGGAGACAGACTTAAAGTGGAAAGTGGAAAGAGAGATTCGTTTGACGCGCTTTACATAGGCGCGTTGGTTGCCTGGCGGAGGGGAGGCATCCCTGCTCGGAAGTGGGGTCTTGGCCGCGATCCCACGTGCTTGCACTGCCAACGCCACGCATCTGTCCCAGCATCCCAATTCTTTTGTTGCTACGGCACAGGCAGGTTCTCTTTCGATGCTTAGTTCTCGCCCATACCAATCCCAGCTTGACGATCAAGGATGAGTTGCTGGTTCGGACCCGGCCTTTACTCCCCAGGGGTCGTGAAGCGAGCACATCCCTGCTCTAAGCGAACGTGTATTCTCTGAAAGCGACGGCAGGCCGCACAAGGCTCTCTAAAGAAGGCATTCCGAGCAGTCTCGATGAGCAATCGGGCTTCGTCACCATGGCCTGGATAAGGGCCTAGAGCATATGAGTGTGCGGGACGAGTGTCCTACCAGCCGCATACACACAAGTGCCAGTCATCAGCCAAGGACTCATCTTCTCATTGTGCCATCTTAACTTCTTAGAAAGCAACGAAAGCTCAACATTATGCCATTTACAGGTCCACTCTGATAGCCCCGGCCTAATTCTTCCATTTACAAGGTAGGGAGCAGCTTCCATCGAGTCTCATTCTGAGTCTAAACTTGAGTCTGAACTTGAATGGAAAGCAAGGTGTAGAAGATCTTTGCTTTCTGACCTTGGACACCAGGTGCAGAAAATCTGCTATACTCACTGGGAGATCACTATTCTTTCACTCTGAAGATATTCACGGGTGCCAAGCCCTCGTGCACCGCATATACATCAGATTCCTAGTCGATTTATCACCTTCAAGAACAAAGTTCTCACCTCATTTCTTTCTTACATTAACAAATTCCAAGCCCAGATTGAGGCATGCTTTGCCTGGAATCAACGGCGCTGATGTGTGGCCTGACAAAGGCAAGCCTCCAGGCGACCCATTTGGGTTCATCAAGTAAGCAATGAATTCCGGTGGAAAAGCCTTACAAGTCGTGACAAGACTGGGAAATCCGAATATTTGCTGATCCTATTGTTAGGTTCTGATGCTTTGATATTCTCGTGGTGGGCATAGATGTATCAAAAAAAAAAAAAAAGGAAAAAAAGGGACAGGCGAGCCTCGATTCTTGTTACCTATAAAGATTACGACTACGATTACAATTACGACAGCGACAAGATAAAAGATATGATCTGAGACTCTTTTGGTGATCAAGCAAGTAGATTGGTAGGAAAAGCGCAAGACGCAAGAGAGGAGGTACAGTGGTTCCCCCAGAAATAGCATATGTGGATATTTGCACAGACACCAATGGATAACTGTAATGATGAGGAAATATGGGGCCTCCACTTTATTCTTTGGTGGCAGGTGCCCTCAAATAGCATATAGCACATGTTTTTTTCTCGAAATGCCCCACATGCTATTTCTGGGTGAACTACTGTATGGCGTTGCTTGCCTTAAGCGTAACGCTGCGCAAGATGCTCTTCTTCATAGGACTTTCGATGTTTTTGCACGAAAACTAATCTTCGTTCTGCTAGTTGTGCCAGGGCAGCATAGTTGAGACGATGTACTATTTACAAATGGGAGTAGACTAGTCCTCCAGGTGATGTACCAATGTGCAGACACGAAGTTTCCAAAGTTGGACAACAACAACAACAACAACAACAACAACAACAACTTTCTAAGTTTATCCCACACTATATTGGAAATTCGAAAACTTATTCCAATACCGCCACAAGGTGCAGAGTTCCACCCAGTTCATCCCTCACACGATCCATCACGGATCCCCATAATAACAAGACCTTCTAGGTCGAGCCAGCCAAACTCTTTTACGAGTGAGTACCAGTGCCAACGCAGTAAGGCACAGGATACGTCGTGCTGTTGCAAAGTCGAATAACACCAGTGACCCATTGAAGGTCACCGTAGCTTTGGGATGTGTAAGTGTCGCTGATGTAATCCTCCGAGGTAGGTGAGTCGGTGCAGCCAGAGAGGTACTTGCCCTGGACGCGGCGAACCATAGGCTGGCTGACAATCAGGCCGTAGTTGTTGTCGGGCAGTGTGTACGAAAGGCTGCTGCTCTCAGTCGTAGTCCATGTCTCGGCGTACGAGACGGACATGCTCAGACCAAGGACTGCTTCGATGGTGGCCGTGATGCCGGCGGTGACTGTCACCGAGTTGGAGATGGAGTAGCCCGATATGACGCCGACGGTGACGCCGCCGCCGGCGGATGATACGACCGGACTCATGGGCACGTCCCAATTAAGAAATTTCGTGTCCGAGGTGATTTGGACCTCCTCGCTCTCTTCGCAGCGCTTTTCGCTGGTCATGGCGGACCGTTCCTTGACTCCGCCCTGATTGAAAGCGGGTGCGGCCTCGAGCAAGCCACGGTCTGCGAGGACTTGGTACTCTGAGTGCTTGATCAACTGATGATCGCCATCAGCGCTGAGGAGGATAACATCGTCGTATTGAAGTGGTGTGTCTAGGGGCTTGGGTGCCGCAGAGGCGACGCCCATAAGGGCCACGAGCTGAGCGATGGTGTTGAGTTGCATTTTGATGTCGTTATGCACAAGTAAAAGAATGACTTAGTTGCTAAAGAATGTGGGAGTGTATTAATACAGGTTTGATGGATTAAACAAACAATTTGAAGTCTCTAGTGACAGGTAGGTCCTGTTCTTATGTAGAAAACAACAGCCTCTAGCCAGTCTGGGTACGGCCACGGGCTGCACTGCTCATGGTGCGCATCGCCCACGAGGAGTCCGCTCAGTGCGTGAGCCTTACCAACGGAAGATCCCGAGTACTGCTCGATCGCCCTGAGAAGGAGGGGCTGGTAATCAAGAAATTGGAAATTTGAGGGACATGCTGCATGACTATTTTAGGTGGTGACAAGTCAGGACCGTGAGGCTGAACTTGTTTTGTAAGGTTGAATCTGCTATCACCGCCATCAAGCTTATTCGCATGTTATCAACGGTCAGTGTAGCTTGTTTCTAGTATAAAACAGTAAGATGAGTAGCACGCATAGACCCACAAATTGGATCAGGTTATTCGACCGTTCGACGAGGCTGTGTGAGATCATGGGACAGCCACAGCTCCTGAAATGCACGGTCTTGACTCGGTGCAAGTGAACCCTGCAGTGAAAAAGTGGACCATCATGAGCCCAAGAGACCGGAGCTGCGCATTACTGTGATGTGCCGAGATTCCACCGGTGGATTTGATCAACGCCATTGATCTATACTGAAGCGTACCTTATAAACGCATGGCACGCAACGCAAAAAAAAAACTTCCAAAACAATCACTTGTTGAACAACCATCCATTCACTCTTTTCAAAATACCAAGTCTTAGGTGCTTATTGCTGCCATCCATTCGTTCCACGCTTGCCGTGTTCACATATCTACCCAAATAATTAGACTTGAGCTCCCCTACACACAAATTTGAAAATGAAGTTCACTCTCGGTTCAGCAGTCGTGCTCTTTGCTGGTGCTGTGTAAGTCTTCAATCTACCCCGGCCGCCTCCCCATCAACAAACATATAGTATCGAAGAACAAGGACCTAACACCACAAACCCTCACAGTGTTGCAGACACTCACTACGCGTGCTATTGCATCAACGGCGATAGCTACAACTGGCGTATGACAACAAATGCATGCACCACCTACACCGATGCGGGATACCAGGTAAGAGACTTTGCCCATTAGAACACACCTAAAGGAAACCTGGCTGACAGCAATGCAACATCAGTGGGGAACTGCCACATACAGTGAAAGCGCAGGACACTGCGTCGCCGACACGGGTTCAGCAATCGCCGGAGACCAGTGGAATGCTGCTTGCAAGGCCACCGCAACAGCTGGCTTCGCGTGTGCCGATGGTGTCGGCACTTGCTACGCTTCGGCTAACAGCGTATCAACAAAATGCTACTAAGTGGAAGAGCAATTTTATTGACCACAATGTGCAAAGAATGCTTGCCCCTAGTCTAGAATATCTTGTATATTAAGCCGGAGACGGAATAGGGTTTTCTGAATTACATATAAGCTTTATTGTTCTCTCGACTACTTGTTGCACTGTACTCCGTACTCTAAGGTTGAAACCACTCCCTTTGGTCTTGATCATACGAGCATTGATATCTCTTCGACTGACCGCAGAAATCAGCACTTTTGATAGTACGTTTGGGCGGAGTGCTTGGGAGGGCTCGCAGGTTAAATGCATCTTTCTTAACGTGCTTTTCGAGGCTATTTTATTCTGTTATGAATCCACATAGCATATTGGAATGGAAGCTGGGTTGAGAGAACTTCGGTACTTCAAAGTTCTACGATGTCATCATGTGTGCTCGATATGGGTGGATAGATGCTGCACTTCCCTCGTTTGCCTACGCCCCGCACTCACACTCTTTGCCCAGGATATCATTAATCCTCTTCAGCTTGCGGGAGCTAGGAGTCTCATAAGCCGATTTGTTGTTGGGATTAATGGAGCGAGCCGGGCCAGAGTTGGCAAGGTGCTGATCATCATATCGACGCCCACGGCCTCCCTTCGAGTAGTCGGCTCCAAAAGACTGAGTGGGAGCAATCATGGACCGCTGCTTGAGAGGACTCGGGGCGGTATTAGATCGAACTGCGCGCGATGGCGTGGCCGTCGTGGAAGCTGGCACCGTAGGCATGTGGAGGGGTGACGCGGGACGCGCAGAGCTACGTGCTGGTGAAGGCGGCCGTGGAAAGCGAGCGTAGACTGCATCATCACAGGTGCTTACGACAGTGGTCAGAGGGATGGCGCGTTCGATATCACTGCGGCTGTTGGTCTTGCGGGTCCGCATCTTCAAGCACATCCAGATGAAGGCGACCAGGGCAGAGACAAGGGCGATCACCATAACGGCAAAGAGCGCGGCGAGCAGAGTGTGTATTTGGTTGATCTGAGCAGATAGAGAAGAGAGTGTAGCAGCAGTGGTAGTAACACTGGTGCCAGCAGAGGAAGTAGTGGCAGCCATACTTGAGGCCGGTTTCAAGTGAGCCGTCGGAAGTGCGGAATTGATTGAAATGCGTGTTCCATCTTACAAAGACAGTGAGGACGAGCGGTAAACGTCTGCGATCACGGGTCTCAAAAGTTCTCGCAAGTACTCGATGTTATGCGTCAACGGCTGAGAGGGGCTGTATGATTCGAAAGCGATTCCTATTCGGGGACACGGGGGGGCATACTTATATCTGGCTCAGATCGTGGGAGACGCGTTCGAAGGCCCTGCTTTCGTCAGTATGTCCACCATCAACCCAGTTGAGCAAGTTTAGCGACGTTGTCTTCCAGTACTATCTCATGTCGACGAGGTCTAGGAGATTCCAAGGACGGGGCTTACTGCTCGGCAAACTCAAATTCTTCAGGTGGCCACCAACGATCACCCTCGAGTCTTTGTCATCACAATTCGCTTTGAACGTAACATCAGTCTTGCTATGCGGTGCACAGAGCCTTTGTAACCATAAGGACAAAGTTAGCAACTAAGTTTAGGTATGGGTATATGCAAGGCAGCCTCGCGGGCGTGATCTGGCTCCTACTGGAAAGTGGACCGTGAGCTTTGTTCTTGGCCGCCTATTTCGAGCGCTACGTTGGCACAACTTCTTTACAATTCTATTGGACCGAGTTCAAGGCGTCTTCAAAGAAGTTCTGTATGCGCTTGGTTTGATTCTGGCGGTGTAAACCTATAAATTGAACAAATGGCCAACTTGTCGCTCAGAGAGGTGACAGGCTAAAGACACAATCAGGTTCGTTGCCATACCCATATCTGACATCAAGGGACTAGAAACAATTGTAAAAGCAGCAATAAAGGAAGTCCTCGAGAACTGTACCCTTCAAATGGCTGATTTCATGAAGTGCTGTTTCCCCAGCGCAAATGTTGACCACGACGAGGTCGAACTCGCCTCCATAGACGCAATCCACCCCAAGCGTTCCAGGCACAACGACAGACTCAAAGCGAATGTTTCCCAGCCCAGTCCGCAGCGTGGACCCAGGATTCAATTTCCTCCAATCCTCGCCAATCCTCGCAATACTTGCCCGACGATGCGCCGCCGACCATCAGAGGATCTCCAAGACCTCGTTGACGACCACGGAGAGCCTCAGCAAGACAACACCAGCTCTGTGGTTTTCAACGCGCGAGACCGGGCCCACGGCCATGTCCTCCGGGACCTCAATGCGGCTCTTCGCCATTCCAAGTGGGCGGTGAGCGGCTCCTTCGCTGAGGCCCTTTGGGGTTGTGCGAGTGGCAAGCGCAGAGATATCGTGAGCATTCTCTGCAGCGCCTCGTCCCGCACAACGACAAAAGCCTGGCTGACTTCCCAATCACTCTTCACCGTCTCCAATGCTGATGAGAACGTACTCGAGTATCAAGGCTACACAGCTGGAAGTGCGCCCATTTCTGTCCGAATACGCTGGGTGTCCGACCGTGAACTTGAGCGTTTGGGTTCCATTGACGGGAAATTCAAGTACCGCGAAGGGCCCCTCGAGCCCATCACGATAATCGCCTTTGTGCTCCTTTCGCTACCGGCTTTGGCGGACAATCTGGCATTGTCCTGGGTCAAAGCCACCGACCCGCGTGTCAAGAAGGACTTTTCTGCTGACCTCTTCGCCGTGCTCGACCGCATCGTGCAGCTCGACTTCGCCATGGAGGGAACTGGGCCACTGAACGAAGCGCATAACGTGCACATCATGCACCACACTTTCTGGCAGCCGTTCACTGCCGCATACCCTGATTCTCCGGTCTTATTCGCCCAGTGTGGTCTGCGTCTGTCAAATTCGACGCTCATTGTGACAACGCAGCCGCCTCAGCAAAGCATGCAGATGCCATTCGAGCAGCCTAGTACTTTCCAGAAGCCTCGTGCGGCACCGGTACCACCCCCTACAGCATGCGATCAAGGCCGAAGCCTTACCACTCCATCCTCGAAGCATCATTCACACACGAGGTCATCTTCGTCGTCGAGGCCATCGTCGCAGTCGAAGTCGTCCTCGTCTTCAAAGCCCTCATCATCATCCAAGGCAACCTCGTCTTCCAGACACAAGAAGTCATCCTCGTCCTCACATTCCAAATTCAGGCACCCTTCATCCTCAGGCTCCAAGCTGAACACTATCGTGTGCCGCTCGACAAACGACGATATTCCAGCTGATTTACTGTCTCCCAAGCGCCCTGTCCACCCGGCCAACATCCTTCCTCCGGCCGCTGAGTCGCGGTCGAAAGTCTCAGCTTTCCTGGGATTTGGGGTCAGCAATGAGGAAATTGAGCGCTCGTGTCTTCAGCAGCTAGAGCAGGATCGAGAAGCAAGGCGCGTGGAGGAGACTCTGGCTGCCAAGATCCAGCGCAATCGAGTGCGCGACCGTGAGCGCGAGTGGCATACGCGGAAGCAGTCGGAGAGGATGGCCAAACAAAATACTTGGCCTGGGTTCTGAGGGGTGCATCGGCCAAGCCCTCGAGCGCACCACGGCAAAGGCCCATTGATATTGGTATTCAGCATCGTCGAGACGTGATGAGACTGCTTTTGATATGTTGCACCTCTTTCCTCGCGATCGTAGACGTAGCTTCACCCAGAGCTTCTCTTAAGTATAAGGAACATTTCTAGCAGGTTTTACTGTCACCAACAATATCTCCACTGTCGTGGGGTATATTGAATAAGAAGACTTTTCCGAGTGCCGCGCATTTGAAAGCTTGCAAACAAAAGTCGTGACACACTCCCGACCACAGAGACGTCATGCAAACATTCTGGTAGCCCCTCTTTTTTCGCTCACAGCCTCGCCCCATTTGATCAAGACACACTCTCAAGCACCCCGAACCTTGCCCAAGTGGTGCGGCTTGTAGCTCAGGTGGTTCCAACTTAGCAAGCCTGAGTTATGTGTCTAAGCACATATCCCATAATCGACTTAGCAAACTTCGTAGGAAATTGCGAACTGCTACATCTCTCTAAGGCCTTTCGTTCTGGCTGCCGTTGAGTGTGCCGTTATTTCGTTTGGCCTTCTTGTTTTTGCGGACATTCTTCATCTTCGTATGTGGGGCGAGCTTCTTGGTCTTCTTAGCTTTCCTTGGCTTGTTGACGAAGGCAGCAGGATCTTTGATGTCCTTGTCGAGCTCTGGAGGTCGCCGACGGGCGTCAAGTCGGGCCTGGCGCTCGTATGCCATGGTGCATTTGACGCAAACAGTGTGCATCGAGTGGAAGTTATTCGGGTGAGGTGGGCATAGGACGTAGTGACCTATGTCAAGGCATCTCGGGGATCCAGCCTTGTAATAAATGGGGCCATGATGTAGAAGGTCAATGGGAAGTAGAGAATGCCAGGTTCGATAGAAAGTTTGAACCTGCCAGTGGTGAGCGGAAAAGGCAGGCATCTTGCTCGCTCGTGAATTTTGCGTTGCCGGTTCGAAATGATAAATGGAGCGCGCGTAGCGAGCGATGGACGAAATGAGTATAAATCAAGTGCTTTTGATGATAGAGGTAAATGCAGGTGGGCGAGAAGAAGCAGCTTGTTACACTTGATACAGTTGGTACATATCGCAATGCAATCCACCAATGGAGACCAGCAAGTGTGATGCGTAGGTGTCATACAACTTGCGAGTAGCGACGTATAGAGCTCCTTGTGTAGATTGATGAAGGTGAATGTGGAGTTGTAGAAAGCAAGCGTGATAGGCCCGAAAAGTTGAATTGGGAACTTTCAAAGCTGTATAGGTTTTGATGAGGGAACATTGCTGAAGTGGCAGAATTGTTTGCTAGAGAATGTGACGGTACCTAAATCAGATGGTCTCCTTGAAAATAAGGATCAAGAATGCACAAAGGCGTAAATACCTATTCATGAGTATGTAATCTCAAAGAAGTCTCGTCATCTCGAACATGCCCGACCCCTTCCGAATGTGAGTTACCGGTACATACACGTTATATCGTTTCGCAGGTTGTACTTGGAAGTCCACTCAACGCATGCGCCACGGGCCCGCGGCACACCCGTGGAGCTGTACCCTCAGCAACAGTCGCTCATAGATGAAAGCCTCTGGACGCCACGTTGGCTTTCAGATTTTTCGCCGTCTACCCACTGTACTTAGTACCTAAGTACAGTCCTGGAGGACACTCTATTGAGGCCTACGACCACCGCAAATGTTCCACCAAGCCCCTTCCGCATTGCTCGTCGCATATTTATCGAGGTGATATGGATCCAAATCCTCTTCCCCATTCGTGAGAACAGCATGGCAAATTCCCCAAATTGTCGCCCAACATTGTCCGGCCTCTGGCTCACAGGCTTAGTCCTCAAGTCTTTCACAACGTCTTCTGAGATTTAAGCGCTGTCTGAGGTGGCCGTCCCACGATTTCAACACGACCGTGATAGTCGCTGATCCCACCTCCAGCTCAAGACGACAATTAATCCTGAGCTCGCGTTCATCACCAGAAGATCGTGGTTGGGATCTGCTCTAGAGGCACCTGTCAGGTTAGCTTCAGACATCTAATCCTTTCAAGATTCATCTTATTTTACTTCGGGTCGTAAACAGCATCTGTATTGAATATTCGCTTGCTCAAGTGGTTATTAATTTGGTCGAGCAAGTGCTCGATGTCCCATGTGGTCTGAAGCCATATCAGTAATCGACCACGCTTTTGCAACCCACGAAAGCAGAAAGTTCTCACATGAATGATCTGTATACACGATGAAAGCTTCTCAGATTTTTCATGTCGCGGTCCGGCGGCATCAATGGGTTGAGCGCAGGTACCTAGGTATTTAGTCTCATCCTTCAGTGCTTGGGGTCGTGGCGCCTGAGCCGCCCATGTTGCACTCCATTTTCTTTTCTTTGCGCAGCTACTTTAAGTACTTTTGCTTAGATTGTTTGCCTGGCTTGGACTTCTTGAACTTTTTCGACCTCAGTACGGCGGCGGCGGCATTCTCGTCCTCGATTGTCGTTGACTTTTCACGGGCTACCTTGAGACTTTAACGTGCTGCAGCTTGCAGACGGAGAACACATTCGCCTTTAACTGAGTGGTAGTTGTCTGGGTGTATGAAGCAGATTACGAAGTGACCAAGGCTCGATTGATTGCCGACTTTGTAGTAGATCGGGCTGGGCCATGCGTACGTCAGTAACGTCCCTGTACCCGTTTCCGATACACCCCCTGATTTCGATAGACACACAAACGCGCAACGCGCATGCACGCGTCTGTACCCACCTATAAACACTACACGATTTCTTTACGAGAGAATTTTTCCTGTTCACCAAACTTCTCCCGAGTATCAATCTAACTATTATAAAGACGTAGTCTACATCTGAGATGCATGATGCACTTAATGCTATTGCGGATGGCGCGTCTATCTATCAGGCCTTCAAGATATGGCATATCCCCTATGCTACACTATACAACCGCACTATAGGCACCCGAAGCCATTATGACGCTGCTGACCCTCAGAGGCTTCTTCCTGATTATTAGGAGGCCTGATTGTCTCTATTTATTATTAACCAGAGCTCTCTGGGGCTTGCGTTGATTCGCTTTGAAATGAGGGCCTTTGCAGCCCGTCTGGCCTCCTCCTCTTTAGACGCTCTTTCTCTCGGAAGGCGATGGCTCTCGGCTTTCCTTGCCCATTAACCTAAACTCAAAAGCCGTAAGAATCAGCGTATTAAAGTAAGAAGAATAAGGGCATCGATAGAAAAGAACATTGGGTCGTTGGTTAGCCTCCTTAAGTTGTCTATTATGAAGGCAATTAAGGCTGCTAATCGTTGGAATGCTAATGAGGGTGGGATAATGGAAGGACGATCTGATAATTCCCTTACTCTTGGCTATTCGAAAGGTAGTCCTCTTAGCTAGAAGGACTTTAATTCCAGAGCATGGACCTCGTTCATGGAGTGCAAATCTGCCATAGGCAAGTTGCTTATTCCTATTATTATTTTCAAAGGGCGAAGCATGCATTAGCAATGGTTTCTAATAGACCTTGAGGACTACATGACTAGCAACTTACCGCCATGAAGAAGGGGTGGATAGAGGCAAGAATCGCCATTAAGTGGCTCAAAAGGACATTTATTCCTCAGATAGCCCTAACGGACCCTGCTAAATAGCATCTCGTAATCGATAGGCACTATATACGTACAACCATTAATTTTATATAAGAATGCTTCTCAGATAAGATATATATCGTCTTTTTGCCAGCATATATATTACATATTCTCTAACCCTTGGATATAGCGGTCTTCTCCCCGCTAAAGAGGGCTTTCTATCGGTATCTCCACCAACTTAGGCAGTATAACTCGTCGACGGTAATGGCAAAGCGGAGGTTTCTTTACTGCTATTATGAAGCTCGGGTTAAGGTATTTATAGAGGTAAATATACGTTCTGTGTAGAGGGGAGCAGATTTCTAGCTAATATCTAGGGTCAAGGCACTTAGAAGTCGCCATATTCTCGAAAACTACTAAAACCAGAGCAAATTACGGGATTCTAGTGTTGGGAATAGTGGCATTAATCAATCTGCTACATCTAAGTCTTTTCCCCGGCCCTCAGAACTCAGTTTTGCAATACCTACGAAATCTCAAGAGTTGAGAGGTTTAGTAGCCCGTCATACCCACCGGAAACACTTAAGCCCTATAAAATAACTATTGTTCAGAAAGATTCTTAAGAGCTGGAACCAGAAAGAGGTTGAATTAACAATGTCAAGAAAAAATCAGAAACTGGAAGCCCAAATTGAGGCCACCAAGAAGGGCCCGAGCAAGAAGGTCCAAATCGACCCAAATGCAGCTTTTGCTGATATTGAGATAATCAGGCATGCCCAGATTGATGCCGGCATAGTGTCAGAAGAAAGCGACGATTCTGAGGAATCAGAAACACCAACGGAAGAGGGATCGTGCGTCGTTGTGGGCAGAATTTGAGGTTGGAAATAGTGGCATTTGTATAGACGGGGGGCTATCGGAATCAGGGGTACATCGGAATCTGGTGCAGGGACGTTAAGATAAAATAGGGGACCAGGCTATATGTGAACTTAACAATGGTGAGCGGTGAACGCTTGCCTGGGCCAGCCTGATAGCAGTATGCGCTTTGCTTTGTGATGACCATGTCTGAGGCATGGCGATGGCTGACATCAGGAGGATTGGAGGCAAAGACAACCTCGGGAAGAGTCTTCAGAACGAGTACGGCGTTTGACGCGTTGGCAGCTTTTCAATGCGGCCGTGTACGTGGTCTGTGGGGAGGATACCGTGATGATGACCTGAAATGGCTCCGAGAACTGTAGGATAGAAGGAACGAAAACAATAGCGGGATAAGTAGCAAATGTGGTGACGATATGACGAAAGACACTCAGCAGCGATGCAGAGTTGGGAGAAGAGGACCAGAGCAGCGCGTGAGGAACGCATTCAGCCGAGTCAACAAACTGAAGTGAAAGCTTGGGTGGACATGCGACGCATCTTGTCGAACCATGGGTTCGACGTAGAGGATTTGGATAACGGACGGGATGGAAGCAGAAAATTAATTTGGAACAACTTGCACTGCCACAAGTGACACCCAGGAACGTATCTGTTAGGTATCAAGTAGGACAAAGCTGAAAGCTGTTTCGCATACACAGTAGCAAGAACGTGCCATATGAACTTTGTGTCTAAGTTGACATACGCACTTTCCGGCCACCCCCTGTTTCCGGCCACCGTGAAGACTATACCGCCCTTTCGACCACCTAGATAAATAAGAGGATGTCTCGCCAAATTTACGTCCGATCAACTTCTAAATTACAACACTTATATATCAATACTTAATAAAGTCCTACACGGAAAACCAGATTATTGAGGCCCTTGTGGCTATTCAAAATGGCACATCAGTTCGCCAAGCTTCGAAAGAATTGGGTATTCCGAGATCTACACGTTAAGATCGAATTGCTGGCAAATCATCACACCAAATAGCCCACCAATTAAGCCAAAGCTTTTCGGTATATCAAGAGGACCAACTAGCCAATTGGGTCCTTTCCCAGACTAACCTGGACCTTCCACCAACCCATCAAGAGTTACGGATCTTTGCGGAAAGAGTCCTCCGGACTAAAGGGGACTCAATACGACTAGGAAAGCGTTGGGTCACCTCCTTCCTAAAGAGAAATCCAAGGCTAAATACCCCAAAAAGCTTCCGAATGGACTCAAAGAAAGTTAATAGGGCTACTACTGTACTCAAGTAATGAAGTCTTGGTTCTCTTTCCTAGCATCAAGCGGACTCAAGAAAAGACTCAAAAGACCCCAGGAAAGGGCTGAACTTACACCATTACAGGTCTTGGATATGCAACAAACGATCTGGTCAACGCCACGGAAGTCTCGAGATCTAAGGGATCAAATGACTTATTCAATAAGGACGGTTTAGCCAATCAAACTTCACGAAGTCTCTTCAGAAAGGTTACAAAAGGCTTTGACGAGAAGGATCTGTTATTAGCACAAGCCCTAAAGAGGATTGAGGTGTTGGAAGCCAAATTTGTGACTAGTCCGCCACAAAAGAGAGGAAGGTTGAGTTAAGTCCAAATTCCAAGTTCGCCACGATTGATGATATAATGCGCACCCAACAGGAGGTTTCAGGGGCTACAAATAATGTCATTGAAGAGACCGAAGCTAAAAGTATAGTTGTTGAAGAAGAATGCATTGTAGTGGCTTAATTGAATTAGTTATGTGATGTTGAAATGAAGAGGTGAGAAAATTGGTAACTATTTGTGGGTGCGCCACTAAGGGTCTGCGCCACTTATGGGTACGTCAACTTACAAACAAGAGCATCCGTCAAGAAACTTGAAGACGAACTCTTTGGTGACGAGAGATATCCATACTTGCCGCATGAGCACCGTCTTTTTTTTTTTTTTTTTTTTTTGGTTGAATGTCTCATTATTCGTGAATAAATAGAACAAATGTGAGACCACTCCGGACGCAGGAGATGACCCTGATCCCGCTCCTTTCCCTGAGTTTGATGCTGAAGTACTTTTCTCATCAGCCATGCATCTTAATTCATCAGTACGCACACATGAGGTGCGTGACAATCCTTGGCATGTTGCAGCTACGTCCGCCGCCTGCCAGCTTTCCAAGCGGTGCATGTGTCTTTTTAACATTATTATACCAAGTCTGAGATGGACCCAGGTGATTTTGAGGCTGATTGACATAATCAAGCAACTTCCTCCATAGCCTTAAGAAGTAACAAAGCTGGTTTTCAAAGAAAACGCAAAGAACAGCGCCCTGGCAATTGAGAGGTCAAACCATGGCACCATGTGCTGGCGGGTTTTCCAACCTAACACCCGGATTCCCCAAACCCCCACGCTGTACTTCTGTAAAATCCTGACACTTTGCGGATGCCCGGTACACACGAGAAAAGTTATTGGCCCCCCCCCCTGTCGCGCTCCTCCTATCGACACTAGCTTAATGTGGAAGAATCTGTATGTGAAAAGTGTCGATCACTCTTCGCTTCCACCCGCGCCAAGGCGCACCAGTCCCAATTAGGTTGCGCAGCGACACAAGGCGGAAGGCAGCTTAGAGCCGTATTTAGGGTTAGTGGTTAGGATTAGGGTTAGAGTTAGGGCTCGGGTTTGGGTTTGTGTAATGTGCTTGAATTTCGTGTGAAAATGTGATGGTAGACTTGGTGAATTTGGTGGTGTTTGTGAAAATAGTTGTTAGCAAGGACAGGGGGAGCATGAGAGGGGGGAGCCAATAACTTCACTCATTACACACCAAGATCCATATGCCAAGTGAATTCATCGGTAGCGGCTATCCCTTTATCCAGCAAAGCCTTCTGGAAAAGCCGATGCGAGGCACGTGTTCAAGTTCGTGGGGCCCCGGATTTGTCCCGCGTCATCATCGGTTGGGGGAATGTTTGGTGCCATTGGACCCCAGATGCTAAGGCTCAATAATCTCCGTGTCATCGCAGACGTTCAGGCACTCTCGGCTGCGCGGAGCCATCATCAGTTTTGATCCTACGCCCGCTATTGCAACGAGGAAGCTATGCAAGAGCAGCCTAGGTAGTGCCCCATGTCCACTTGCATGACCATGGCAGCCATGGAGCTCTACGGTTATAGGGTCGCGAGACCGCCTTCGACTGGCTCGCTCGTCTGACGGCCCTCCTCGATCTGATCGACCAATATAGCAGAGGCAACACAATGGTGCGATCTTGTCTGCTGGAGGGTCTCGTGGCTCTCGCCTTCGCGACGGCCGTGACGGTCCCACATGTCGCGGCTCAACAAGGCGACTTCAGCAACCCCGGCAACTTATATCGTCCAAGATTCCACTACTGGCAAGTTCTCGTCCATCTTGTCTTTTTTTTATGCTTCATGATGTCCACATACTGACCAGGTAAATACAGGCTTCCGGATGCGTCTGTGTCAGCGGACATCATAGCCAAAGACGTTACCTCCCTGGCTGGTATCGGGGCTGGAGGCATAGAATACCTGCCATTCTATTTCTACGGGCTTGTGCTTGCAGAGCTCATTGGGTTGCCAGACGGCAACTCCACGTGGAAACTATTCAACTACTGGTCACGATATACTAATCAACGGGCGTGCCGTGGTGGACTCGACGCGACGACTGTGATTGGCAACGGTTCATGGACGGTCGATCATTTCAGCACTGCTCGCGCGGTCAAGGTGACGGACTTCTGAGATCAGGAGATTCTGAGTGACGCCGAGACTGCTTCGCTGCTAACAGATGTTGCAAAGTGCTGTACGACGACCTTTTCTCTTACATTTGAAGCATTTTCTGTCTTTGAACTAACTCTGCGGCACAACAGCTTGGGAGGACAGTATGGAAGTCCTTGCAGATCTATACTGGACGCCAGACTTCCTTTCACGATTTGAAAAGGAGATAGGCTATAGCCTCGTCAAATACCTTCCCCTTACTCTACAACCCCTCAAGTACCTGGGATGGCGGCATTCTCGCCTATTCTGAGCTCTATGAGTATGGAGAGTACACCAAAGACAATACAAGCGTGCACGACCTGGCCTATCGCACTGCATTGACCTCTGGCTATCTCGACTACATTGGTCATTTCGAGGACTGGTCTCATGCTCGCGGAATCGAGTATTCCAACCAGCCAGCATACAATTTCCCATTGGAAATGCTGCGGGCCATTCCGTCGGTCGATGCTCCGGAGGGCGAGTCACTCGGCTTCAAGGACAGTGTGACTTCGTACCGGCAACTCTCGGGTCCCGCCCATCTCGCAGGGCGCAACGTCGTGTCAAGCGAGGTGGGTGCTGTCTCTGGACCAGCGTTCAACCTTACCATCCCACAATTGCTGTATCATGGAAAGACAGGACTTGCAGGCGGCATTACGCAGCACGTCATACACGGTGCTCCATACTCTGGAAACTATCCCAATACCACATGGCCAGGATTCACGACGTTCTACTATAAGTTCAGCGAGATGTGGACGTCAAACCTGCCGATGTACGGATCAGGTCACCTGAAGGATGCATTGGACTGGTTCGGCAGAAACCAATGGGTGCTTCAACAAGGTGTTCCCAAAATCGATCTTGCTGTGTACTACTACGCAGCCCCTTGGACTCCAGGTGCTGAAGATGTCATTGGTGGTGCAGACGGACTAGGCGCACTGGGATATATATGCGACTACCTCAGCCCACAAAACCTCCTTCTCCCGCAAGCCACCATTCAAGATAGAGTCTTGGCTCCCGAGGGGCCTGCATACAAAGCGCTTATTCTCTCTGGCTAGGATATCATTACACTGGAAGCAGCTCAGGCAGTCTCTGGCTTTGCTCAGGCAGGACTTCCTATCATCGTCGTTGGCGATGCTTCGGCGCTTCCCAGTCAGACGTATCAATCATCATCCGCTGAGGTGGAAAAACTTGCCAACACCACGACTGAACTATCGCAGAGTTCAGCGTTACACTTCGTGGCCTCCATCGACAAGATATCAGACGTTTTGTCTGCATTGGCTATCACGCCACGAGCGGCTTTAAATTGCACATCTAATCCCATGTACCCGGTCGTCCGAAGTGACCTGAACAGCAGCAATGAGTACGTTTTCCTGTATAACGACCAGTATGTCTCGGTCGACTGCCGTGTCTCTGTCACTTCCTCTGAACGCAACGCTACGCCCTTCGTCTACAACGAATTCACCGGAGCACAGTAAGAACTGGTTGAGTACACGACCGATGGATCGGTATACACTCTCCCAGTCAACCTTGCAGCCAACGAGACAACCATCCTCGTCTTCAAGTCGACCTCAGGCACCAATAGTACCAGCAAGCATCTCGTCACTTCCTCCAGTCAGAACGTCGCATCCGTCAGACGCAGCAACTCTAGTGACACCTCAGTTGTCGCAACAGTGCGCAGCTCCGGCACGGCCAGCCTCGCCTTCGACTCCAAACACCGCCGCGTTCGACGTGGGCTCCCTTCCCACGACCCTCGATCTATCCACTTGGGACATCGAAATCGAAGACTGGCACGCGCCCGAGGACCGCTTCAGTGTCGAGGCCGGTACGGCACTCACAATGCACAACTTCACCTCTCACGCCTTCGTGCCCTGGACGCAGCTTAGTGCGGGCTTCGAGAGCGTTAGCGGCGTGGGCCGCTACACCACACGGTTCACTGTGCCTTCCTTACAAAGCAGCAGCAACTCTTCCTCAGTCTCCCCGTCTTCTCGCATCGGCGCTCTGCTCAGGCTGGGCCCGGTGCTCAACACCATGCGCGTGAGCATCAACGGCGTCCCGCTCGCCCAAACCGACCCGGCGCGGCCGGTCGTTGATGCTACTGTCTTCTGAGTGGAACAAATACAATATAATATATTGCATACCTAGATGTACCTATAATTCTGGCAATCTGGAGTCATCATGCTCTGTAGAGTCGGAAAGGAGGCTCCCATGTGATAAGGGGAGTTTGCTAGCTCCTGCGGAGTGCACAAAGTCGCAAATCAGAGCGTCAAGGCCTGGACTGCGTTACTCAGTCTTGCTTTGACAGCGAGATGCATGCGAAATTTGCAGCCTCATAGCATTTGTAGCCCATTATTTCCAAAACACCATCACACTTTCGTCACAACCCACCGCCGCTTACTCCCAAATACTTCTTAGACAAGCCAAGATCACGAAATCCCGTCTCGACATAACAGACTGAAACCTATAATATCAGCCTGCAAACATCCACCTCCGGCCTGCGAACATCCGTTCTTTAGATTCTGAGGCCAAAGCCCCTACAGCCGAGTATTGGGCGTAATATGTGCGTGATCGAAAGTAACTTGTTAAATTGCGTGTTCTGGACCTGTGAATTGGGATGCTGAGCAAGTGCTGATCTAGATTCCTCCACTTGAGCCGCAGAATTTGGAAAGAAGTTGAATTGTGGCAGCCCGACGATGTGGCGTTAGGGGAGTGGGGCATGTTCCCGACGCGCGTACTAGACGTATGTTCACTTAGAATCGTTACCGTTATCGCTTGCTGTGCTGGAAGCGCTTTTGCGACTGATTCTTTTCTCGCGGCGTTGTTGTTTCATCGTCTTCTGCGCCGCGGGCTTGCCTTGCTTAGTCTTCTTGTGCTTTTTCGTCTTCTTGTCGGTGGCTCCGGGGTCCTCGTTTTCTTTGTCGCGCTGACGGGCTTCGCTTAGTGCCTTGCGCTCGGTCTCTCTCACGCATCTGACGCAGAGACCATGAATCGAGTGGTAGTAATCATGATGGTCAGGGCACTGTACGTAGTGTCCTAGGTTGAGACACCTCTGGTTACCAACTTTGCGGCAAATTGGGCTGTAGATGATGTCAGTGGGGAGGTTGAAAGGTGGGCTTGAGAGTTTGCACGTACCAATGATGCTCAGAGAACGAAGGCATCTTGGAACTTTCGTCTGGTGAGGACTCTGTATGGGGGAAGATGAAAGACCGTTTTGATGGGATGAATCTGTGTCGACCTGTACAGGGAGAAAGGAGAGGTCGATGATAATACAACAGTTTGCCCGGCTGATGGAAATGGTAGACCTCTGTGAATGGTAACGAAGCAGAAGATGGCAGTGCAAAGGATGTGATGAGACCAATTTCGAGGGTTTTGTACCAGAAGTCAAATGCGACGCAGATTGAGGATTCTGCTGTTGTGTGGTCGAGGAGAATGCAAGTGGAAAGCTCAAAAGTCATCGAAGGATGCTTCATACAGACAGCTTGTAGCACACCAGCTACCGATATGGGCAAGCTCTGATCCCTGACAGAATCAAGTTCTAGACGTTTTCCATGACAAGCCCCACTATGGAATGAATAAGTGAAGTTGTGGTGTCGTTCGCAGCGCGAAGTGGGTCCTTCAAACCTGAAGCTGTGAACAAGTCCCGAAGCGGACAAACGAGGCCTGAGCTGTCGATGAGACCCCCATGTGGATATGTACAGCCCAATATGCAGCCAGTACAAAACCTGATGTATCAGAAGTCCACACGCTTTCTTAAATATGCGAGATGAGTAGTCTTGATTGGGGGCTTGAGGTTGAGTGGCTGTGGTTTTTGCAGTTTGACGTCGAACGGAGCAATAGCGGTCGGGCGGACCGGTGGCCGCAGGACCAGCTGAGCAGCCTGCCTGGTGTTGACGTATGCCATCTGACACCTTGAAACTTAATGAACAGCCTTTTATTCTGCCTCTTCTCCTTGGAATAACTAACGATAGATTTCGACCAACTCAGTAAAGTGAAAATAGGTATGGCACACTGTTCTCGGTGACAACTCAGGAATGTGCAACTAGGCGGTGGCCGAGTCACTGCTAATGATAGCCTTCATCTGTTTGGCCGTATGATATGCTTATGAATTGGTTCAGACACCGTCATATCTTTCTCGTCAAGACCAGAGTCCCAAGAGGTCTCTCGCAAAGAACTTTATTCAAGCCCAATGATGCAGAGGTATGGATCTCACACCTGAGGCCGCTTCGGCTTCGAGATGAGCTGGAGGCATTCTGTAGCACCTCAAGCAGGTCTTTCTTCAAGTAGATTAGACGTCTTCGATGTTGGTGTGATGTTGAAAGGAGGTTGGAGACCGTATCAAATTGTATAAGGGAGTGATCAAGACTTGAGGTAATGTTCATGTCGAGATACATGCGTGAGTATCTGCCGGGTGAAGGACGCACAAATCTCCGTAGGTAGTTACCAGACGTCTATCAAATAGAACATCTTTAGTACCTCGACTTGGCATGGTACTAAGATACGGAAGGCTCTAATATAAAGGGCAGACGTTCGCGCAATCCCAAAGCGAAGGAATTTGAGGACGATCTTTTGAGTACCTCAGTCCAGATCTTGAAACTTGGCAACAGCGTTCATGGCTTGGGGCAAATATGGCCGCGAAGGTGCTTGACCATTTTCATCTGCGCTTTGAGGCCAACGTGACGCTTGTTCAAACTAGTGCCCAAGTCCTCGTCATGAAATACGATCAACCAGAGCTTCACCCAGCCGTCAGCCTTCCTTTCGTCGTCAACCCTTCATCTCAGTTGTTTTCGTGGATCATATGCTCTGTAGCTCCTGGACTGAGCATGCCATCGTTTGAAGCATGCTTGAAGCAATTGTTGGTCCGACACTCTGCTCCTTTCGCCTCTGAAGCGAAGTTACTGCTGCCAGGCAGGCCTTTGCAAATTTCCGCTCGATTGTTGGCGGTGGAGTTAAGACGATACATTGACGGGAGAGTACATAGAAAATCCAGTTTTTTTAAGCTACACATATTGGGCTGCTCGATTTCTCAGAACTCGGAGCGTCACGTGCGCTTCCGCAGAATCCCACCGTACCAAACCCGTACGCCGACGTACTTAATGCCTCGCGAGCTGGCATCCTCCTCTGTCAAGACCCTCTCCTTGAATGGTAGAGCGACCTCGAAGCCATGTCTCGCCGCCTTAGACACCACCTCCTCGATCGTGTGAGCGTAGCTAGTCGGCCTGATTCTGTGGCCCGTCACAGGATCGATGAAGCCGGCCTGCGTCATCTTGCCCATATCTGAGTGCATATTCGTCAATAACAGAAGCCCCTCCGGCACCAACATGGCCGACGCCGTTCGGAAGAATGCCAGTAGAGGGATGTGCTCCACTACCAAAGTCGAGACTACCGCCGTCGCGTTCCAGGCTGTGGCAGGAGGTGACGGGGCTGCAAGCATGTCGTACACCTCAAATGCCACATCCGCGGCGGATCTCGCTTTGCCGACTCTATCTCTAGCAACGTCGAGCATCTTGGGACTGAGATCGAGGGCAACGACCTGCGTGTCGGGGACTCCCAGGAGGTGGACAGTGTTGCGACCAGTTCCGCACCCAAGGTCCACCAGCTTCCAGGGTTTTGGGATTCCGATCATGGACAGGAGCTGTGGCAGCATCGCCTCCATCTCCTTCGAGTCGAGTGCGGTTAAGAAATTTCCATCGCTGTCGTAGTGCTGTGCCCAAAGGTCGTACGTCGAAGCCGTATCCAGATACTTGACAGCTGTGCCATCTGCATTCGATTTCTCACCCACCATGTCGCTGTCGTAGTATCGTTGTGATTTTGTGCTTTATGTTTTAAGACCGCAGCTGATGCGCACCTACGCTCGAGGAATATGCTTCTTTTCCTTCTCAATGCATGGTAGGCGCGCTTTGTGACTCACGCCGGTCGTTGAGGCACGCGACGCCACGCGAAGCCCAGACTTATGGTCGGGACAGGGCCTCAGATACTACTAGCTTGCCGGTGTCAAGCAAATCAAGCCGACGTTACCTAGTGGCGGCGGGTCGTTCCAGCGCTAGACGGATATCAACCGTCGATTGTGATTGCAGATACACGTTCCTCGACGATGGTCATACGAAGCTGCGTCTGCCGGTAGCCGCCGTCGCCGGAGCCGGTCGGGAGCGCCGAGGTCGAGGACATAAGGCATCGCAGCGTGGACCGTTTTGGGCGCCTCTCTCAGGCTGCAACCTTTTATGACAAGTCGCCGAACTCGTCCTCGGGCACCTGCTCATATTCCCAAGTGCGAAAACGCGGCTGGATGGTAGGATCGAAGACGGGTGGCTGCAGAAGCGAGAACTCGAGCAACCAATATGCACGTGGCCGCCCCGCCGTTCTGCGTGTGATGTGCGGCGTGCAGGTGAGACTCGGGGCCGACGTGCTGGGAAATGCTGTGACTCGATAGAAAGTGGTCACTTGTGGATCCTATCAGATCCCACTTTTTCTTATCTCCGGAGATATCGTCCTCAGCTTCAAGATTGTGGAAGGTTCCGCTAATATAGACAGGCGCATACGCCCCCAAACTCAATATTCTTCACAGGACACGGTCGAGTTTTTCTCCACCTCGGACGGCTGAAGCGCTTGCCCCCACGTCGACCGGCCAACTCCAGGAGCACCAATGGCCAGACCTGGAGATGTGCCTTTGCAGATGCACGAAGCCGGGCCCTTGCGAAGGTGGGTCGGATTGTTCCGTTGCCCAGGCTCGACCTGCCGCTGTCCGAGTGTGTCAGCGCCGCTGGAGCCCTTTAGAGATCCGGGAAATCGGGCCAGCACAAAGGATTCTCGCAGGGAATGAGACTTTGAGACCCTGTGAGGCAACGTCTGCAGTGGGTAGTGAGGGTACGTACCCGCCCTGCCGCCGTCCGGACCGAAAGTCAAAGATAAGCCCAGTGATATTCGGCGCTAGAAGGTATGCCTTCTCGAAGCCGTCGAAAACGTTCAAGAGCGTATCGATAAATATCTGTGCTCCGTCGCCCATCATTCATACTTCAGCTTGTCCTGCGGTGTTACCGGCTTATAATCTCACGGCACCCCTCCTCCTCCTCTTCACTTTAGAATCCGACGCGCTGCATTCATATTCAGTATCAGCGGCAAAGCATACCAGGTGCCGTGAGCATCGATATCATCACTATGGACGAGGATCAGGGTCCTTCTGAGATTGTCCCCCACAGCCAGCCAAAGAAGACTTTTGGCCAGCGGATACAGGACCTCAGATACACTTTCCTCACCAAAGACGGGTTAATAGGCGACTACGACTATGCCTTCCTCTTCACGCCCAATATTCCTTTTCTGAGGAGGAAACGCCAAGCGGCACCCTTCTTCGGACTCAACGACAAGCTACCAGTATTTCTGGCCCTTCTTCTAGGTTTCCAACATGCCTTGGCCATGCTGGCAGGCATTATTAGCCCGCCGATTATTCTCGCCTCGGCCGCCAACTTCTCGAATGACACGGAGCAGTATCTGGTGTCGACCGCCTTGATTGTATCCGGCCTTCTGTCCGCGATACAGATCACGAGGTTTCATATCTACAAGACACCGTGAGCAACGTCGCCAGTCCATTTCAGAAGGCGCGAGAACACTAACGGCAGATCTAGATACTACCTTGGCACCGGCTTGATCTCTGTAGTTGGCGTTTCTTTTGCGACCATCACCGTTGCTTCCGGTGCCTTCACTCAGATGTACGCCAACGGCTTCTGCCCAACCGCTGCTGACGGCACAAAGCTGCCCTGCCCAGATGGCTATGGCGCCTTCCTCGGCACCTCGGCCCTCTGCGCCCTGCTCGAGATGCTGATTGCGTTCATACCACCAAAGACCATGCTGCGCATCTTCCCGCCTCTTGTAACAGGCCCGACTGTCATGCTGATTGGTGTGAGCTTGATCGAGAGTGGCTTCCAAGGATGGGCCGGGGGGAGTGGCACGTGTATCCAGGGAGCAGCGGCGCCGGCGTTCTACCAACTGTGTCCTGATATCTCAGCACCGCATGCGCTGCCCTGGGGAAGTGCTGAGTTCCTTGGTTAGTATTTGACCCCCCAAATGACGGTGACAGCGCGCTGATGCAAACTCCAGGTCTGGGCTTCTCCGTCTTCATCACCATCATCCTCTGCGAGCGCTTCGGTGCGCCCATGATGAAGTCCTGCGCCGTCGTCATCGGCCTCCTCGTCGGCTGCATCATTGCCGCGGCATGCGGCTACTTCAGCTCCGCCGGCATCACCTCGGCGCCCGTAGCCTCTTTCATCTGGGTCGAGACTTTCCCGCTCACCATTTACGGGCCGCTCGTGCTTCCGATCATGGCCGTCTACATCATCTGCGCCTGCGAGGCCATCGGCGACATCACCGCCACCTGCGACGTGTCGCGCCTTGAGGTCGAGGGCAAGCTTTACGAGAGCCGCATCCAGGGCGGCGTGCTGGCAGATGGGTTGAACGGAATGCTGGCGGCGCTGTGTACCATCACACCGATGAGCACGTTTGCGCAGAACAACGGTGTTGTTGCGCTGACGCGGTGTGCGAATCGCAAAGCTGGGTATTGCGCTTGGTGAGTTCTGCCCGACCTTCCCATCGCTGTCCAGTATGAAGATCACGGCTGACCTTGTCTCCAATAGTTTCTTCCTGGTTGTCATGGGCATCTTTGCCAAGTTTGCCGCCGCTATCACTGCGATCCCATCCGCAGTCATCGGCGGCATGACGACCTTCCTCTTCACGTCCGTCGCGGTCTCGGGTATCGCCATCATCGCGCGGGGCGTGCCCTTCAATCGCCGTAACCGCTTCATCCTGACGGCAGGGCTTGCGCTCGGGTACGGCGCGACTCTTGTCCCGACTTATTTCTCGACAGTCTTCACGTATAGTGGCAGCAATAAGGGTCTTCAGGGACTCATCGATGCGGTCGAGCTGGTGATGGAGACGGGATTCGCAGTTACGGCATTCGTAACATTGATGATGAATCTGGCGCTGCCGGAGGAGGTCGAGGATACGGAAGCCGAGGTACAGATGCTGGAGGACGCGGCGAGTGGCCAGGGCGGTAAGAGTAGTGCGGAGAAGAGCCGTGTTGGTGATGAGGAGCTGGCTTGAAATCGCCATTGTATACCGTCACTACAGCTCCCCTTACTCGGACAATTAGTACTCAGGACAAAATTAAACGCATTCACTGCATGCCATTACACGACACTACTTTTGCCCAACCCGGGCGTCGTAATTGACGGAAAGTCCTCGCAAGCTACACAGGCTTGGTCTGAGGGAAAAAGAGCGCGTGAAGCTTCGTCACGGCCGCTCGGGTCAGGCCAGCTAGGCCAGCTAGGCCACCGCCCAGCATCGCGCCTGCCACTGAGTGAGAATCTCCAGCCTCACAGCTGTGCCAGGCAGCAGCGATGATCTCGCGCGTACTGATCAGCCCGGCTGCGTACCAAGAAGGAGGTACTACCTGGGAACGTCGTCGCGGTCTCCTCGAGTGACCAACATTGACTTCGTGTGTCACATTTGCACTGACCCATCGAACTTTGGAAGAAATCAACAACAGTAGTGGGTGGCTCATGCAAGCGGGACGAAAAGATATATTCAGCCATCTCGATCTCTCTCTCCTCTGCGCAGACACACAAGCACCTGACCACCGAGTCATTTTGCTCCCATTCACATTTACGAACACAGTGGTCACCGGCATATTCGTTCACTTTTTGCCGTTTAGAAGACATTACCAAACCATGGAGATGTTGATGAGTCAATCGCTATTATTGTCAGAGAATCAAGACCCTCTACGACTACTCCTGGCTACCAGGTACTTTGATACTTGCCGAATCTTGGTGCCGAGTGATCCTTCAACCATCTCCTGCACGTTCCTTAGCTACTCTTACTCCTCAGAATCTTGTCTAAGAGGCCGTTGTGGCCTTCTAGGTTGCCAATCTAAGGGCAGTTGTTGTCAGAGCCGTCACACGAGGTGCCAGACTCGGGGGAGACGTTGATCAACCTGTAGGAGAAGGTTGAGCTGGCGAGGTTGTCGTCAAGAACATTGCAGCCGTTGCCGTTCATAATAGTACAATCTGTCTGGCAGTTGCATTTGTCGCCAGGCGAGTAGACGAGGCCGACCTCGAGGTCGTCATTGGAGGTCTTGATCTGTATGGAGTGGCGGCCGCTCTCGCCCAGGCAGCCCGGGTTGGCGGCGCTCACCCACATGCCACAGTTGACACCGCAGGCGGTGTCGTCGCAGAAACGTGCCCATTCGTCGGAGGACTGGGCGAAGATGGTGGCATTGATGGCGGTGATGTCAACGCTTGGGAAGGCGGCAGCGGAGACGAGGTTGGTGAAGCTGATGAGGGCAACAACCATGGCGACGATGGGACGAGACACTGAAGTAGAAACGTAGTTAGTTTCACACATTCTTGGAGGCAGACGATATGATGAGCACGTACTGTTTGCTTGTTTTGTTCCAACGTCTCTTGTTTGAGTGTTGTGTTTTGTGTAGTGAGACTTGTTTAGGTTTGCAGACTTGTTCGAAGTTTCGAGTGAGATCTTATGACGTAGCTTGAAAGAGTGCCTTAAAAATGAGTTGACGGAAGAAAGATGATTAAAAAGAACAAGAATGACAGTGTAGACCATGAGATCAAATACTAGGTGCTGTGGGCCCGTGCCTGGCGCCTGTTACAGTGAAGCTATCACAGCTTCCTTCACTCTCCAGGTATCTAGGCACATTACTTTGGACCCCACTAAAAACTCCACTACAACAATTTCGTTCTCACCTTCCACAAGTAATGACGTGTCTTCGAAAGTCATAGACGATACTAAGTGTTGCTGGCATTGACTTTCAGCTGAGTCTGGAAAACACAGATGAAAGCCTATCAAGCAGGACTCAGGAGGACTGAAGCAGGGGAGCGCCAGCATTGATGCAATAACAGTATACTGAGACTTGGAATGTACCTTATTACGGATGCAATCTTTTGAATCTAATATGAAGAAATTACTACCAGGACTAGATGGGGCAAGAAGGCCGAATGGGTAATGATTTGCTATCCCGTCACTTTTGTGTGCTCTTGCCAAAAAGACAGCACATTGCTTCACGTGTGTGATTCTTAGCACTATATCAATCACAGTCTATATCCTGTTGACTTGGTCTTATGATAATCCATATCCTCAAGATGTACAGCAGTCGGTAAATAAGTACTGATAAAAAAGGGAAGTAGGTAGCCAAACTGCCGCATTAAAGACTGGTACAGTCCCTGGACAAATCTCTGGCATCGCGGATCCACCCACCTGCATAACGCATTCTGACGCGACGGGTACCCACCTGTTTATTTCTTCCTTCTACAAC
>JAGKQA010000125.1:0-112209 GCA_022609195.1 Plenodomus libanotidis | reverse complement strand
GCTAAAAGGGCCTTAAATAAGGCTACTAGCGAAAGGACGGTTTCTTTTTCTTTCCTTAAGCGTAAAGCTAAAGAAATTACGCTAAAGATATAGAGGAGCCAATGGGAAATAAGGCACGAGGCGAACTACGCCGGACTTGGTCGATTATATCGACAAATTAGTTAAGATTCGCTACGATTCCAGTTTAAACCTTTTGTTAATATAAAAGACTTTTGGCCTATATATATTCAGCTAAAGACTGGGATCGGCCCTTTTGCAAACTATTTAAATATAATTGGTAAATCTATTACCCCCTTTTGCAGGTATAGCAAATCAGAAACCAGCGTTTATATAATCAGATTTTGCTCCTTATATAAGGAGCAACGGAAAGACTTAGTAAAGTCTACGAAAACCTTGGATCTTTGTGTTTTAATTTATACGAAATTAGGTATTAAGAGTCTTTTAAGATTCATCGATAAATGTGGAATCGAGCATAAAGGCTTACGTCTTTAGATACTCGTTTTGTTGTTTGTCTTTGTTTATTTACCTGCTTATTTGTTTTGCTCTTTTAGATCGGAATTTTTCTTAAAACTGATTTTGTATAAGGATTATAGGATGTGATTGGCTGAAAGATTTGGCTACGGGTCGCTTAAATCCCTGTATTCATTAGTTCTGTAGCTAGATAGCTGCCTCTTCATAGCCGAAAGGCTGCATAAGAGTAATGAAACAAAAAAAACAAAAAAAGGCTTGCGGGTCCCTTAGCTACCACAGCCATCGCTACATTTGCTCAAGTAATTAGGTCGTTAATCTTATTAATTACAGAGATCGTAAGTGCTTTCAACAGCTGCAGGACTGCGGCCAAGCAACTTTGTTGCTTTGTTCCCCACGCCTGCCGATTCAGATAGGTAAGTATGTAGTGTCCTTAACGTCTGAGGTGACATTGCTCGGATGATCGTGCGGGGATCGCAAGTGGCCTACTAGCGTTGAGTAAATCATTGGGTCGGATCTTGATAACGGGATTTAGCTGGCTACCTAATGTTTGTCCCAGGCATGTTCAGCCACTAGACTCGTAGCACGAGACCTTAGGATAAATGACTATAGGAAGATAGCTGATTTTAGCATAATAGCTTGTGGAATACTGGCCTGTAGGATGCTCGCATTATCATACGGGGTCCTCGACCGTCTAATAACTAGTCGACGCTAGCTAGTGTAGTATGAGCTAGTAGACTTGACAGGGCGGGTTCCAAACGGCCCTACACCACAGAAGCTGTAAAGGATATTGTCCAGGTGCCAAAAACTGTGCTATACCCCACTTCATAGTGTCTCAGGCCCATGCTGTCCAAGGCCTATTACCGCGCATCAAGCTATTAAACAGAATAGTCGAGTAGGAGTTGGTAGGCGTCTTCAATAATCAGCTCTCGTGACTACAATGGAAAAGATTCGGTAATCTTTCGTCTAGGTGGAGGTGGAGGGGGGGCTATCGCCTTTGACCATTTGGGAAGTTCACTTCCCAGCACGGATATCATGACCGGTGACAAGCGTCCAATAATCCTTATGGTCGACTCTCACCTACTCGGCACTCAATGGCAGTATTTGCCTGAATGAGAGAAGCATGAGAAGTTTGTTCCTGAGGTCAAATCCCCTCCGCATCGTACAAAGGTATATGGCGGGATGGCAACACATACATACCCAGCAGGCGTGTTGACTCGACATGCCAAGGAATATCCGGACCTACCGATATGGCAGAGTGCTTTAAACAAGATGAAGCCCAGCGAGAAAAAGGGCGGCAGGACAAACTACTTTACATGGAATTCTTGAGGCTGATATCCAATGAAAAAGCATGTCATCGGGTTGCCTGTGTGTCGGACTCCATAGTGGCGGAGCCAAAGATCTACAGTATTATTTGGGAATGAACAAAAATCCCCTGTTATCCATCCACTCTGGCAAAAGAAGGTGGCTTACGCGAGAAAATCATCCAGCAAACGCTCCCGTACCAATCACACTGCTATAACACCACTGATAATCTAGGCAACTATTTTGCGACCAGCCGCCAAACGAAAACTCACTATGCTCCAAAATATGCACCTACAAAACCAGACCATGCGGTCAACCTTCTTCGTGGCAGAAGAGCCTTCCGCAATATCTACAACAACAGCATCATCGGAACCAGACACACTAATCGAAGACAACGTGAAGTACCTCGGTACCATTGAAGACATGGCCAACAGCCAAATCGACTCCAAGCCCACAACCAGACTGCTCATCCCAGACCCCATCAACGAGAAGGATGAAACCGTGAGCATCATTTCCAGCACGCCTCCTGCGCAAACAAATGCGACGCCACCTGAATCTTTGACATCGACACAAGCATCTTTCGAGTCTCGCTGTTGTCGTACGCGCTTCCCATACACAGGCCAGGATCTTGAAGAGACTGAAAAGCTGCATCCCACCCTCATGGGGTATGTGGACATCTTCAGAGCAACTGTGATTTTCTTCGTTGCGATCGGCAAAATCATTTTGACACTGCTACATTACTTCGGCGGAGTGTGCTGGCACTTGACTCCGTTGTACCATGGTCCTCTTGTCCGGGAAAGGGACCCCATCACAGATTTGATTAGCGGCTTCGAGTCTGCCACCAAGGTGTGAAGCACAACATTTTATCACCGTTTGATCGTTTACTGACTTGATGGGTGATATTAGTGGACGTCGGTGTTTTTGATGGCTTAGTGAGCCTCTTCATGCTGCCCTACATAATGACCATGAAAGATGACTCTAGGGGCTTCATTGTGGGTTTCTGGATGGCAATAGGCGCCATCATCTTTAAGCCTACAGGCGGTGAGTTCTTCGAAAGTGCACAGAAGTTGCAAAGCCCGCAAACTGACATCAGCCGTTGCTAGCTGCTTTGGCGCTTGTTGGAGACCCACTTTTCGGGCTTTACAAAAATATCTCTGGCATGAAAGTCATAGTCAAATGGAGAGTATACCGAAACGGACAGAGTTGGAGACACGGCAACCGAATGTCAGTGAGCGACACATGCAGTGTGTAGGACCCAATACTGTGCCTATTATATACTTTAAACACCCTCGTATGGTTTGAATTAATGTCATGTTCTTTAATGATTTCACAGTTTGGAGGCATGCCACCCCGCTGCTGCAAATCGAACCATGGAGAGTCGGTCACGGTGTTGGAATAGATCTGGGAGTGCTGTAGGCAGGTCCGTGGAATATTCTGTGGAGGCTATGCTTTCGCTTCTAGATACATAAAGGTACCTAGATATGTGAAGCGTGCTTGAAATATGTAATAGAAATCGTGGGATGAAATCATGAGTTCGGAATTGGTGTGCAGCTACCTAGAACATACAGTGGGTACACCACATATACGATATCTCTATGCGGCTCATGACTTTTTTGGTGAAGAACACGATATACGATATTTCATTTTAGGCAATATCGTATATTTTTAGGTGTGTTGGCCTGAATCGTTATAAGGAATTTCGCCTCCTTTCCACTAATGTGCCGAATATATTTGCATTCTTAATTACTAAGCGGCATTAAGTAGGTCCAAAATGGGAAAGTGGCCTATGCGTAGGGGGGACCCGCACTCCCTAGCCTCACCACTTACTTATACAATGAACAGAGATAGATTACGATATGAATTGGGCGCCCGAGTCTCATCGTATATTTGGTGTACCCACTGTAGTAGACCGTAGAAGCACGTCCTAGGACAGTTTCAATTCACTCAATCCAACACGTCGTATCAAAACATTTCGACGCAATAGCAGTATACTGAGAGAAAGCAGCCGAGTCGATACGCAATGTCGCCATGGAAAGGACGGCACGATGTGCGAATATTGAACGGCATTAATTTTGCATTGGTGAAGGGGGTTGGTGTTTTCGACCCTAACCCCTGATTTGGATGACTCCAGGCAGGACGTCACCAAACAGCGTGGTCGTCAACTTGGTCTCTCGGGCAAATTTCCAAGCGTTTAGTTTCATTTTCAGACACCATCGAGATTCGGCAAACGCCATGTGGTCGAGGACATTTCTCTCACATGTGCTGCGGCCAAGTCGACACCGCCATAGTCTCTCATTATCGCGGCTCTACAGCGCCAACACGAAACCTCCACCATTTCCGACAGTGGCGACATGCCCATCATCAACCTGCGACTGCGCCGCTACGCCGGTGATGCCCGAGGGCCTACCCATCGACCACAACAGCAAGCTTAACGGGCTGATCACCTCGTACGCCGAGCAGGTGCTCGTTTGTACCGGTAAGGACGACTGGCCATCTCGTATCGAGGACGACAACAGCGGCGACAACCTGGCCGCGGACTTAAAGGAGCTCTTTGGCCGCGGAGGCGTCTATTCCGACGTGAGTGAGCCAAGTCATCATAGGTGAGTGCGCACGAGTAAAGCTGACGGTAAGTGCATCGCTTTGGGGTTTGCTAGCCTTTCCACAATATTTCTATGTTGAACTCGTCTTTCGCGTCATCCGTACCGAAGAGGGCAGAGGTGCAGAGCACCTCGGCGTATTTGCTTCCTAGCTTCAAATACATCCCCTTTCTTCCGAGGGTATCGTTCGACGCCGTCGAGGCACTGGCAAAGGGCTATCTCTTGCCTGAGCAGCTCCATTCAATGCACGACGGCTTGTCGCCTATACATCGCGACAGGCTGACGCGGAAGACTGTATATCAGAGTCTACTCCATGGTGTGAGGGACGTCGAGGATGTCTTGGTTCTCATATGCGGCCATGGCGGGCGTGATATGCGCTGTGGCGTGATGGGCTCTGTCCTGCGAGATGAGTTCGAGAACCGGCTACCGCAAGAGGGCGTGGATGTGCTTCGAGGTCCAGTGGCTGTAAATCCCGTCGATAAGAGCGTTGCGGCCATCGCCGGGTCGACAGGCAAGTCGGCCTTGACAGCAAGGGTGGGTTTGATCTCTCACATTGGCGGGCACAAATTCGCGGGCAATGTCATTATCTACCTGCCTCCGTCAATGAAGAGTGATGATGGGCAGAGGCACGCTCTGGCGGGACACGGGATATGGTATGGCCGTGTTGAGCCGAAGCATGTTCAGGGCATCGTGCAGGAAACTGTTTTGAAAGGCAATGTGATTGTTGACATGTTCAGAGGCGGGATCAGACCAGATAGACAGATTTTGAGATTATAGCAATACTTCTTTCAGAGTGTCATCGATTTCTCAATACCCAGCTCACTGCGAGACCGCCTGAGCCGAGAGGTTCGGCCAAATCCCCTCCAAGCCAACTCCGGGCGGAACTCGTAGGTTCCGACCTGTCACCTTAAATGAAAACCCGAGAGTTCATAGATTTATACATCTTCTTCACGAGAGCTTCTCCGCGGATATTTCTTAGTGGTTGACTTTTCTGAACCCTGTGGCCATTTGAGTTCGGCCGGCCTTGAAAAAGTCGATGACACGCACGTGCCCACGCGACTTGTCACCTTGACCAAGGTCTCTAGGCATTTGAACTCCACCACACAAAACCCGATAAATAACTCTCAGACAGCCGTGAATTTGATGTCACACACTTGGCCAGTGATGGGAAGCCGAGATGTTCTAAGACTGAGCGCGACGCGCTGGGTGTCAGGGCCCGCGCCATGCCTCAAATCGCTACTACCTCGACGATCTGCCTCCACCAGCACCAGCACGAATTGCAATGGCCTATCTAATATCCCAAGGAGCACATTACGGCTGAATCAACAAACGCAGAGCAATGTGATTCTCATAGCTCACCGCGCAGCTTCAACAAGGCGTTTCACCAAGACCACCGCGAGCCGCAGCCCGTCACAAAAGCGCCGGAACCACCTCCTCTACATCGTGGCGGCGTTCGCCCTCGTCGTACCCATACTCAATGAATTCCGCAAAGCCACATCTACCGACCTTCGCGCCACTCTAAACAAAGACCTCTTCACGCCGTGCACGGTCCTCTCCAACGAGCCCCTGTCCCCATCCGCCTTCATCATCACCATCCAACTCCCACCTAGCGCAAGCAACAGCAGTATTATCGCCGCTGCCTATCGCCACGGCCTCTGGTCCGTCGAAATCAAGCAGCCCCAGATCCAGATCGCGCGCAACTACACGCCCTTGCCGCCGCCGCTTACCTCCGCTTCTACTTCTCCTGACGCCGCGCAGCAGTTGCGCTTCTATGTTAGGCGCTACGACAGCGGCGAGGTCTCAACGTACCTCTCGCGCCTGAGCGCGGGCGATGAAATTGAGATCCGCGGGCCGCATCTCGGCTTCGATCTCGGAGAGAGACTCGGCAAGACAGCAGCGGAAGGGAGCAAGAGAAAAGTGGTCTTCCTTGCCGGCGGCACAGGCGTCGCGCCTGCGCTGCAGGCAGCTTCCTTCCTGCTTCAGCGCGAGGCAGTGGATGTCGATGTACTGTGGGCAAATCGCGGCGCAGCGGACTGCGCAGGATGCCCGCGCGTGGGTGGCGCCGCGCCTTCGGAGCAGCAGCAGCAACAGCAGCGAGGGTGGTGGCCCTTCTCGTCATGTAGCGCCAAGGGGCCGGATGCGTCACGGAAGCAATTATATGCAGAGGTGGAGCCGAGTGCGGTGATGCGGCAGCTGCGCGAGCTACAGGACGCGTACGCGGCGAAGGGACGCAAGCTTGAAGTACGATGTGCTGTAGATGCTGAGGGGAGTTTCGTCCGGGTGGGAGACATCGCGGATGCTGTCGCGCATGCCGACACGCATTTCCAGACGCGAGAGTCGCCTGCTTGTTACTTCCACTCGCAGCGGCTGCTGGAGCGTAGCACCGAGGAGGCTGATGCTGCGGCAGGGGATGTACTGCCCGCGAAGAAGAAATGCTGCTCTTGCGTTCATACAGGGGCGAATGGCAAGAATCTGTTCATCATATCTGGGCCGGATGGCTTCGTGAGCGCATTTGCTGGGGCCAAAGTGTGGGCTGATGGAGGTGAGCGGCAGGGTCCTGTGGGAGGAGTGGTTGCGGAGCTGATGAGGAGAGGTCCTGAAAGCTGGAAGAACTGGCTTGTACTCAAGCAGTAGATGCAATGCCGGATCAAGCTCGAAGCGATGCGGGCGTTGAGATCCGAAGAGGCGGAGGCGATATTGAAAGACGCATGACATATCACAGCCCATATACTGCACAATATGATAGCATGTAGCACAATAGCTGTGGACTTCACCGAGAGTCTCAATAATATATCACATAAGAGTATACAGTCACCCTAGAAGCAACAAGCCGCTCGCTCTAAACGCCCAGCTATGCAATTGCCTTCAGCCCATCAACAAAAGAAAGGTACTCGGACACACTTTCCCATCTCCCAACTCTGACGCCTGGATCATCAGATGCCTTGGACCTTGCGGTACGACGGCGGCTTCATCGTCCTCCTAATCAACTTTACAGCATAAGGCGGGACCAGCGAGATAGCGGCGATCGCCAAAACACGCCAGTAGAAGCCCCTTTGTATTATTAGCAGGGTGTCATATGTGGAGGGGAGTAGTCAGAGGACTTACCAAGTGAGTATGAAGGCCAAATCGAAGTACCCGCCCAAGAATGGGATGGACCCAACATACATCAAAAACGTCCCCACAATGGAGGCGATGTTGACCCAGTGCCACGTCGTGATCTCAATCGCCACCATGAGCAGCTCGTTCAGTACGAGCACCGTAAAACTGACCGCTACCATGCGAGGGCCATCGACCTCCGTAAGAAGCTGCGACAGACCCTGTATGATACCGCCCTGATAAATACTGATGAAGACCCACCCAAAGAACGTCCGATACGACAGTGACCTGCCCTCTGTAAGCTCCTTGTACAGCTCAGGATACAAATTCGCCAGCTCCTCATCAACATCCTTGTCCAGCGTCAGCGAAAACACTGGCGCCGCAGTGTAGACAGTCGCATAGCCCACGAGCAACCAATCCTTATATAAGCCCTCAGGCTCGAACTTGATGGCGATGCTGTACATGGTCTGGCACACGGCGATGATCAGCCCACGGTGAATGACAAACTGCGCGAGCTTAGCGCTGCGCTTGTAGCTGTTGCGGCCGTGCCAGACGAGTAACTTCGTCAAGTGGAAGAACTGCTCGATGGAGAAGTCGGCGGCAAGTGAGGCCTGACGACCCTCCTTGCCGACAATGCCCACGCCGACGTCCGCGGCTTGGATCATGGATACGTCGTTGCCACCGTCGCCGATGCAACAGACGCGTTTCTTGGTGAAGTCCTTGATGAGCTTGGCAACCTCCGCCTTCTGCGTGGGCGAGCAGCGGCATGCCACGACCGTGGGGAGCTTAACGGCCACGGAGATGAACTCGGTGCGGTAGTGCGTTAGAAAGAGAGCCAGGCTCTCGCCGTCGATCAGCAGACAGGAGTCGACTTTGCTCTTAAGAAAGTCGATGTGGTCTTGGGCATACTCCTTTCGCTTCATCTTGGCAACGGTGTAGATGTATTGGCCACGCGCAACAAGCTTCGAGCTTATGGCGACACAGCGCGCTGTCTCCACCTTATCTCCTGTCAACATCCAGATTTTGATGCCGGCATTTCTCAGAAGTTCGAGAGATGGCTTGACGTCCTTTTGCAGCTTGTCCTCCACACCAGTCACTCCCAGGAGCTCCAGGTCACGCTCGAGATATTGCGCGACAACTCTTTGCATTCCGGTGTCACGCCCACTTATAGCGAGCGACGCCTCGGAATACTTGGACTTGAATTCCTGATATTCGCCTGGAGACATGCGCTTTCTGCCCACCACGAGAGTTCGCAGACCTTCACGAGCCATGTTTGCTGTTTCTTCATCTAGCCAGTCATTGGTCGCTACGATGGACCCCATGACTGTGTCGGCACCCTTCTGGTAAAACCAGAGCTCGCCGTTGGACAGGCCAGGCATAGTACCCGAGCGCTCGAAGAATTGGACAATAATGCCCATCCTCTTGCCGTCAGAAGTGAAGGGGAAGACCTCCAGTATCCGAACTTGAACAACGGGTCGACCCGTCTCAGCGGATTCCAACATCATACTCTTGCGATCACGGTGGACCAATTTTAGACCGACAGCCTCCGTCCACCGGACAATAGCGATCTCATCGGGCGATGAAGCTTGGTAGGAAGTGACCACTTTGCCATCCTCCTCGTCAGTGGTGGGAGTGACGTTGTGGCAAAGTGCCAGCGCCAGCACGACATCACGCACTCTGGTTCCGATTTCACGCCGTGCGCGAGAAGCCCCCATGTTGGCCGTAGCTGCGAAGTTGGAAGATGGTGTGATGAAGGTGGCGCTCGACGACGAGTCTGTCGTTAAAGGAACGTGGAAACCTTGCTTGACGTAAGCTGAGACCTCGTCCATGGCTTCATTCGCGTAGGACACGGTTCCGACATGGATCTTTTTCATTTCCATTTCATTCTGTGTCAGAGTGCCTGTCTTGTCACTGAGTAGGTACTCGATGCGACCCAAGTCTTCCGGTATGGTGCTCGTCCGGACCACGGCGCCAGGGATTCCGGAATCGCGTTGTATGAACGCCGAGTAAACGCTCTTTCCCAAGTCCAGATTGACACGCAGACTGATAGGAACGATTGTTGAGAATAATACCAGGAACCGCATGATCTTGACATACCAGACATTGCCTGGTACATTCTCGAAACCCTCCAGAGCGACGAGGATAATGGAAAGTCCCAGAGTCAGGGCGCAAAGGATTTTGGTCAGCGAGTTGATCTCAAACTCTAAGAGACCAATTTTTGTCCTCGATGGTGCTGTCGATAGTGCTGATCTCGTCTGGGGTCCAGTGTAGACAATCACAGCCAGTGTGATCGCATTCGATGCAATGACAGTGTTTGCCCATGCAGTGTTGTCGATAGAGAGCGGCGCAGAACTGGCTTTGCTGCCACTCTCATGCAGACTCGCAGACATTCTAATGGCCTCTTGCTTCGATGGTAGAAGTTCAAGAGTGCCAACGAAGTCATTGACCTTTTTGTCTGGTTTTCCACCAGTAACTCGCAGGCGGACCAACTCCTCTGTTGCCAGACTCTGAGATAGAGGCGACGCCAGCCGCAATTTCCAGTCGGTCTCACCATCAAGCTGATCTGTTCTGATGAATGTTTCTCCTCCCGCTCCTGAACTCTGTTCCTCCACGTCGCCAGCCGCAGCGGGTTCTGAGCTGCCCTCTCCGGCTTCGTCAATATCTTCCAGCAGGTTAGGCTCTCTTTGTTTCACGGGCTCCACTGGTAGTTCAACATGGGTCTCTGACGCGTAGCACTTGAGAATCACCACATCTGCAGGTACCCGGAGACCCTTTTCAAGCTTCAGGACATCTCCGACCTTGAGATCTCGTGACTTTTTGCTGATCTCACGAATTTGCGACGAGGGCGTCTTCCGCATACCATCGCTCTCGGCCTGCTCCTCCTCTTCCTGTATATCCGATAGCCTGTCTCTCTCCGGCATCTTGCCCTTTCGTCCTTTTCGCATGCTCGCGGACTTCAAAGTTTTCCTTGCTCGGCCATTGGTGGGAATTCGACCCGGTTCATCAAAAGCGATCACCGTGTAAGCTTCCGCGTTGGCCTCATTGTCTCGCCTTCTCCTTCCAACATCATCGTACGCTTCTTTGCCCATAGTGATCATAAGTACAAAGGCGAGAGGGCCTATGTAAGTCGACAGATATCCAATCCTTAGTGCAGGTATTGCTTGCGAGAGGGCCACCAGGAGGAAGTACATGTTGAAGAAGAACGAAAACTCGTTATAAAGTGTTATAGGGAGAAAGGTGATGGCAGTATATTTCGCGTTCGAGACTGCGTTCGGGGGAAAACGGATCGATTGCGTGGATCCAACGGCTACAAGCCTCGAGGCAGAAGGGTCGTCCTCGTCTTTGTCGTCATCCTCCTCGTCTTGTGGTTCTGCAGCACTGGAAGACATGAAGCTTGGTAATCGCAGTCTTCCCGAGAAGCTCGCCTCCCTCTTCTGGCCACTCGTGCGTTTCGATCGACCACCATTTTCACGTAGGAACGGAGCGTCCTCCCCTGAGTTCTCCCGACTAGAGTTATCGTCACGGCCGCCATCTCCTAGCAGTGCCTCGGCGTCGTCAAGGTCATCGTTCGTGCTCCCGCCAACCCCACTATAGCCTCTGGTCGACTTTCCCTTCCGGCGAAGACTACCCATACGAAGATTGCGAAGGGCGATCCTAGGAGCCCTCTGTTCCGCAGCTTCGCGATCGTGTCCTAGCAGCCCCGACTTCTGGCGAGGTTCATCGGCGGGTAAGGGGTCGAGCTCGTGCAGGTCGAGGTCGAGATCGGAGTCGCTGTCTTCGATGGGTGAATCTGGAGGCTCTTTGGGATAGTATGGATTTGTGGAAGGAGGCATGCCGGGTGTGGATCAGCGATTCCCTAACAGGGTCTGCCTGATGTGCGTGGCAAGTGGAGGAGGGAGGGTTTATCTCGGAGCGTGGCACGGGGTCGTTGGCTAACTTTGGCGATTAGCGTTCATGTGGATGTGCTAGGCTGGAGCTAGATATTGTCATCCTCGAGCACATGCACACGCAATCCGGAGACTTTGAACTGTATGCGCGTGTGCGAGTGTGCGTGTATGTACTCCCGGGCTGGGCGGGCTCAAGGGTCTCGTTTCTGGTGGCGATAGGCAGTCTGTGACTGACGCGTGCGATAAAATGGTCGGATAAAGTATGGCGAGGGCAGTGAGTGAAAGAAACAAATGCTATTGCCTGTGTCTGCTGTGTAAATGTGAATTTCGAGGAGACATTCGTCAAAGCAAAAGGACAGCTTCGCCCTCGAAACGGCATGCAACATTCAATATTTGGAGAGAGTCGTCAGCGCTGCTGCGGCACACTAGTGACGGACCCTCCTGTGGCAGCTGAGGCTACAGGGGGCCCCTGTACCGGCACCGAACTACCTAGGTACTGTATAGGCTGTGTAGAGGCTCAAGGATTCAAGGATGTCCCCGTCTCACGCTAATCCCGATCTCCAAAAAGCGTTTGGGCGTGCGGGCGGAACGGGCAAGTTGACAAGTTGAAGCCGACCCGAGGAGGCCAGCTTTCCTGACCCAGAGTAATCCGCGCAGACAATTCAAAGTCACTACAGTAGCGACAATTCACCTCGTCAGCATCTCGTACGAGTCGCTTTATAGACCTTTCACACCTGGCTACGGCCTCGGGCACTTTACATACATGATGAAGCACTGCTTCTAAAAAGACAACCGCATTCTTCCACTGTCTCTTCGCGTCCCGTTGTACATGTGAGCACAGTGGCCCCCAAACGTGTCAAAGTGATGATACTCGCGGACCTTGACATGTGCAAATGCTAATACTTGTGTCCCACACAGTACCTTCACCTATCCTACCTCGGTTTGCCTGAGCTCCGCACTCATCTCGTTCGGCACCATCTATCCATAATCTTCCTATAATCGAACATGTCTTCAGAGGCGCCAACGTCATCATGGCATCCTGCCTTGATGCCACACCGAGACGCAGACATCATCACGAAAGCTGAAACGATCGACGCTGCTGCGCCTTCCAGCTTGTCGCCAGACACTGTTGAACCTGCACAAACAGATTCTGGCACTTCTCGCAAAATCCTCGACACATCAGGCCAAAGCTCGGTCGCCGACGAGTGGTTCCCGGACTACGAAGCGGGCAGCCCTTGGAAGCAAGTCCACAATCAGCCTCCATTGCAAGAACAAGGACCAGCAGTTGAGCATGTCGAAGCCGAGCGAGAAGTCGAGTCTGAGATCGTCCAGCAACAGGCACCAGATCAGCAATTGGAGCAGCTGGCGCATGAGGCAGATCCCGAGTCTCTTCACGAATCCGAGGCCTTTCAAGCACCGATTGAGCCAGCACAAGACGATGAATTAAACTTTTCAGCGCAAAGCGAACCACCACCGGAACCAGATACGGATGTGCCACAGGAAGAAGAGGCGCAAGACCATGGAGACATTGCGGATATTCAGCCAGTCCAACAAGAGGTATTAGCACAAGAAGATGAGCCAGCTCAGCAAGAAGCACCAGAGGAAGAGGAGGCGCAAGTTCCATCTGGACCCAGCCATATCAGCAAAGACTCATTCGCCCGTACAGTGTCTGAACAGCCCAACTTGGACGATGAGGAGGACGAGACACCGTGGAGCTTACCCCGGGCCGGTACAGACCTCTTCAAATTCATGCCACCAAATAGCAGGACCAACTCGTTTCCTGTCGTTCCAAAATTGGAGGATCAACAGCAGCACGGGCACGTCAAGCAGCTGTCCACAACTCAAGCAGAGGACATTGTAAATGAGGTAGAGCATGAGTCCGAGAATTTTGAATTCGAAGACAATTCCACACCCCACGCACCTGGCGCTATTCAGCAAGATAATTTCTGGGGAGACGATGACGACGCAGAAGCTGATTTTCCAGCCCAGCTTGGAGGCGACATCCACAACCCGGAGGAGGAAGCTTCGGATGCTAGATACGCCGAGGGCGTACCTCTGATTAGCCACGATCAGGCTGACGGAGCGCCTGAGCCTGAAGAGGTCAAGGCTCACGATCCATTCGCCGAAGATGGTGCTGGGGATGGAGACGACTTTTTCGCCCAGATTGGTGGCAACTCAGATACTGCAGAACCACAGGAGTTTGTCCCTCCACAGCTGGACCGAAAATCGACCATGCAAGTTATCCAAGGATGGGATGGCAACGATGCCAGTGGGTCTGGTGGCAAAATGGAGAGCCCGAATGAAGATGAAGAGGATGAATTACTGGATGACTTTCCAGTGGACCAAAAACCCACAGAGGCTACAGTTGAAGAGGCCACTACTGCGTTTGAAAATACAGCTGCAGAACCACAGGTGCAACAGGGCGAGGACCTTGCGTCGAAATGGTCCCAGGCCTTTGGCGAGGACGAGGACGACGATTTTCTTCTAGAGGATCACATTGCCGAGGAGAACCCAGAGGGCAACTCGATCGACCCTTCAGCTTTTCTGATCGATGACGATGAGGGTTTCCTTGAAGACGAGGAGCCGATTCCAGAAATTGCACCGGTGCAACCTCCTGCGAGCGCCAGCCAGGCCTACCCTCCTCAGCCGACTGGAACCAGCAACAAATATCTCCCAGCTACTGCTGCGCAACCTGCAGCAATCTCCCGTCAGCCTTCCAACCCCTACTTCCCAAGTGCCTCGCCTATTATACCACAAGCACAGTTCCCCTCTACAGTGCCTCCGGTGGCCACCGCCAGTCCCTATGGTGTCCCAGCCCAACCTCCGGCTGCGACGCCATTTGGTGCGTCTCCTGTCAAACCAGCAGTCAACAAGGGCCAAAGCTTTGCGGACAAGTCCAAGGGCGGTTACCAGTCACCGTATGACCTCCCAATGGAGGTAGTCAAGCCTCGCAAGCGTGTGAGCATGCAACAGCTTCCGCGCGCAGGACCATCTGCACCCTCAGGACCTCCAATTGCCCCGAGAAGCTCAAGCATGGGCCCTCCGGCCATGGCAGGTTCTTCAGGATTGGTTCCACCAGCCCAGGGTCTACCTCATTTGCAGAGCTCTGCGTCCTATGCCTCACCTCCTTCTTCGAACCACTCTGGGCAACCTCCTTCATTGGCTAAGCCGCCTCCGCGTCCTAATTCCAAGACTGGTTTCTTTGAGGAGTTACCCTCGTCCAACAAACTGCGGCCAGCTTCACGGACAAGCAACAAGAGTCAGCCCTCCCCCCTGCAGGCTAGCTTCAACGGACCTCCTCAAGCCATGCAGCCCTCGACATTGTCCATGCCAACCCCGCCTCAGGAGCCATCGTACAACGCCCCCCTAGTCGCTGCAGATATTCACAGACTGGTTCCGCCAGTGCCGACGAACCCATACGCAGGTCTGCCAGCTGCGACTAGCTCAGCACCGTCTATACTGCCACCACCTGCGTCGAGATACTCGCCAGCACAGCCTCACGGTTCTGCGCCTAATGGTGCAGTGCCTTCTCCAAGATACTCTCCTGTGCCTCCTGCACAACGCGCTGCGAGCTATGGTCCCAATGTCGCAGCACAACCTGCTGCTCTTCCCCATCTCCCTAGAACCTCCAGTCCACTGGCGCACTTTGAGCCCAGGTCCGCTACTGGTCCCGGCGAACCGTTGTCCCAGCATAGTCGAGCCGCGCCAACCTCTTTAAATAGGATGTCATCTCTTCCCACGACCACCGAGGTTGAAGAGGAGGACACATCGACCCGTCCTCCAACTGCAGTCACTGCGCCTCCTACTGCTCAATACACACCTGGAACGCGTCAAAACGCCCCGCCACCATTAGACTCTGCACATAATATGGCACCTCCCAAGAGAAGAATTTCTTACGGTCCTGTTCCTCCTGGTGCAGGTGCAGACATTGAACCTCCCCCGAGGTCGCAGACTGGGTCTCCAAGCGCTATGTACGGACTTAGATCTCCTATCAAGGCCAATGAAACGGCCGGCCGGCCTTCGTCTGCACAGGGTCGTGTCGCACCATCGTTGGCTAGGGCTATGACTCAGGCAGATCCTGCCCCTATGACTGCCACAAGACCACGAGGTTTTTCGCGAAGTCTGAATCTGATTGCTCCCACTGACGGCCGGGAGAGGGATATTCTACAACGATGGAAAGGTGTCCCTCTCATTAGTTGGGGTGTCGGTGGCACCTTAGTGACTTCGTTTCCTGTGGATGTCCCGAGGTATGGCATGAACCAGGCTGGGCCCATGATCGTCCGAAGTCCCGGAGAGATCAAAGTGAAGACTATCAAGGATGTTCAGCCACTTGAGGATCGACTTGCCAAATTTCCTGGGCCACTGAAGGGTAAAACAAAGAAGAAAGAGACCATTGCCTGGCTCACTGCGGGTATTGAAGAGCTGGAGCAAGGGTTGCCAAATCCCGCCTTCCAGACACAGCTTGATCACGAAGACAAACGAGTAGCTGAACGTGTGCTGTTATGGAAGATCTTGAGAGTCATGATCGAAAACGACGGCACACTCGAAGGCAATCCGACCGTGGACAAGGCTGTCAGAGATGTTTTGTCAACTGCTCCCTTAGAAGACAACTTTGCGTCTCCGGTACACTCCAGTAACCTCGGTCTTGGCGGATTTGCCGGCGGATCCTCTACCACGCAAATGCAGCCAGATTCTGTAGACTCGGGCACTGTACAGCGGCTGAAGAAGGCGTTGCTCGCAGGAGAGCGAGAAAAGGCCGTCTGGGATGCTGCTGACAAGCGACTCTGGGGCCATGCTTTGCTGATCGCCAACACAGTCTCGCCAGATCTGTACCACAAGGTGTCGCAAGAGTTTATCAAGAAGGAGGTCAACTTCCCAGGTCACAACAACGAGTCGCTTGCAGCTCTCTATTCCGTTCTTTCTGGGAACCACGACGAGAGTGTTGACGAGCTCGTCCCTGTGCATGCGAGGGCGGGAGTCCAGATGCTAGGAACTTCCACGGGTCCCACAAGCGGCAGCGGAATGGACGGTCTTGAGAAATGGCGCGAAACTCTCACTCTTATCCTAAGCAACAGGAGCCCTGGAGATGTTCAGGCGGTAAACTCACTCGGAAATATGTTGGCCGGCTACGGAAGGGCGGAAGCTGCTCACATTTGCTTCCTCTTCGCTGGATCTGCGACGGTTTTTGGTGGTTTGGACGACCCGCGGGCCCAATTTGTCCTCGTGGGAGCAGACCATCGAACACAGTCACAGCAATTCTTCAAGGAAACCGAGGCATTGCTGCTCAGCGAAGTCTATGAGTATGGCCTAAGTCTGACTGGAACGCCGTCATACGCAAATGGCGTGCCGCATCTCTCGGTCTACAAGCTGCAGCATGCCATCACCCTGGCCGAGCATGGTCTGAGAGACAAGGCTTTGCAATATTGCGACTTGATCTTGAAGGACATGTCAGCACAGACGAGGAGATCCCCTTACCACCACGCCGTTTTGGAGTCAGCTCTTGAAGACTTGCGCCAGAGAATCATTCAAGCTCCTAGCAAGGAAGGCTCGAACTCCTGGATCTCTAAGCCCAGCATGGACAAAGTCTCGAGCTCTGTCTGGACCCGCTTTAACAAATTTGTGGCTGGCGACGAAGGAGATGCGCCTGGGCAGAGTTCGCCAAATCAAGGCGAGGAATCTGGTCCCTTCGCTGGCCTTCAGGGAGGCACTCCGACTGTTAGCAGGCCTCCATCTGCGTCCGGTGCCACAGGCATGGATATGTTTGGCACACCGAATGGCTACCCTGGAGCGCCTATGCTAGCCCCCGTCATGTCTCCCACCCTGACGAGATCAGCATCGCGATATGCACCATCGGCAGCCCAGTCGCCTGCGGCCGCATCGCCGTACAATCCGAACACGTACGCTCCTTCAGGGCGCTCCTCCATGGAGAGGACCTCAGGCGAATACAATCGCGGCACGTACGAGCCTCGACGCTCTTCTGATTTTGCTACTGGGCCTGTAGGCGGCTATGTGCCGACTCATGCTGCTGTTCCGGCGCAGACTCTCCCTGACCCAGCTTTGGGCATCTCGAGCAACTCTTCGTACCAACCAGTTCCTCAAACTTTGAACACAACGACCGCAGCTCCTGCTCCTTCGTACACTTCAGGCCCACAGACCCCCAGCTTCTCACCTTATACTCCTTTGTCACAACAGCCACTGTCGCCCTACGCTCCAGTGGCGAACAACGACTCATCTCACGCCACTGCTGCGCCAGTGGCCGATGACAAGCCTACAAGTGGTGACAACCCGAGCTACGGCTACGAGCCACCTTCATTCGGCACCGTCAGTGACCAGTCCCCACAGACTGCCGAGGAGCCTATGTCCAGCGGTGGCTACGAACCTCCTTCATTCCAGCCGTACGGTTACGAGCCTCCGTCGTATCAGCCCGACGCAGACACGACGAACGACGACAACGAGGATGCGCCTAAGCCCAAGAAGAGTTTCATGGACGACGACGACGACGGTTTCCCATCTATGTCTGCGTCGCACGCAGGTGATAAGTCGAAGTCGCAGAAGGACAAGGAGAATGAGGAGTTGTTCCGAAAGGCCGCTGAGGAAGATGGTAACTTCACCTTAGCACAACGTTCTAATGACACACAGTCCATACTAACGTCAACGCAGCGAAACGAGCTGAAGAAGAGAAAGCAGCCAAAGGCAAGAAAGGCTGGGGCTTCGGCGGCTGGTTCGGCGGCGCTAAGAAAGAATCCCTCGACAGCGCCTCACCCAACAAGCCCATACGCGCCAAACTCGGTGACAAATCCAGCTTCGTCTACGATCCTGAGCAAAAGCGCTGGGTCAACAAAGCCGCCGGCGCCGAAGAGCAAGCCCCCAAAGCCGCAACACCGCCGCCTCCCCGCGGCTTGGGCCGCGCCGCCTCGGCCATGCCCCCGTCGACCGGGTCTGGCACGCCTCCGCCACCCGGTGGCGGCTTGGCCCCACCGCCTAACCAACGCACGGTTTCGATGCCGCCTCCGAGCTCTGGTGCTGGCGCTAGCTTCTCACCGACGATGCCTAGCGGTGCGGCGATGGCGCCACCGATGATGCGCGCAGCGTCGAATATGAGCAACGGCGGCCCGCCGTCCGCTCCGCCCAGCAGGCCGGCGACGAGTATGAGCAATGCTAGCAGTATTGATGACTTGCTTGGGGCTGCGGTGCCGCGCAAGGGTGGAGCGAAGAGTAAGAAGAAGGGTGGGCGCTATGTGGATGTTATGGCTAAGTAGAGCGCCGTGTCACGGCGCGGGAAGGTGGGCATCCACGGGCTGTCAAAGTCGAGAGCGGATTGATCGCGCTGCGATATTTGCAAGCTTCTCGGGAGCATCGGGTGGATGGACTGAGTTATACGGAAGCGAAGCATACACACAGCATACACAACGGGTTTGGTTGGCTGGACATTGGTCTTCTCATATGGAGAGCAAAGCGAGAAATGGGTGATGGACACTGTGCGCCTCATTCAAGGCGGATCATGTAATAGAAATGTATTCAATGCTGTAATGATAGACGAATCGGTCTCGCAGTCGACTTCCCTTCCTTTCACTCGGTAGGTGCTGGTTCAGTTGCGGGCTTCATTCGCGCCTTCAAAGGTCGAGGCCGAGCCAGGTTTGTCTCGCTTCACTAAGTACCCATTGCAGATTGATACTTACCAAAATCTTAGTCCTTGGGTGTCATACCGATGCGTCGAGTTGGTAATTAACAGAATAGCGCACATGCGTGTGCCAACTGGCGCTGGCACTAGGTACAAGCTAGTGATAGCAAACACAGTCCTTCACTTTACGAGTCAGCCATACCTTGCTTCGTATAGTATACGATGCCACTGCGCTATGATCGCAAGCACAGAGCATACGCACTGAGCGGGTCGGCTCGCGCAACTTGGTCTGGTGTGGTCCGATGGGTACATCCAGCGGTACTACAACAGGAAGCGAGCCACTGCAATTTCTCCCACGCCGGCGCGCGGTGACCTCGGTCGGGCTATAGGCCCTTGTTGTAGCCCGTCCGCAAACAGCCCGGGATCATTCGACATGGGAACTCCGAGCCGTTGAGTGTGGTGAAGTGGGCTAGATGCAGAGCAGCCTGCCATCTGGGAACCTACTGAGTCCCGACCGTGAGAGAGTACCTTGAAACTCGACGAACAAGACGCATTATATCTAGCGTCGACATAGTCTTTAGACAATACCCAAGTCCCGCATGTACGGGCCCGCAATAGACTTCAAGCGCGAAATTCTCAGATCGCGGCGCCTTTGTTCGCCTGTTTTATCTCGGACCGTCCGCGCAGACCGCGCCGCGCAGCCGCCGGCCACAACACAAAGGATAGGACGGCGGGCCCCGAGCCCTAGATTCGATGCAGATGATCGCGATGATCGTATGTTGCAGGAGCCCGTAGCTCCTCGGGTCATCGGATATCTTGAGGGTCGTCTTGCTTGTGACGGGAGTGTATTGGCATATATATGGACTTGGTGCAGGGGTCTCATCTTTTCGAGATGTATCCGATCAGTATCAGCCAAGAGGTTCTTTGGGTCAACAATCGACTGCGGCAGTGTGCGCTGGTCACTACTCCAAAGCATAGAGGCATCTTTCTACCTGGGAAGAACTCCTCAAGATGGTCCTGTTCAGCAGCGTTTTGAGCGTCCTTGCTGCCGCCGGCGCCGCCGCTGGAGCCGTGCTCACAATGTCAAGCATCAGTCCGGCTGTCTCGCTGACGACTCTGTACTCAATCTCGACCTCCTTACAAGCCTTCGTGTCGACTTCATACAAGCGCGAGCTTGCCTGGGATTCATCCTGCTTCTACTCTGTCGCGGTAAGCGCAACAACCACTTCTGCCGACCACATGGCCTTCGCCTATACCACTCAGACCGTCGTGTATAAGACCACTGCGACTGCAACAGTTGGTGGCAGCCTTCTCGCAACGACTCTTTACTCCACCTCGACCTCCACACGAACGTCCGTGTTGACAACGTACAAGTGTGCACTTCCATTCGGCTCGTTCTGCTTCTACTCAGTTGCGGTGTACGCAACGGCCACTACCGCCGTTCCCGTGACACACGCATACACCACGCAGACGATCATCGAGCTCGACTGTCACCTCGGCGCCCTTGACGAGCAGCACGCCGTCTAGTACGACTCAGACTAGCTCCAGCAAAGCCATGACCAGCTCTGCTGTGCCGAGTAGCAGTGCGCTATCGTCGTCCAGCACCAGCACGATTCTGGTAATCTCGTCGTCGAAGAGCTCCGGTCAAGCGGCATCAAGCTCTGTTGTTCCAAGCAGCTCTAGCCTTCCGTCGACAAGCCCCAGCGCGGCTCCGGTCTCTTCATCGTCCAAGAGCTCGAACCAGGCCGCGTCAAGCTCGTCTCTGCCAAGCAACAGTGCTTCTGCTTCGTCCAGCTCCATCGCGGTGGTTGCATCCTCGTCTGCGGTGGCCAGCATATTTCAGCCCTCAAGTTCGACCCCCGCATCAAGCAGTTCGACTTCCTCGTCGGCCTCTACTGTGCAAAGTCCGTCGTCTTCGAGCGTGGCGTCCAGTGCTCTGCTTATTGCCTCCCCCTCGAGTGTTATCGCCCAGCCTTCGTCAAGCAGCTTGGCTCCTAGCAGCTACGCGGCCTCATCTTCAGCTCCAGTTGTCCAACCGTCCTCATCCGCCACCGATACCTTCATCTCCACGGACCTACCGACCTCCTTCACCACCCTCACCGCCACAAGCACCCCCAGCCCACTCGTCTCCGCCATTCCACAGCCAACTTGCGGCCTCAAGGGATGGGGGTCCAGCCACCGACATTGGCTACTACCTCGACGCAAGCTTGACCACCTACGACGACTGTCTCGCCCAGTGCGCAAGCGTCGCCGGCTGCGTAAGTTTCGCGGTCGACGCCGCCATTCCAGCGTGTGTCCTCTATGATACGCCTGCCACAGGCAACATCGTCGTCTATCCGACCAGTGCCGACGTCTACTTCGAGGCAGACGGTTCGTGCCCTGTCACAGTGGTCGTCAGCAGCAGCAGAACAACTACTTCCGCCGCCCTCAGTGGCTACGGCTACCACAACAGGCGCGTATTCAGCTGTAAGTTAACCTGTACTCTCCGTTCTTCCAGCCTTTTTAGCTAAATTTTCTCTCCCAGTGTCCCGCCGGCACCGGCCCCTTCATCTACGGCACCACAACAGGCACCTACACCCCTTGCGACAGCAACCCCTATTCAACATGTGCCCAAGACGTCGACGGCAGCCCGTACTGCAACACGTGCGGCAGCTGTTACAACGCCCGGCCCTGTACCGGGGACAGCGACTGCACCACGGCTCTGGGCGCTGGTTATGCTTGTATCACTGGCTCGGCGTGTTCGCCGACGGTCGACGGGCTTGCTAGTGGTGTCCCTGGCGTGCCGGTGTGTTTGTACATGCTGGCTGGAGGCAGCGCGTTGGGATGATATGGTGCGGACTCGAACCAGGCGAAGGAAAAGTAGTGTACTTCAAAACTTGCTTTGGTCGTGCTTCGGATACGTAATTAGACTTGCTCTCCTCGATCGTTAGGCTTAGTAATACTATAATCAAATCGCGTTCTAGCGAAGCTGTGCATCTTTCACTTCGCACAGATCACAAGTGATTCTGAATTTCTGATTAGATTGTTGGATCAGCTCGTTGCTCGTTGATTAGCATTGTGGTGCGTGAGAAGATCGCCGTCGTCACTACGAGAAGTAGATAACCAAGTTGATTCCGCTCCATAGGTACGGTATCTGGTATACTTTGCCACTGCTGAGCCGAAGAAAGCCTAGGAAAACATTTCGGTCCTATCCAATACTCACTACCACTTTTTGATGGATACTTAGGAGTACCATGGGCCGATGTTAGAACGGCCTGATGCTACAAGTTTTCTTGATTTCGCATCGCAGCCTTGCCTGTATTTGTGGGCGTAAAGGGTGAGGAGACAGGTAATACAATAGCTCGAGCTGCTCTGTATTTGACACAAAAAGTGTCATGCTATGTTATGCCGTCCTTTCGCCATTCGTAGTACCAGAGTACACCGTGTATAGCCAGAACGCCGGGTATCTTATGCCTTCCTTTTCCCGGGCCGCAGATGCAAAGTAGCAGAAAGTCAAACTCCCAACACATCCATACCGTCCATGTCACAAGCGCGCGAAGACGACATGCACATTGCAGCGCTCGCAGTCGCGCACACGACCGCGCATCCCATCTCGCTCTGCTCACGCGCTGTACGACGAGACATAATACTGCCAAAAAGTCAGCATAGTGCACACAGCCTCACAACAGCCCATACATCACGAGAACAACCTACCGTAATCACCGCATCCTCCGCGGCAGCGTCATCGTACTGCGCAACATACGCATACAAAATCAACGCATGATCATCCGCAAAGCACGCAATCACCCGCCCGTCCAACCTCCCCACACTCAGCACCTTACTCCAATCCTTCCCATCCACCCGCACCGTCGCCCACTTCTCCGCGCCCGCCTCGCGAAACCGCGTCGACGGATGCGCCGCCACGCCCCCCGGCACCGCCGCCTCGTCCAGCTCCGGATTATCCAGTCCGCGCCACACACTCTCGATATTCAACGCCTCGGTGGCAATCCGCAGCCGCAAGGCCCCGTGCATATTCGCGCTGAGTTCGAGCTTGGGCGCGCCACCGCCCGCGCGCTCCCTGCCGCTGCCAGTCGACGTCGTGGTGGTGGTGCTGGCGGTGGTCGCGAGCTTGGTGAAGCGGTCGCTGATGGCCTTGAGCTGCATCAGCGGCGGCAGCTGGATGTGCACGTCGGGCTCGCGCACTTTCGGCTGCATGATGGTCTCGACGGTGTCCGGGTGGAGGACGCGCACGGGGATGTCGTGGGTGATGACTTTCTCGCGCTCGCGGCGCAGGTCGGTGAGCTCGAGGGCTTCGAGGTCGGCATCGGCGAAGGGGTCGTCGTATTCGTCGGCGCCCGCGTGGGGTTGAGAGAAGGGGCCGCCGTGGTGGGCGGGCGCGGTGCGGTGGTTGTGGAAGGGGACGCCGGACTTGGGCTCGTTGGCGCGCTGCTCGGGGGTCGTGTGGATGGTCATGGAGAGGACGGGGATGCCGTCTTTCTTTGTGAGGCGCAGGGTCGCGTGGTCGCTGTTGATGGCGGATTTGAGGGCGCGTTGGAGAGGGTTGAGGGGGAGCTCGAGGTTGATTGTGTTGGCGTCTTCGGCGGATTGGATGTGGTAGTCGGTGAAGATGAAGTCCATGCTGAGGGAGCTGGGCGGATTGTGTAGTTAGCATGCTGCGAGTTTCTGTTCTGCGGCAGTATGTAGGTGAGATTGCTCACGCCCAGACTTGCGAGCCCGTCTCGGGGATCACGGTGAAGCGGGCGGTGTCATCGTCGAGGCGGACCCAGGCGATCTTCTCGAGCGAGTTGAGGGCTCCGATTAGCTTGTTGAAGGTGCGGATGTTCTTCAGCTCGGTCTTGAACCTCATGGTGGGCAACAACAATACGCGGTGCCACTCATCGGGTTTTCCGAGCTTTTCCGGTCGTGGGTGATGCAGACGACTGAGGGGATGCTCCGTCCGAACTCAGTCCAGATCACTTTACGCGTGGCGACGCGTTTGGACTTTTGAGGCCAGCCGGGGAAGTGGAGTGGAATGACAACGCGCTACTCAACCGCCTGTCACTTTAGGTCGTAGCGGGATATTACTGTGGGGGAGGGGCTATAGGGCCCCACTTACAGGGGTAGCTTTAGCTGTTCCCCACCACCACTGCTGTCCGACAGAGCAGTTGACAGCCGTGTGCCACGGCACGTTCACCGGAAACTTTGCTTGGATAGTAATAGAACGGACATTGTTCGTATCAGGATCCCCAACTACCTCAGAAAATCACGACACACTGCTGAGAGTAGTCATCACTTGGGGAAAAAGAGGGTACCGCCGACTCCGAGACCGCCTGTGATGTCCAGTCCCCACAACTTAGAAGGCTCCAGCTATCTGCGGATCCACCTTTAATATTTCTGATGTGATGTCTCTGTTCGCCTCGATCCTGTGTCCCAAACTATGTGTCCTATGCCATTCATCCCAGTCCTGTCCAGTCCTGTCGATCCTATCAGTGCTCTTAGAACCCAAAGTTCAGAGAAGGGGTGTGCGCCTCTCGATGCATAATGTCGCTCGCGTATAATCCGAAGTGAAGCAGTTGGTCGTGTCCGTGTGCTCTGCGACCTGTCTATTTGGACCCCAGGCTACGAGTAGTGCTCGCGCGAAGGGTTGATCTTGGGGTCTTGGTCGTTGTACCACGACAGGAACTTCCAGTCCCGATCCTTATTCGCAAGATCCCAGTGGCCGTAAGGACCGGGCACCGGGGGCTGCCCATGGCGGCTGGGGACATGCGGCGGGGAGCCCGGAGAGCCAGTGTCGTCGGCGTGGACGTACTCGTCCTCCTCTTCTTGCTCGCTGTCACTGCCGCTGCTGCTGCTCGGCTCGCTGTCCAGGTCTCCGTGGGGCGAATTCTTGAGTTTCCTAATACCAGCAGCATCCAGCGTCAGTTTCGCAAGAGCTACCGTCATGTACATGGTGTGCGAGGCAGTGTGCAGGGCCCACCTAGATGCTCTCGACCCCACGCCCAGGTCGCTGCCCTCCGCCGTCGTGCCGGAGCCCGCCGACGACGATCCGGAGGCTGACCTCGCCGTGTCCAGCACTTCCCGCCGTTGCAGCTTCCTCAACAGCGCGAGCTTGCGCTTCAGGCAGTACTTGCAGTTCTCGATGCTGAAGTCGAGGCCAAACGCCTTCGCGGCGGTCTCGGCGGGGCTGAGGCGGGCCCTCTTGTGGTCATAGTGCGCGGGGTGGACGGGGTGCCCGCAATGGTGGAACAGGTTGGTGCGGCAGATGGGGCACTGCGGCTTTTCGGTGATGGCGAGGTAGGTCTTGATGCAGACAGCGCCGAAGACGTGGCCGCATGGCAGGACTGAGTAGCCTTCCTTGACACCCTCGGGAGACTTCCTGCCGATGGGGAGCTGGCAGATGGGGCAGTCTGGATCGAGAGCAGCGCGGTGGTCTTTGTCTTTGCCGTACTCGTCATGCCGCGCCACCGAAGCCTTGATCGGCGACTTGGGCAGCCGTAGAACAGGAGGCATGGTGGCCGTGTCGATGGCTGACGAGAGCAAGACGAGGAACTGGACGAGGTCGGAAGTGCCCGCGAAGGAGACGAGGGGATAGACGGACGAATGGACGAGGGCGGCTGACAGAGACACGGCCCAGCCCCACCGTGATGAGGAGCTGCTGTGAGTGGGACTGTGGGGTGTTTGCTGCGAAGGAGAAGATGAAGACGAGGTGGAGTTTGAGGCTGGGGCTGAGGCTGGGAAAACAGGTGAAGGCAGCCTGCCCAAGGCACCTAGTGGCATGACACAGCTGTTGCGGGGTGTGAATCAGAACAGGCAAACGGGCAGAAGCGTCGACAAGTACAAAGTACCAAGTGTTAGAGGGAAACTTGTAACTTGGGACGGATGACCTGGCGATTTGATTCAGCGCCGCAGTGACAGCTGGCGAACAAAGATCACCAGTCGTTTTCTGGAGGCGTGCGAGCAAGGGTAAGAGGAGGGGTGGGCTGGCTCTTGCTGTTTCTCGCTCTTGATAATGAGATAATGAAGGTGGGACGGCGATGTTGGCCCTCAAGGGCGGGTTGGCACAAGGTCCGTGGAGATGAGGGGGCTGACTCGCACGAGGGCATTGATAGAAGGAAAAGAGAGAAGATGTCACAATCGATGGTTGCGTAAGTAGCTTTCCAGGTTGCGAGCTTGTGATGTGAAAGCGTTGGCGTGGGAAGTCTGGTTGCGTTCCAAGGTTGGTAGTATTGTACAACACAAGAAGGTACTTTGTACTTTGTACTGCCCCTCGATAAGCTCAAGCCAGGAGGTCCGTTCTTGCGACTTGAGGTCAACCTTAGTTTCGTCAGTGCGCTCGAAGCCCAAAACCGAGGTCCTTCTTATTTCAGCTCTGTGTGCTGTCAGAGAAACGACGCAGCCTCGTGGAAAGAAGTGCAAGTTGGTCGCCAACACCTCAAGGCTGACAGCGGATGGGCGGCGCAGTGACTGAACGAACGAATGCCTGATGGCTGAAACTCTGAAAGAACCTCGGCCTCCAAACGGCAAGGCAGCGCGGAGTATGCAGGATGCAGAATGCAAAACAAACAAGGCTGCTACGTGGTCTGGCCCAACAAGGTCCCGTTTGATACTGCAGCAAAGTGGATGAATCGGTGGCTGTTGTGATGTGTTGTACTGTTGTGTTCCGGAGAAGTGGTGAGGCTGCGGTCTGTGACTGCATGTGGCATGGCATGTTTATGCATCGGCAGGGGTCTGCACATGGCCTCGGCTTAGGTACTCACAGTAGGGGCAGCCTTGTCTGAGGGACCCGTGGGACTGCACTAGCAATTTGATCCAGACGCAAACAACTTGGACAGTCCGAAGCGGATTAGAACATCCGTTGAAATACACCATAACCATGGTACGTCCCTACGATTGATTAGAGGGGTCGCAATAAGAGAACCAAAGGATCACAAAGTCAATTAGACGCATGTGCTATAACCTGCTTCTATAGGTACTAAGTAGGTGTTTGGTCCATTACTTATCTAACACATACAAATTAGACTGCAAACTAATAGCCATAATTCGGCACATATCATAGATAATTAGCTCTGATGCGGATCAAGATTTCTCTGCTGGTGCTGGTTTTGGGCAGACCGAATATCATTCATCCTGATCCATCGTCTTCTGTGCACGGACTAGTCGGGACATCTCCCAGACTAGAGTGCGGATGTTATAGACTGTGTCAGATTTGAATTGATTCCAACCCGCCTGTGGAAATGCCCACGAGACTATTGTGCGAGATTGAACTTGCTCAAACCTTGCAGTCCGCATCGCACAACCCGCGATGCCATATCCTGCAGTAGTATTCCTTTCAGATCCGGCGCTAGAGCATGACAACAGCGGTGTGTAGAGCCACACGAGGGTCGTGCTTCGTTTCTTGGGCAAGTTCTGCCCGTGCATTGCGGACCATTCTGGTGACAACTGTCCTGTGGATAAGCTAATCAAGAACCTGCGTTGCCGGCTTCCATCATCTCCAGCAGGCGCACTGCAACAGTTGCTGAGCGATCCGAGATAGTGCTAGGGCTGCCAAGCCCCAGCTCGTGAGCTTTCCATCAACTAAGGGCGGAGCATGATCACCGATTGGGGCGATGTTAGCAATCAGCGAGCTGGTACCCCCAAAATTCGCAGTCGTCGTGCTTCAAAGCACGGCAGCGACTCCTTCCGAAGGAACTGCGCAATGCGCAAGTGGGCCACCGTGGATTGTATCATTTGTATGGCGAGAGTACACATCCATGCGCTCCGTATCGAGACTACCGCGTGCGAGCCGTCGGCTCAGCCTCGTCACCGCTACTATCATCCCTAAAACCCTCTTCCAAACTGTAATTGTTAGCACTCGATATCCACACAGGGGGGGTCCCCCACGGCAACAGACAGAGGACCAACTTACTCCCGGCTCAACCTTCTCTCCAGGTCCGGCCGCCCACTACTCCGCGACCGCCGGGCCTCCCTCTCCAACCGCGCGCGCATATCCTCATCCTCCGGCACCTCGTCCAGCTCCTCGCCCTCGTCCGAGTTATACCCGCCGGCGTCGGACCCGGGCCCGACGGCAACGACCAGCCGGTCCTGGATGCGCTCGCGCCACGTCGCGGGCATCAGCCAGTCAGCGACGGCGTTCTGGATGCGATGGCGCAGCGACACGGTACCGGTCGCGATGATGGTGTCGAGCGGGAGGTAGGCGCCGTAGCGGCTGGAGCGGTAGCGCGACCACAGCGGGTAGAGGATGTAGGTGGCGAGGAGGAAGACGATGAGGGCGATTATGGCGGGGACGATGAGGGTCTGTGGGAGCGGGCGGGTTGTGTTAGCAAGGGGCCAAGGTGGTCGCGCGGTGCGTTGGCTGGGCCGGGCTGGGAACTTGCCTTGAATGTGGACATAGTCGACCCCATCGTGAATATGGTGTGCGGCGCTTAACTCGCCGAACCACGAGCCTAGTAGCAAAAGGTGGTTCACGCCGATAATGATTAGTACGTCCAAGTTGACGGTAGCGACCGAACGTTCAGCTCAGCTCGTGTGACGAGGAGGCATGACAAGTGCAATAGCACAGGGGACCGGGGAACCGGAGTACAAGGCCGCAAGATTGCACGCCTCCAAGAATAATTATCACTAGTCAGCAGGACTGGATGTGAGGAGATGAGGTTGGCCCGGATTTATGAACAACGTGGAATAGGCTCCGGGAGATCGGCGTATGCACGGATCCATCCTCCAGCTGCCATCATACGCACAGGCACTTTTGACAAATTGACCCAGTCGTCCAGAGGTCTGCAAGGGTTTCATCAGGGTTAGGGCTGGGCTACATGTACCAAAGTATTGTATGGTACCGCAATCAATTACCTACTTGATAGGTAGTCACCTGGAGGCTGTGAGAATGACTGCCCTTCGGTAATACATGTACGTACTTTAACTTGTTTAAGCTAATAGCTTGAAGTATCTTGGTGGACATCCTGGCCATACTCAATCGAGCGTGGCAAGACAAAGCTGAGTCTGTAGATCTTCAACTAGTACTACTCAGTAAATGCACACAAGTGTATAAATAAGGTGCCCGCCCATACGACCGGGATGATTTGACAGGTATCAGATGGTGATCGAGGATCTTCCGATCCTGTTCAATGCGAAGACGACGCAAATACCGTCTGATGCTACGTCTTCGAGGTTGATAGGGCGGCCGTCGGTGTCGTCCTCGTGTGAAACCTTATTGGTTTCATTGCCGTCGTCAAGAGTCCGCCGTTGGTGTGAGAAGGGCCGGAATGGAGCGTTGAAAGAGGTCAATAATTAATCTAACTGTAATGAGAACCTGCCTCCTACTTTATGATTCGCGGGTCTAATCTACAGAAACAACAGCTTGCAGCAAAGCATTGGCAGTTGAGAAGCCATATCCAGTGCACACCTATTCATTAGTATGTTGTAGTATTACGAATCATAAAAGAAAACGGCCTACCGGTAGCCCCATCAACCCCTGAATTAACACCCCAGCGCTTGCCCAAATGGGGCAGCCTTGGACTTGGACTTTGCCCAAGACGAGCACCGAATGCGACGTGGGATTTTGGAACGGGCAGACGGGTCACAATGTTATGTTACAATGCAGGCCCCTGAGATTGCGCTGTTGGGTTGGTGGAGGTTGGAAAGGTGAAGGGTCCCATTCTTTGCACGGCCGGGAGGCCAAGCGCGAGGCTCGAGACTGCCACACGGGCCGCCAGACTCCACATTTGGCTGCCCATTCATGTGCCACGGCGCTCATTCGTAGCGTACTAGTACAGACCTCTTGCGCCCGTAGACCCCCTGCTTGTCCGTTATCCGCGGTCCAGGTGCTTCCTTCTCGACCTCACATCAAAGTTTCCCAAAGCGAAGAACTCTCGCCCCCAGTTCTGCTGTTGGAGCTAGAGACTTTGTCCCGTCTGATTTGTTCATCGTTCCAGGTTGGCATTTCGCACGGCGGGGCTGTTTGCGTGTGCCACATGCTAAACAGCAAGAGACTATGCCGCGGCCAGACCAACGACATTGTTGACCTGTCGCATTACCTCACTCCCAAGTCCCCAGTCCTCAGTCCCAAGTCCCAAGTCCCAAGTCATCAAGCAAGGCTGAAGACCCGGTGCAACTCTTACCCAGCCTCTCAAGCGGATACTGAACAATACCATCCTGCCAGCCCTGCCAACGACGACCTGACAGCGCGGCATTGCATCACGCACCTAGCCGAGCGCGCATTGTCCACACGACTCAGACGACTGTGGACTTCTACCATGCGACCGGCCACAGCTTGTGCCTTGCCCTCTGAGACACTGCCAAAGATCCAAGACGCACTCCGAACACCTACTCGAAGCGAACATCTCAAGACGAATCTCTCGAGTACCCACTGACACCCGACCAATTTCAAAGATTTCCGCATACCTACCGATATCATAGGCGAATTACTCCCGGCGATTGCCCCGCGACGGCCGCCGTCCTGCCGATCGCATCATGGCCTCCCTTTTCTCTAGGGGCAAGCACAAGGACAAGAGGAACACGAGCGACGAGAGCAGGAACTTGGCGGTCAATAACCAGAATAATGACGCCGCCAGCATTAGGTCCGGCCGCTCCTCGCGACACAATAGAGAGTCTTCGATAGTATCCGTCGACCGTCCGTATTCGCAAGATGGAGAGGGAATCAACGAGATGGCTGGTGTGTTCTCCACCATACCTTACGATAGTACGGACAACCGCCGCTCGCCGGTGCCTGTTGATTACCTGCCCAAGGGGGACCAGACGCCGTTACGGAGAGAACCGCTTCCACATCAGTTAAACAAGGCAACCGCCGACTTCCACCAGTATCCTACTTTCGATCCTGCCATACTCCAGCAAGCAGGCTATGGCGCCCAGCCTTCCGGTCCACGGCCTCCGCCGGTCACGAACATGACGATGGCTTCAACCGGTCGCCAGACGCAGTACCAGCAATGGGGACCCTCGAGGGACAGCGGTTATCCCGGATCCCACAACTCCAAATACAGTACCTATGCGCCTTCGCAGGCCTCGCAAGGCAGGAACTCAGCGGACCAATATAGCGTATTTTCAGGTAATGGAGGACCCTATGACCAACCACGCATGTCCACTCGCTCATCCAGAACAGCGCTGCCTAGTGCCTCCTCCCAGAGTAGCTACTCCTCCCTACCTCCCAACAGGGATTCTCATCGCCTGACCAAATTTCCAGGAGGACTCTCGCCGACCAGCCCGAACGATGGAGTCTTTAACTTCCCGAAACCCGACGATAACCTCATCGAGAACATGTTCCTCCAGTTGATGCAGAAGCGCGGCTGGCACAACCTTCCCGAACAAGCCCAGCGCCAGATGCTCGCATACCCCTCTGCGAAGAAATGGACCCTTATTCACCAGGACAGGCTTACCGAGTGGCAGGGCGAACAGAAAAGACGAAATACGAATAAACCCGGAGCCTACCAGACCTTTGACATTGCCGCGTCCGCGGCGGAAGAAGGCAGTCCCGAGTGGTATGTAAGAAAAGTAATGGACAACAGCCTTGACACGAAAGGACTAGGAAGCTTGGAGGTGAATTTGAGAACACAGCAAATCGGATGGGTCCGACGCTTCATTGAGTGCCAAGGGCAAGTTGCACTTACGAACGTCCTGTTAAAAATCAATCGAAGAACAGCGGCTGGACCGGCAGCACCGGATGCGTCAGGCCATAAGGGAGATGCGAAGAGTCTCGACCGCGAGTACGACATTGTCAAATGTCTGAAGGCGCTGATGAACAACAAGTTTGGTGCAGACGATGCTCTATCACATCAACAGGTCATCGTCGCCCTGGCTACGTCGCTCACCTCGCCAAGACTCAGCACTCGAAAGCTGGTCAGCGAAGTCTTGACATTTTTGTGTCATTGGGGTGATGGCGAAGGCCACGTCAAAGTCATACAAGCATTGGACTCGGTCAAAGCTCAAAACAACGAAAATGGCCGTTTTGATGCATGGATGCGGCTCGTGGAGGTCACCGTGGACGGCCGAGGCAAGATGGGCAGTCTGGTCGGCGCCAGCGACGAGGTTCGGAGCGGTGGTGTAGGCATGGAGAACCTGCTCATGGAATACGCCGTTGCAACCCTCATACTCATCAACATGATTATCGACGCTCCGGAGAACGACCTTCAGCTCCGGATGCACATCCGGGCCCAGTTTGGAGCATGCGGCATCAAGCGCATACTCTCCAAGATGGAGGGTTTCCAGTACGATCTTATTGACAAGCAGATCGAACGGTACCGCTCGAACGAAGCCATTGACTATGAGGATATGCTCGAGAAGGAGAGTAGCAGCGTCAAGGACAACATCGAAGGCGAGGTTAAGGACCTCAACGACCCCGTCCAGATCGTTGATGCTATTCAACAGCGTTTGCTAGGCTCCAAAACGCAAGACTACTTCGTGTCCGCGTTGCAGCACCTGCTGCTCATTCCTAACAACGATGGAGAGGAGAGGTTGAGGATGTTCCAGCTTGTGGATTCAATGTTGAGCTATGTGGCCATGGACCGGCGGTTGCCGGATATGGATTTCAAGCAGAGTCTCAATTTCACCGTGCAAAGTCTTCTGGACAAGCTGCACACGGACTCTGAGACCCGTCAAGCCATCGATGAGACCCTCGAGGCTCGGCAGATTGCCGATGCCGCTATGGCCGAGCGGGACGAAATGAAGGCACAGGTGGAGTTGGGGGCCGATGGACTCGTCGCTAAGCTCCAAAGGCAATTGGATGAGCAAGCGAGGTTCATCGATGCTCAGAAACGACAGGCCGAGACTCTCAAGTCCGAGCTCGAGAATCTCCAGACCGTTCGGGCCAAGGAAGCCCAGAGGTACGAACTAGAGACTCGTGAGCTCTATCTCATGCTCCGCGATGCGCAAGACGTGGCCGCGTCCAAGGCATCTAAGGGCGGCGCTACGCTTGGTGAGCAAGATCCGGCACTTGCTAAGGGTATTCTTGATCGTGAGCGCTTGATGCAACGCCTGGCCACACAGCTTGAACGGCAAAAGACACAATACAAGCTGGAAGGCAGAAGATGGGGCGAAGAGGTTGGGCCTTCAGATGAGCTGCGTGCGTTGCGCGAGGAAATGGACGAGCCTATTCCGGATTCGCTTGCGCCGGGGTCCAGAGATCTCATTCACAGCATGTTGGGCAGCGTCAACCGTAACACGCGCATGCAACGACAGAAGAAGCGCAATTCCGACGGAGAGCTCATCGAAGAAGAGATGTCCGGAGACGAGGATGTCGTTTACGAAAAGCCCCGGATGGTTGAAATTCGCAGGCCGGTTATGGATCCAAAGCAGAATGTCAATCTCATGGGCGAGATCAGAGGCACCGTCAAGAAGTACGGAGAGAGTGACTCCGAAGACGATACGACGACGGGGCCATCCCATCCCAGCGTTGAGCTTCAATCACCGATTACGCCAAGCGAGGACACTCCAAAGATCGAAGTTACCGGCACCGGCGCGCCCGCACCACCACCGCCTCCGCCACCGCCACCGCCACCGCCGCCAATGCCCGGCCAGCTGGCTGGAGCACCTCCGCCTCCGCCGCCGCCGCCGCCGCCGCCGCCTATGCCAGGAATGGGCATGCTTTCGCCGGTTTCCGCAAATGGGCCTCCGCCGCCGCCGCCGCCACCTCCACCTCCAGGAATGGGACACATCCCAGGCGGCCCCCCGCCGCCGCCACCTCCTCCGGGGATGCCTGGCGCCATGCATGGTCACTTCTTGCCAAGACCGGGTATGCCGTCACCAGCTGCTGGAATTGGATTGCATGTCAGGCCGAAGAAGAAGCTCAAGGCACTCCATTGGGACAAGGTCGACGAAGCCACCTCCACGCATTGGGCAGCTCACGCTCCCACGACCGAGGAAAGAGAAGAAAAGTATGCCGAGCTCAGCAAGAAGGGTATCTTGGACGAAGTCGAGAAGCTCTTCATGGCTAGAGAGGCTAAGAAAATTGGCGCTGCCTCTGGCAAGAAAGATGACAAGAAGCAGATTATGTCCAATGATCTGCGGAAAGGATTCGGTATGTTTATCAGATGTGCAGCCGGCCTCGACATTTCAGCTAACACAGTGAACAGAGATTGCCTTGGCCAAATTTTCTCAATACTCCGTGGATAAGGTTGTGCAGATGATCATTCACTGTGATACCGAGGTTCTCGATAATCCCGTTGTTATGGACTTCTTGCAGAAGGATGATATGTGCATCATCCCGGAGAACATCCATAAGCAGTTGGCACCTTACAGTAAAGACTGGACTGGCCCAGACGCCATGAATGTTGCCCGTGAGCAGGATCCGGCAGAACTTACGAGGCAAGATCAGATCTACTTGCAAACGGCGTTTGAACTTCACTACTACTGGAAGAGCAGGATGCGCGCTCTCGCGTTGACGCGAAGCTTCGAGGCCGACTATGACGAAATCACCGACAAGATGCGACAAGTTGTCGATGTGTCCGAGTCACTGAGAGATTCGGTGTCGTTGATGAACGTGCTCGGTCTGATTCTCGATATCGGTAATTACATGAACGATGCCAACAAGCAGGCTCGTGGTTTCAAGCTCAGCTCGCTCGCTCGTCTTGGCATGGTCAAGGATGACAAGAATCAGTCCACATTGGCCGATCTGGTGGAGCGCATTGTCCGACAACAATACCCAGAGTGGGACGTGTTCGCCGATGACATCCAGGGCGTCATGGTCGCGCAGAAGATCAACATTGAAGCACTACAGACTGACGCCAAGAAGTACATTGACAATGTGCGCAACATTCAAATGTCGCTCGACAATGGCAACCTCTCGGATCCCAAGAAATTCCACCCACAAGACCGCGTCTCCCAGATCGTGCAACGCACAATGAAGGAGGCTAGGCGCAAGGCCGAACAGATGGATCTATACTTGGAGGAGATGTCGCGCACTTACAACGAGATCATGGCCTTCTACGGCGAAGACGCGACTGACGAGAACGCCCGCCGCGACTTCTTCGCCAAGCTGGCCCTCTTCATCAGCGAGTGGAAGAAGTCGCGCGAGAAGAACGTCACCTTCGAGAAGCAGCGCAGGCTCAACGAGGAGTCGATGCGCCGCAAGAACGCCAACCTCAAGGTCGCGCTCAACGGCCGCGGCGCCGACGCAGGCCCCGTCAGCCCTAGTAGCGCAGGAGCAATGGACAGCCTACTCGAGAAGCTGCGCGCCGCGGCACCGCAAACTCGCGACCAACGCGATCGCAGGAGACGCGCACGGCTCAAGGACCGTCACCAAGTACGCGTGGCATCCGGCCAACAAATCCCAGACATCAACGAGATACCCGAAGTCGAAGCCGGTTTTGCCAGTGCCAAGAGCGTCGACAGCCACGACAGCAACGACACGGCGGCCACGAGCGGCGCAGCAGGCGCAGGAGCGGCGCTGCTCTCGCCGACGTCGCTCACGAGCCCGCTCGAAGAAGAAGACGACGTTGCGCAGCGGGCGGCGATGCTGCTGCAGGGCATGCGGGACGGTGACGGCGATGGAGAAGGGGGCGGTGCGGATGGCGAGAAGCGGCGTGAGGATCGGCTTGAGGCGCGGCGAAGGACGGCACAGGATGAGCGGAATCGGAGGCGGGGGCGGCGTGAGCGCGCGACGAGTGCGCAGCCGCCGCCGAGGGAGAATGGGGTGACCGCCAGTGTTAATGGGGATGACGATGAGACGGGGAGTGTAATAGCGACCGAGACTGCGGCTGAGGCTGGCGAGGTTGTTGAAGAGGGCGGTGGCGAGGATGATGTGACGCCGCGGGCGGACGATGAGGAGCTTACTGTGCCTGTTGCATGATGATGGCGCTAGAAGAGTTGCATGTATGTGGGAATATAGCATATGACTGCATGTCTTTTTTGCTGCTTCGAACACGGCTTACTGGCATACTTACTGACCAAGTAATTGAGAGTATTGGGACTCTTTGAGTGGCTTGCTTTGTGGACATACTTCTGACCGGTAGCAAATGGCATTGACTCCCGTTCTCTTTGGGAGGTGGCTCAGCCCATGGAAGTGTCAAACCCGCAGGTACGTCGAAGACATTGAAGACACCAGATTGGGCTCTATACTGATCTTGCGGGTACTATAGTAAAGCACATGTGGGCTCAACGCGTGCTCATTCCGCCTAAGTGGCAAGCATGGGAGTAATAGTAAGACAGGACGAGACCGAATGCAGATGAGCAGCTTGTGCAGCAGCCAGCCCATCCGCCCTCCAGATTACATTCACGCACCCATCTCGCATTACAACGACATAAATGTGAGTAAACTCATAGGCTTGCCTACTCATGAAGACAAATGTCGACATCTACAGAACGTCTGAAGTGGTCCTCACGGCTATATATAGATGATAAATCTGGAAGGGAAGTCTCTATATTCACAATCGTCCTTACCAATGCTCAGCCCGTTTGTTCCAGAACGCTTCCCAGCAAAACTCAGAGCTCAGCTAAGTTAGGCTTGCCATCATTACCACCCGCAACCCGACCATCACAATCACAATGCAGCTACGAAAGCAATGAAGCCCCCAAGAACAGAGGCGAACAAAATGGACGAAGCAAGTGGCCGACTGGCAGACGACTTGACAATCGGGACTGGAGGTGCGAGATGGATTTGTTAGTCCTTTTCTCATCAATCGCGTTGGACGATGGGATTTGTACTTGCCATCTGAAGAGCCGGCGGAAGCGTTGGGTGCGGCGGGAGAGCCTGGGTTCGCTGGAGCAGCGGCAGGGACGGTTGCGGCGGATCCAGGGGCTGAAGCACCGACCGCACCAGCTGCAGAGGCGCCGGCTTGGCCAGCTGGTACAGCCGGCGCCGCGGGTGCAGCTTGACCAGCGGGTACAGCTTGGCCGGCTGGCGCTGCGGGTGCTGCAGGTGCAGCTTGACCAGCCGGTGCAGCTTGACCAACCGGCGCGGCTTGGCCAGCTGGCGCAGCTTGGCCAGCGGGCGCCGCGGGTGCAGCGGGTGCAGGAGCAGCAGGTGCACCTGGGGCAGCAGGGCCAGGGCCAGCAGGGCCAGGGCCAGCAGGGGCGTTAGGAGAGGCAGGGCCAGCAGGAGCGTTAGGGGCGGCCGGGCCAGCGGAGGGTGCGCCAGCGGGGCTCTGTCCTTGGGTACCACCTATAGCAGCAGGGGGGAGGCCAGTCGTGCAAAGCTGATAAGCAGGGACAGAAACTCCAGCCGGTACAGGACTGGGCGTGGAGATCCCCGTCACAAAGGGGCAGGTAGTCACAGGAAGCGTGAGACACGCCGTAACCGGGGTCGGTCCGGCGGTGCACGTCGAGGTCGTCGTGGTGAAGCCCAAGGGACAGTCAACGGTAACAACCGAGGGCCTGGCTGTGGGCGCGACGCCTGGATACGCCTCCGTGACGACGTAGGTGGCCGAGGTGAGGACGCCAACGCTGTTGAAGTTGCTGTAGACGGTCTGGTAGATGTTGATGGCTGTGCAGCCGGCGCCCTGGCAGCCGCACGAGTTGCAGCTTGGGGCAATGATGTTGACGGTGATGCCCTGGCCGGGGCTCTGGGGGGGGACGACGGTGGGCGTTGGGAAGCCCAGGTCGTACCCCCCTCCTCCGTTGTAGGGGAAGCATTGGGTGGCAAGACCAACCCTGGTCACCAATTGTACACCAACATCCTGTCGAGCTACCTTCGCCGTTGCGACGGCGGCGAAGAGGGTCGCCGCAAGTTGTGCGGAGGAGAACATCTTGCCTGTTGTGCGGATTTGAAAGAATGGACGGGATGAACTTCCTACAGAGGTAATCCGCAAGTTCTTACCCAAGAATAAGCGAACGTGGTGTTCTAAGAGGCGGGCGATAGGTTCTAGCAAAGCAAAAAGAGGAAGAGAACCTACTTGGCGCTGTGTTCATGGGGCCATGGAATAAATAGGGCAATCCGCTGGCATGGCAGTTCTGTCATGCTTCCCGTGTGTTTTCATGGCGCTGGAATGAGAGTCGCGCCTGATGCCCTTGCATTCTGATGATGATCGGCGACCAGACGCCTGGGTAGAATTCCAGTCGTTGAATCCGGCCGATGTCTCAGGAATGGCCTTTGACGCGTGTTTAGACGAGACGGCTTGACGCGTAGCAATTGTGCACGTTGCTCGTTTTTAAAATTCTCCATAAAGGCGATTTACAGTCTGCTCGACTAGACTACTGCGGCTCGGTCCTAGGCCTACAAAAGAACAGAGGGAGGTAGGTGCTGGTGGTTCCCAGGCCTTTTCTTCCACACGTTTAAATTGTTCTCGTTGATCATCGACCATCAAGAGTCGCACATTTCGGCGTCAAATCAGCCCCATACGATTCTCTTGAGGCCTGGTTTGGCAACTCTAAGCCCTTCTTCAGCCTGTCTGTCGATGCTGGCATTCCATCAGTCGCCGCGTCGTCTGCGACCTGGCTGTCAGTTCTGGAGATGACTTTCCAAGAAATGATAGTCCTGGATGGGACCATCCCAGATCTCTGAGACGGATGATACTAGGGCTGTTATCCTGCGGACCACTATTCCAAAAAGAATTATCCCACAGACGAGCATCTCACGGTCCAGAAGTCCCAGCATCACCTTGTGCCAAATCTCTCTCCAGAACCACTACGACACATACGCTGGACATGATCTCTTGGGAGGCAGCCCATGTCCTGAGAAATACAGTGGTCTCGCACTAGCTTGTACATCAGCAATTCCCCTTCACCCTATCTTGCGGTGCAAGCACGATGGGAACTTTGCAGCCGCGAAGAACAACGTCCACATAGCTATTGTCTTCGCCCTCTGGCATCGCGGTGGTGCCCGGGCGAGGTGTAAGGCGCATCCTCTTCTGTTCGCTCTTTATAAATCGCCAGTCTGCAGTCATATACATCACCTTTTCTTGCTAAAATCTCTTTGCCGTGCTTGAATCCCGAGGTCCCGGACTCGAGTCTGATGGGATACCACTCCAAGTAACAGTGTTGAGAATATCGACGAGGTCCCTTCCGACCAGCCCTACAGCATTTCACGGAGATCTGTCTTGATCTCCTCCAACTTTCCGTCGTGGTAAGCGTCGTCCACAGTTGTGACGATTCGCGGCATCATTGCTGATAGTGCTTCCGAGCGGGTCTGTCTTTCCCATGACCTGGATGGCCTCTCCCGTATGGACGACTGCTAGCGGTACGATGATATTATGGGAATCGAGACTGCTGCAAATTAGGACCTCGCGGCTCTCTGTGTCCGCTGACAGCGAAACACGGCCGCCACCTCATGCCACACAATTTCCAAAGTTGGATGCCACAGCTGACGTGGCGATGCAGTCCACTTCTGCATGCTTAGTACAACGCGATGTTCTGCATTGAGTGGCCAAGCAAGGCACTATGACTTGACTGAGCAACGTTTCATAGACACCCCGCTCTCTTGTTTAGTGTTTACTACTTTGTAGGTCTTGATGCCGCCGGCGCTGTTTTGTGTCTATGCAGCAAAACCCTATGATGAGTGCGCTGAACATCCGACTCTTCATTCGACCCATTGTTGTCGACGTTCTTGGCGGTATTGCCGGCCCCCTCAAGCTGCGTAATGAACACACAAATGTTGCGTGTCTCAATTCCGTCCTCGTAGGCAGTGATCTTTTGGCTCATCTTCCACGTTAGTATAATTTACTCTCCATAGCAGTTCCTGAAGAGGAGCTCGGGACCTGAATTCGTGACATACATGTCCATCCTGTACTGAAAGTCCGCTTCGTCTTTGGACTGGTCGAACCCGAACTTGGCCGTCTTTGCCATCTTGCGGAGGGCCAACTTGTCGGCCATATCATGGTACCACGAGAAGACTGTTTCCCTTCATTTCTGTAGGTCGTCGTCTTCTTTCTTGAGCCTGTCGATGACTTCCATTTGAGTCTTGGCGTTGGGGTTCTCTGTTGCACACTAATACAGCATTAACGCCAGGTATTGAAAATAAACATTGTAACATCATAGATTTTGTCGAAGGACAGGCACAGAGAAAAGTTGATATTCCACTTACGATCTGAAAAGATAGCCATCCATGGACAATTGTGGTCAATATCATTCCATCGATCTTTTATCCTTTCACGACTGAATTGACCATCAATATTGCCAAAAACAATAACAAACCTCCAGTTTCTCGGACCTATGGTGAATTCCATGGCTGCCGTAACTCCCCTCAAATTCTTCGTCCGGCTCTCTGTAAGAGAGCGTAGACTATGTTCATCCCACAAGTCGGCAGGACGCATTTGGACGTCTCCAATGTCGTAGGCTGCGGACAGTTCGAAGTTAACCGCCAGCGACCGCAGGACTTGCTTGTGCAGCTTGAATTAAGCTGTTTCTGAGGGTACGGGCGATGTAAATGATTTCAAGACACAGTTCAGCCCAGAAGTTCTCGTCGCTTGTGAAAAACCACTCGGCGGACCTAGTGCGCACATAGCCGAAATCGGTCTTCCGGAGATAGATACCTAGGCGCTCTGGCTCCATTTGTTGATCAGATTCATGATCGCAGTCCAGGGCGAACACAAATTGGCTGTTCAAGTCAGGCACGAGCGCAGTTTCTATGCGAAGACCACTATTTGTCATGGCGAACTCCTTGAGGTAACCCGTACGGCCAAGGATGACCACAAGTCTCCCGCAGTCGGAAAACTCGCTCGGGGAGTTGGCCAAGATTCCTCGCCAGTCTTGATAATTTTGGTTTTGGGGAACCGGCCGTTTGTCAGCACCGGTTTCGCCCTGGGAGGTCCAGGCGAATAGCGTCAAGTCATAGACGGTTTTTGCGCTTTCCTCCTGAAGGCGGAGTAAAGGCCTTCTTCCCTTCGCCGTACAGCATCGGCATGTTGACGTCGAAGATGACAAAGAGACAGTAGGCGATGTCTTCCACCCGCGTTGTTTGCCTCCCTGCGGCCCAGGACATTTCTCTCCCTACTGGCATCATTGGCAGCAGATCTGAGTCCTCGAGAACATCCACCTCGATGTCAGTGACCATGGGCAAATCTCGACGAAGTGATCTTTTCGTTCCTCTTAACTTCCAAGCACTATCGTAGATTTCCATCTCTTCGGGCGCAATCAGCTCTTGGAGCGTCCACCCGTCAACTAGTAGCTTTAAATAGCTGCTTCGCCATAGGCCATCGCCTCTATGCGAGTAATGAAACAAAAAAAAAGGTTTAAGGGTATTATTGCAAAAGGAGGGGGGGGAGTTGGGCCAATCAAGGTATTAACCGAAAATATAAAGAAGAAGAAAATTTAATATAAGTATTAGAATAGCTTTTGGAATAATTCCTAGTATTGCGAGTTATATATAGGCATAAGCATTAGCTATACTATCTACTATGGGATTATGCCTAGTATAAAGATTAGGTAATATATGCTCTTTTATACTAATATATATATATATATATATATATTACATTCTTATATAACGTTTTATTAGGCATACCTTAAGAGTACGGATTTCCCCTATTACCTATACGGCTAGTTTACTTTTTAAGATAAAGACGAATTAATATACTATTGCCTTCTTATTATAATTATTCGGTACGATTATACAAAGGCCTATGTAACAGCCGCAGTGTTGAAAGGTTCCACTGAGCTATATAGATCAAAAGATTAGCCAATATTCGAACTCAATGTTCGAATATTCCTTCCAACCGTATATATAGCTCACACCGGACCAGGGTCGTGACAGCCTACCTATAATAAGAGATTTTAATTCTTAGTTAATGCTTGCTATATAATGTATTAGCATTTTATAATTTATTCGATAAGAAGTATTTTTATATTTCAAAATTTACATTTTCGAAATAAGTAATATATAGAGACATCTAAGGGTTAGGGTATAAACCTTTCTTTTCTAACAAAATAAGCCTTTTAAACTTTTTTATAATAACTCTAACTTACTTTGAAAATAGGTTTTTTTTTAATAATAAAACTTTTCAAGCAAATACAGTATGCCTTTTGCTGTATAAACTCCACAGAGGTAGAATTGTCGTGCACAGCTGCATGTGTCAAACTTCACGCCGAAGCAAACGCAGCAATTCCATTTTCATCCCTTTTTGGACGTCACGTAACTTTCACACTCGAAATATTCCTTCCTCTCTGCCTATGCAAAGCTTCCGCAAGGCGATGCTGTGACTACCTAGGTAGTAGGAGTGGGACTTAGAGCCCCCAGCACCAGAGTTTCAGGTACTGCGAGGTCGTGTCTAACGATTCAACCGTGGTGTGAATTCCTACAAAGCCACTACTACGAAGGAAGGAGCCGGAATTTAGGCTTTTGGTTGGCTATACTTAAGGATTGTGGGAATACTCAACCGTTCTTGAATTTCCAAGCGTTCTTTTATGGGTAAGCATTTTGCACTGGCCTAACCATTGTGACCCCTCAGGGTACAACCACAAGAAATTAGGAACGTGGACCCAAATTCTTTAATTATATATATCGTCATCTCCTTCCTACCTCCTCAGCTCATCTTATCTATCTCTTTTCTTGTTTTTCTTGGATTTGAAATGGACTAGAATGCCTGGGACCAGGTTCCTTAGTTGATGCGCCATCAAAGGAATCCAAATCCATCTGCCGCAGTCGCAATCTGACAAATTCCCTGCTGTTCATGGGCGTTTCCACATCTAGAGTTCTGGTCACACCCCAGCTAGCCTTGGTAATACCGTGGCGTTCCATCACTTCTTTCTCCATCCCAAAACGACCAATGGAAGCACGATAGTGCTGGGCCTCGAGCGTTGGCCCATTTCCATACTTCACGTCATAGGCATGGGCTCCAGCCATTGCCTCAGACATGCCTTTCACAGGGCCATCGTCGAGCCCCTGATCCGCACGTTCCAAGCCCCGTGCTGTCCAGGTAGCGTTGTGGCTTTGTGTTCGATACTCTGCTGGGCTCAACCCCCTCCCCCAGCAAAGTTGCCGATTTCTCTGAATTCTTCGAACGCTGCTCTTTCCACGCTGTTCTGTCTCGCAAATGTTCCCCGAAAGGTACGCAGGTCTTGAGACACCGAGGCGGGGCGAAGGTAATGTGCTTTTTGAGGCCGAGTGCATTTGGCGGTGTCTCGCCCAGGTCGGAACGACGGCCCGTGGGGACTTTGAGACAACTTTTTCTGGGCCTGGCATCTGGTCATGGCAGCTGGCGAGGGGAAGATATCTGATCTGCGTCAGGTTCCTCGACGTCGTCTTCATCTTCTTGGACTCTGAAGACTTCCGTCTGTGGGGATGGATGAGATGGCGGAGGGGAGCTCGCGCTCTCAGTGCGTATTTGTGTGCGACTTGAAAGATATCCGACTGGGCCAGTGAGGTTTGGCGAGCGGCGAGGTGATGTTTCGGCCACCTTCTCTTGCAGGACCTCGTCTGTGTCTTGTGGTTCCACGATCCCGTCCGACATCTCGTAATCGGTGCCCATCACGTCCGTCAAGTCCCAATCAATGGAATCCACAATAAGTTCGCGATGCATTGCCAACAGTCTCGTTGGGTTCAAATAGGTATGAAGTTGTGCGCTCGTGCAGTCAGATCGCGAAGTTAGAGTCGTACTGAATTTTGGTTTAGTGGGAAAAGAAAAGGAAAATGCAAATGGGACGGGACATAACTCATGATTTTAAGCTTTCACCCGGGTCATCTAGGAAGAAAATTTTGCGTAGCTGATGAGCTAAAAGATATGGTGGCTATCTTCTGAAGTAAGTGACTAACCTCTGCTCAACATGATTAGAGATAGCGAGAGCCTAGAAAAGACTTGGAACGATCAAAGACAGTCAAATTATGGAACAGGCTCCCGTACTTATGCTAGCCGAACTGAACCACTTATCAAGATGCTCCAGAAGTCATGATGCATATCCATTGTCACTGAATCATTGCTGCCCATAGTAGCAAAAGGCACCAAGAAGTCTCAAGCCTCGTTGTCTGTAGAAGATGATTGTCAGCTTGGATGAATTCTACATAAAACGAACAGCTGGAAACCCTTCTAGAGGATCATAGTCATCTATTTTGGCACCTGATTGCGAACATGTCATAGTGCCCACTCAGTACATTCCCACCGTTGGCCCCAGAAGACACACATTCACAGAGGCGAGACCAGTATCTCCAAACTCGGAAAGAGGAGGTAATGTGTAAGATGCTCATACGAACACTTTGTTTCAATCTGGCGGCGAAAAACACTAAGTTACGGAGTGTCAATTGTGTACGTACCGAAGGTGTCAGTCAAACAACAGCTTCTTGAACGGATGCCACACAGACTTTGCAACAACCAAGAGGCCTGATTCTTCTTTTGCGCCTTACTTTAAGGGCATGAGGTATTCAGAAGGGCGCTCCTGTAGACGCGCGTCCAGCTGAGCTACCAGGTGATTAAAGAGAGAAACTTGTTCTTTTATACCGCTCTTGTATCATAGATATAAATTTTTGAATTTGCTTAGGTACGCTATTGTTAAAAACCTGCTTTGTCTGTTTTAGTCATCGGTAAACCTAAGTTCCCAAGATTTCGAGTACCTCCTCGTCTATCAAACGGTCGTCCGGACGATTCTTAGTTTGGCACTATGTGAAGAGGAATGGAAAGTAGCCAAGGACCACCTGTCAGAGAATTACAAAACAACCTGATCCTACAACGCTTAAGATTATTAAATGTGGTCTGTAGTGATAATAATTGCAGATGGACCAAGCTACTGCACCGGACCTGAACTTTTTCTCAAAGTCAGTGCCACGTAATTTGATCCGTGAGCCCAGCACTAGCCACAAATATCCTGAAGACAGTCACGAAGCTTTGACAATGGTTGTGTACAACCAGGAAATGCATATTGTGGTTGCAAGTCGGTTACATAAGATTGATTGGCCTGTCGCTCAATATTGACTGCATGATACTGTTGTCAGCCTGTCTAATGTTTGGCAGAAGCTACTCGGAGGACCCCAGCTACGGTGGAAGGGCTCCTATTTAGCCGCCACGGGAATATGCCACGAAACCCCACAAAATCCCCCCTCATGCACCAGCACAGTGATTGCCGTTGCGTGACAGAGGGTATACTGAGGTGCCATCGGGCCGGGAGAATTGCATACGAGAACATTGCCAGTAAATAAGTAGGCATCATCATCAGTCTCGTGCTGCAAAAGCATGCTCTCATCTCTCAACACAATCAAGATGGCACCCGATACTAAGACTGGTTTGGTGATCGGCTACAATAGCGTGCATCCCTTCTCCAAAGTCAACATCTCCGATCGTGCTTCCGTCCAAGAACTTCTACGGACTCTCCTGGACCCGCTCGAGCCATTCTTCTCACCTAACAAGGCCCGGGTCAGAGTGCCAGGTGCAACAGCCGTACGATTCGACCAGACGGCTTCTGAGGTCGAGGGTATCTGCCGGCCACTATGGGGACTTGCATGCCTATTGGGAGGTGAGGGGGACTACCGTGGAAAGCAATGGTGGATCGACGGGATCAAGACGGGAACGGATCCAGAGAATCCTGAGTATTGGGGATTTCCTCGAGATAACGACCAGAGAATGGTTGAGATGTGCCCATTGGGTAAGCATGCGAAGTCTGTCGGGGCCAGCGTTGAACGACCTGGCTGACATCCGCAGGTTTTGCATTGGCTGTCGCTCCCGAGATATGGGACTCGATGTCCACAAAGGAGCGGACTAACATCGAGAATTGGCTGGGTAACTCCATCAACGAGAAGAAGTCTGCGGAACCTATTTGTCGCAACTTGGACAAGAGCTAACAGCTCGCTCAGTATGCCCAACACGAACTGGTTGTGGTTCAGAGTGTTCGCAAACCTGGGTCTGAAGAAGAATGGTGGTAAATTCTCTCAGGAACGACTCGACAGCGATATTGAGCATCTCAACACGTTTTACCGTGGTGGTGGGTGGTCTAATGATGGCCCGGAGCATATCCACCGTGAGTTTGTACGCAGGGTTTGAGGTATGTGTAGCTGAAAATGTGGCAGAGATGGACTACTACTCGTCCAGTTTTGCCATTCACTTCCTTCAGCTGTTGTACGCCAACCTTGCTGGGAAGGATGAGCCCGAGCGAGCCGCGGAGTTCAAACAGCGCGCACAAGTGGCAGCTTTGGACCTAGCTCACTACTTCGACGACGAGGGTCGGTCCATTCCCTTTGGGCGGAGCGTGGGTTATCGATTCGCCATGTGCTCGTTCTGGGGCGCTCTCGCATACGCCGATGTTGAGCTGCCAAAGCCTCTGACATGGGGCATGGTAAAAGGTATTGTGCTGCGTCACCTGCGGTGGTGGCAGACACAGCCGGACATCTGGAGCTCCTCTGGAACATTGACCATTGGGTACTCGTACCCAAACATGTATATGGCAGAGAATTACAACAGTCCTGGCAGTCCGGTAAGATGACAAAAGATCATGTGCGATCTCTTTCGCTGACTTTGTCGTAGTATTGGGCTTGTCTGGCTTTCATCTGCCTTGCTGTCCCGGAAACTCATCCGTTCTGGACGTCCGAAGAGGAGTCGCACTGGGATGTCATTCCAAAGACGAAGTCGCTCAAGCAGCCAGGTCACATCATGACGTGAGTTGAAAGCGCACAGTTTGCAACCTAGCGGAATACTGACAGTCTTGTAGCAACATTGGCGGTCATTGCATGCTTCTATCCTCTGGACAAGCATGTGGATATCCCATGAAAGGCACACACGCAAAGTATGGCTGCTTCGCCTACAGCAGCGCATACGGATACTCAGCGCCACCGGGACTCTTCACACTGGAACAATATGCCTTGGCCTCCCAATTAGGCCTGTCCGACGACGGAGGCGAGTACTGGAAGACGCGCAGGATATCGGAGTACGCCGGCATCGAAGACCGCGACGGCAAGGCAGTGCTCGTCTCGACCTGGAAGCCTTTCCCCGACGTCAAGATCAAGACCTACCTCATCCCTACAGAAGAAGCCACGCCCAACTGGCATCTTCGCGTCCACTTCATCGAGGCAGGCCGTGAAGTCATGACGGCAGACGGCGCCTTCGCTATCTCCAACGAGCGCACACCGGACGGGCGGTACCTGGACCTGTACGACGCGGCCAGGAGTGAGGGGACGCAGCCAAAGTTGATCGGTAACTACGATATCAATATCGCCGATGGATGGACGAGCGGGGCAAAAGGCGCGTTCGCCGTGTCCAAGGGTGCAGTGGGCATCCGGGCATTGGAGGATGAGGGTCAGTTCGGCCGGCTAGCGATGGTGGTCAACGCCGACCCGAACTCGAATCTGGTCGAGAGTCGTACGACGATCCCGACGCTGCAACACACAATCAAAACGGGTACCGTGGCGTGGTACGTCTCGGCTATTTATGCCAAACCTTCGGGTGAGGGCGTGCCGAAGGAGAAGTATCTGGATGGGTGGGAGAAGCCTCCGGCCATACCGGCGTGGTTAGAAGCTGAGATGGCGCAGAAGTAGGTTCGTCCTGTCGATGTGTCGTGCTTGGTATGGGCATGGAATTGTGATCAATGGAGAGACTAGTATTTCGTTGAGTCTTCATGTACCATCCCCTTCACTCCCGCGCCCAAGTCTCACAAGGCGCTTCGTGCACAGCTTCTGCGACTGTCTCTCGAGGTGGCGGTGTCTGCATCAGTAAGCCGTTGTATGTTCAGCTGGCTCTGGCACTACCATGAGCGATGGACCGTTTTACCGAGATGCCAGGAATGAAATCTCAAACTCCGTATTGTGTCTTCGTGGTATCTGAACTCGACCAACAGCAATACTTACCAAGCCGGCGACAAGCATTTCGAATCTTGTGAGCGAGTTCCGATGTTGCATATAGAATTACCTCAAAACGGCTTCGAAATGTAGTGGCCTCAGGACTACCTGGTGGCTTCACGACGAGCAAGTTTAACGTGCTCTGCCAAGACTCTGCTGAGACTGGCTTGCTGTTCGCGGATAGCAACATCACAAGTTTCTGTCAGCGACCTGTCAAATTGACTCACATAGGTATCTCGGGCGCGAGCACAGGAAGGCCTTCAGAGCTGTTGCCAATTACTCACGACCAGTGAACGGCGCATCAAATCACGAACCATCGTCTCGGAATCATCAGTAACAAGTTGACAGCCCATTGATTGCTTCCACAAGCCAACTGAGTGGCCACTGTCTGGCGAGACCTGCGGACTTGTGCGACTCAAACCGCTCTTGCTCGGACGGCTGCGTTCCCCGGGTAATTCGCGCATATACCTTGTGTCCCCAGCGCCATGGGCGGACGGCCATGCTCATGAGGGGCTAAAGTGACGAGCCGTTTCTGTGCGTCCTTGTGGTATGCGAGCGGATCGAGGTACGATGCTGCTGTTATACTTGGGGAAATTGTCATTCTGGCCTTCGAGCGTCAAATACTTAGAACTTCGCACCGACCAACCACTGAGCGCCACATCCTGGCTCTGTTTTTGTTCCAGATCTGTCGTTTGGCTCTTGGACGCTGAAGATCTTGAAATCGTTCGCTCCATAATCTTTCTCGCCGCTCGTCAACGCACGGAAGCAAGACCTTCGCGACCATGGGAAAGTTATTCGCGCGGTTCCTCACGCGCGTCGTTCGCAACGATGCCATGAAAAAGGAGTAGGCGCTGTTCCGTTGCTTGCAAATCTCGAAGTCGTGGGCTGACCAGGTTTCGCAGCCCTCACGAGATCTACGGATGGAGAGTCATCGCATTGTCGTGTTCAGGCAAGTCTGCCCTTCAGGTCATTTCGATGACGGCGTGTAGCTGACATTGACAACACAGCCTGGTATGGAAAGAGTCATGAGATCCTGATCTCAGATGAGAACTTTTCTTCTGACTTTCGTCTCTCAAAGTTTCGGCGGAATGCTGTTTGGCTGGGAGTGAGTGTATCGCAGGTTTCTCCGATCAGTTGCGGGTACACTTATTGAACCATATCCAGCATCGGAGCAATTAGCGGCATCTTGACCTATAAACAATTTGAGACGTGAGCGAGCCCTCTCCATCTCAAAAATCAGTCTGCCACTCACAAAATTACATAGCGACTACCAATACGATGACAACACCGAGATCATGCTCAGCGAGAACAGTGAGTTCCGACTTCATGACCCAAGCCAAAGATCTCTTCTGACGCCGAAACTACGCCAGTCGTTTCGACCTTGCAAGCTGGCTGCTTCTTTGCCAGTCTCATCGTGCGTATCTTCTACCGTCACGCAAATTATCGCGCGATTCTTAATACATCACTAGTCTTTCCTCATCGCCGACCACTTTGGACGCAAGTGGCCGCTCGCCGGCGCCGGCACCATCACTTGCCTAGGCGTTGCCCTCCAAGCCGGATCACGAGGCTCTTTGTCGATCATGTACATTGGGCGCCTGGTCGCTGGCTTCGGCGTAGGTTCTGCGTCAATGCTCACGCCGCTGTATGTCTCGGAATGTGCACCGAGGGCGATCCGAGGTGGCCTCACAGGTCAGACCGTAACCTGCCAATTTGCGAAGAGTTGCATTACTGATAGAGTGAACAGGCTTTTACCAACTATTCATCGTAACTGGGACTATGATCTCCTTCTGGTATTGTGACCAAGATGTTCGGCTTGATCCGGGACAAAAGACTGATACAGAGACGCAGGATTAATTATGGTATGCAGAATGTGGGAGGGACAGCTAAATACCAAGTCCCCCTCTCCCTGCAGGCTGTTCCGGCCGTGTGAGTGCTGCAACCTTAAACAAAATTGTTTGTCTGTGTTAAGTGGCAGGCTGACTCCAGCACCTCCTCAAAGTGTCCTGGCTCTTGCCATGATACTATGCCCCGAGAGGTGAGTCCTTAATCATCTAATTGCGACATCCAGTTGGAGCTGACCATGATACAGTCCGCGATGGTGTGCGCGTAACGGCGAGTGGGAGAAGGCAGCCCGAGTCCTGTCGAAACTGTCCAAGTCAGTCCAAGGCCTCCCACCGATAGCTCACACAGGTCATCGTTAACTGAGAAAACCGTCCATAACAGCCTCCGCGCCGACCATGAGTACATTCGAGGCGAGCTGAACGACATGGCCGAGCAGCTTGACATGGAGCGGCGCCTGGTCGGCGAAGCGACATCCTGGACGCTGCTGAAGGAGATGTGGGAGAAGCGGAATCGTAAACGCGCCCTCATATCGATCGGTCTGATGGTCTGCCAGCAGATGACGGGGACGAATACACTGGTGCGTATGCTCCTCATAAATAATACCTTGAGCTCGCCAATTCTTGTTGCTGGCTGACGAGTTTTCCCCACGCATAGAACTACTACGCGCCACAGATATTCTCTGACATGGGCCTCACGAAAGACAGCGCCGCACTGTTCGCCACTGGTGTGTACGGCGTGGTGAAGATGCTGTCGTCCATTTGCTTCCTCCTATTCGCGGCCGACAGTCTCGGCCGACGCAAGAGCCTGCTCATCTCCAGTGTCGGGATGACAGTGACACTGTACGTAGTCGGGGTCTATGAGAGGCTGTACCAGGACCAGAAACAAGACACAGTAAGTTTAATTGAACTTGCTCTTCGCACTGTGGAGCGCTGATCGAGGTTGTACAGATTCCGCCGTTGGGCTATGTCGCGATCGTCTGCATCTACCTCTATGTGTTGTAAGCCACCTCCTTGTCGTCTTCTTTCTGTCTGTGGAAGACACGAGCTAACAAGCGAATGCGCCGTTAGCTTCTTCCAATTCGGCTGGGGCCCTTGCTGCTGGATCTACGTGTCAGAGATCCCCACCGCGCGCCTGCGCACACTCAACGTCGCTATGGCAGCCGCAACGCAATGGCTGATCAACTTTGTTATCGCGCGGACCACACTGACCATGATGAGCACCCTGGGTTACGTAAGCCTTCTCAGTCCCTCTTCAGTGTCGCCTTCTCCCCACTGACATGCAAATTGCACCAACCAGAAAACCTGGATGTTCTTTGGCACCGCCTGCGCAGGCACGTTCGTCTTTGCCTTCATCCTTATCCCCGAGACCAAGGGTATGAGTCTCGAGAAGATGGACGCGCTCTTCGGCATCACGGATGATTTGCTGCGGATCATGGAGGAGAACCAGTGCGAGCGTGCGGCGAGCAGGACCGCTACGGGAGAGCTGGACGTACTGGTGCCTGGCAGCCTGAGTGCTGCTACGATGGTGACTGGGCGTGCAAGCGAAGGTGACAAGCGGCACACAGGCTCGTCGACGTCGAGATCGAAGCATGAGCCGACGTACCGGCTGTAACAGTATCTGGAGACGAAAACCTGTAACAAGTGCCTAGGTCCAACACAATAGTAAGTAGCATGCCAAGGAAAGGAGGTCCTAAAAGAGGTTCGAGCAAGTCCCTATCAAAGCGGTTTTTCTTGAATCAAGAAAACGCGCCATGCTCTTGTTGCTTCTGCCTCTCAGTTTGCAGTACACCATATATTCATGACCTGCGAATCGAGGGGTTAGTTCCCAAACGCGATCTTGCCAATAAAATAATGAATTGACCCATGACAAAAATATCATGCCACGAGTTGCGTATGTAGCTTTTCCTGCCATCCCAACGCCCTGCTAAATGCTTTTGGAAGCCTTGCCCACTCCGCTCGTGACCACCAAGGGCATTTAGGCCGATGCGAACTTGTTGATGAACGAAGCCAATTTTTCAGCTCCCTCCAAAGAGATGGAGTTGTAGTTGCTGGCACGGATGCCACCGACGCTGCGGTGACCCTTCAGTCCAGTCAGGCCCAGGTCGGTCGATTGCTTGAGGAAAGCTTTCTCTGCATCATCAACACTGCCTCCCTGTTTTGACTGGTTAGTTGAGTATCAGGTTCAATTAAAAGTTTTGACTTGCCTTCGTGACGCGGAAACAAATGTTCATCCTCGATCGGGCAGACTTGTGAGGCACAATTCGGTAATCGTCAGGGTGTGCCTCGAGTGCCGCGTAGATGAGCTCAGCTTTCTTGTTCGAAATAGCTTCCTGACCATCGACCTTGTTGGAAAATGTAGTGAGTAGTTTCTTCAGTACCGAGCCAGCAATGAAAACACTGCAAGCCTGTTAGTCACCACCACCTCATCGTTTGCATCGCTCCAACGGCTGGGGACCTACTCGAAGATGCTCAGCGTGTTGTACAGACTGTTGTTCTTGGCAATGATCTCGTATGAGAGAACAACAGGCCCAATGGGAAGACCCAACTTCCGTAGCAGAGCTGGTTCGGGTTGAGGGGTCGTAGGAGGCAACAAGCTCTTCTTGATGACAGCAACGGTAATGCCAGTCGATCCAAGGTTCTTCTGGGCGCCGAAGAAGAACAAAGAGAAATTCTTGGCCGGGATTCTTCTCGACAAGATGTTGGAGGACATGTCGGCCACGACAATCGGTCCTGTTCCATCGGCTTTCGGGGCTAGGATCTCAGGGAAAGCTGGCATTTCCACACCATCTACAGTCTCATTGTCACAGTAGTACACCATGGCTGCATCATGGGACAGCTTCCACGTGCTCTGGTCGGGAATCTTGCCAAACTTCCCGTCGTTGATGGTGCGAGCATCACAGACCATGTTGACGTACTCTGGACCGAGTAGGCGCTGTGCCTCCTGGTATGCCTTCAACGACCAGCTTCCCGTGACGATGTAGTCCAGCTTCAATCCGGTCAATGCTTGTTGCAGCTCGCTCTCTAACCAAGACTTCTCAACATCCTTCTCCTCAATGTTCTTTGCCTTGAGAATCTCAGCCTTCTTCCGTGAGACCCACGCGCCGACCATGTTGTAGACGGTGGCGGAGAACTCGCCGCTTCCGCCGCCCTGCATAAACAGGATCTCACACTCGTTGGTGGGGATGTCGAGGTAGGTAGCCAGGTCGGTCTTGGCGTTGTTGATGATATCGGTGGCCAGTGGAGAGCGGTGCGAGTGTTCTGCAATGCCCAGGCCAGTGCCGTTATAGTCAAGCAAGGCCTGCGAGGCCGTCTTCAGGACATCAGTAGGCAGGAGAGCCGGGCCAGCACCAAAGTAGGTGATCTCGTCGCGGGATGGCATGGTGGGCAATGGCGATAGTGGGGTTCACAATGTCAGGAAAATACACCAAGCCAGTGTCACTTGCAGGGGAAAGGGGTCTCAAGTGGTAGTTCCGAGCCCAGTGGCAACCTTGAGAAAGCTTTTGGGCGGAGGGAGGTCTTTGTATGTGTCACTGCTCCAACAGAATAAAGTCTCACAGCGCTGCCGGTGTCGGCGGATGTTTTTTTGCAGGCGAGGAAGGAACATTGACTGCATGTGACGGCATGAGTCAAAAAGTGGAGGCAGGCATGGTTCCCCAGATCTGCGGCGGCACGAGCCTGAAGGTGGGGGGGGAGGGCCTTATCCCTTGTTCACAGGGGTCTTCAGGCCTGAAATCCTTGCTCGTCCTCGCAAGACTGCAGGCGCCGGCGCCGGCGATAGCTCGACGACGTCGTCATGGTTGATGATCAGCAGTGCCCCTTTGGTTCGTCTCCGGTAGCAACTCAGTGCAACTCACTCCACCAACAAGCTCTCTTGGATTCAGTGGCTGGGAAATAAGCTTCAGCTAGCGTGCGGCTCGCCATATGATGGCCAAGTGGACCTCTAAATCCTTCACTGAATGCATATGAGACCTTCCACATGAACACACGCCTCCCCCGAGATCACTGCCCAGCTGCTCCAGTGCCAGAGCAACTCCACCACTTTCTGACAGCTCCTTATCGGGCTGGTCCTCCTTCGCACACAATTCCGCGGCTGCTTTGGGGCCTGAACTTTTGTCTCGTCTCGGGGTGCTCGGTGCAACCCACCATTGCCTGAAACATCGCAGGGCGGAGCACCGCAGGAAGCACAGGACAGGATAGGGCAGCGCAGAACACCAGCAGGGCGACACTTACTATGGTGAGCTCTGGTCGCACTGCCCCTCGTGTGACCGTACGGATGTCGACTTCGGATGCTGCAGCTGATGCGGCCTTTGAAGCGTCCATCACAGTTGCAGACGAAATCCAGGTCGCTGGAGACAGAACACCCGCCTCGGACTTGGACCTTCTAGAGCCTGCAGGTCCTGGGAGCCCGCAGGACGAGCAAGATCAGGAGTCGTACGACAATCAGGGGCAGGGGCTGAATGTGCGAGAAGGCGATCACCACGATTCCCCCGTAGACGGTCCCACGCATGGAGATGGGACTGTAACCGACAATGGCAGTCAAAAGCGGGCACATAGCAGACGAGCATCACATGGCAGCTCTGTCAACGACAACGAACAGCACCATAACCATGGTACGTGAGCCAGCATTTTTTTATTTTATTGCTTTGCAGTTCCCTGAGCTTCTCCAACGCCCGACGATCTCGTTTCGCGAAACACTGCACCATTTGATTAGTGCTCTTGCAATCTCTTGGTCGCCTGGTGTGTTCTTCTTCACGCTGTGCTTTCTGCCCGAGCTTTCCGACGCGTGTCGCTCGGCAGCTCTTGGGCATAATATCCATCACCCCTCGAGGTTTCACCCTGCAGGCTAAGCAGCCTTCTAGAAGAAATCATCGGATCTTCGAAAATCGTCGGATGACGCGCAGCGTCGTTCAGTGTGGCTTGCTCTACGCGTCCTCGCAGGGCTGACTTCCCGGGGCACTGCAGCCTTGTTGCAATTCCTTTTGGTGTGCCATTTTGGGCGCCGGCAACCGGATGATCAACTGCCGTGATACAACGCGCTAGGTCTCGTCAGCTACCCAACCTGCCAAGCGTACCGTGGCATCCTACGATGTACCTGGGCTCCTACCTTGGCCAGTACGAAAATTGCATGGTCTAGGCGCAACCGGTAGCAATACCAAGACGATGGATGATTTTTCATGGTCACCTTGACGGCGACAGCGAATTACCAACAGGCAAGATGCAGCTTGGATTGGCGATTTGCAGCTCCTGTTACCTCGTAAAGGCACTCAGTCTATGCGAATACAATCCCCGAGGCATGGAGCTTGACGGGCGCCTCGTCATTTCTTCGCGAGCACCCGTCAGGTCATGTCCCTATCTCTGGGCGCCCTCCGAGTTTTCCCATCACCAGTTGATTGCCACCAGATCCTGGCGCAGAGAAGATTCATTAGCTTGTCCCATCTTCAACCTCATACCCCCCAAAAATCTCACAGCTGTTCCCAGTCACGGAAGGGTAACCGCAGGTTGGGCATAAATTTGGTTGCGGTCGAAGCTGTCCCTTCATTTTAAAGTCAATCTTCTGGCCCATGCTGCTTCATCTCACTTTGTGTTTGTGTTTGTGTTTGCACGGCTTCTGTCATGCTGTGTGATCTTCCCGTTGGCCCCTCTGGTTCTGGCTCTTCTTGTGGTTCAAAAGCCGCGGCCTGTCCGGCCTTGTGTTTGTGTCATTCATACTTATATGGGCCACCTGCCATGTGGACCATCGCTTGGGATTTCCTTTCTAATACAAGACATGGCAGAACGAAAAGGGTCCGAAGGCGGCTCGTCGCGATACGTGGTGCCTGCAGCATCCTTTCGTGAGTCCGCACCACCACAGCATGTTGCCCCCTCGCGAGCGGCTTCTTCTGACGACTCCCACCAGCACCTCACAATTCGCCGCGGGCATGGCTCTTGACGCAAGCTACATCACCACTTGCCATCCGGCTCATCAGGCTTTTGTTAGCGCATGGGGACTATGTCGTCGCCTGCCTACCGCCGCATGAAATCGAGCACGTGGACCGCGGTGCTGAGTTCAGAACGCTTATCAACGAATGTAAAAGCCATCGGAAAGATCGAGAGGGGTGGAAGGACCGGATACGCGGCATACGATGCGACGGCCGATCAATGGGCCAATGTAGCGCCGCAATTGCGGAGGCGGTACATGTATTCGGGTGCATTGACATTTTGCTCTGCTGCAAGTTTGAAGGTGAGCGATTCTCATGGTGACTACGGGCGCAGGCAGGCTGACAAAGACTATTCCAGCCGTCGTTGGCACAGTGGAAGAGTTATCGACGACACCAACGACGCAGAATCTCGTTCGGGACCAATTTGAGACAATCTATTTCTCGCAGGTCAATTTCATCAAGGCCGCCCTTCCCCAACTGCGTGGTCAGCACACGGGACACATAGTGGTTTTGACGAGCATCGGTGGGCATATCGGCACTCCGGGAATGCCGACACACACGGCTGCGACGTGGGCGTTGGAAGGATTCTGCGACTCCCTAGCATACGAAATCGCACCTTTTAACATCAAGGTGACGATCGTTCAGCCCAACAAGGAGATCCAGTCCCTCACCAACAAGATCATACTTGCGCCGCAGCTGCCGTGGTACGACAGTGAGCTGAACCTGGCTCCCTCGATTCGGGATATCCTCAGCAACATGCTTAACGCGAACCCGGATACGGCGGTAGAAGCCTCGGAGACGGAGGTTCTGCATCGTTATCCAAAGCTGCCCTCGATCACGCTCGACAAGCTTGTTCAGGAGACGGTGCACGCGCTCGCGGCCATTGGCGGCCACGAGAACCCGCCAGCACGGCACATTGTGGGATTTGAAGGTGCTTTTGCGGTCAAGGAGAAGCTCAAGACAGTGACAGAAGAACTCGAGGATTTTGTGGAAGCCAGTGTGGCGGTTGATATTTTCGAGAGCGAGCTTAAAATTGAGGCCAGGCACGGCAAAGGACCACAGCCGGACGGCATGGCTGAGGCGGGCGGAAGCAGTACGGATTTCATGTCGATGTAGTCTACGATGAGTGTTGCATTGGGACTCGAAGTGCTGGTCAGTGCAGGCGGTGCCTCTGCCGGTTTACTATTGGAGTATATGGAGACATTGATAGCCTTTTTGGGGAGCAAATTCACATTGTGGCCTGCGATCACGGGGTTCTATCCTGCTGCAGACGGTATTCGAACGGAGGCTTCTACAAAAGTACCTGGGCGTGTTTGCGGAGCCAGGGTTTCACATTCGAAGTAAAGTCGTTCTTCGTCGCTCATGGACAACATGTGCGACCTTTGATGCAGTGTATTATCGTGAGGTCTGGCATTTACTGTAACTCTGTAACTCAAGCGCAGCGGCCGGCGTTGGCGATCAATCATGGGTCTTGGACCCCGGAGGTGTCTAGGGCCACGGTGACGGTGGCACAGCAGTGCGTCCAGGCCTACCAAAGTCTCGGGCCGTACTGTGGTAGTCTGCATCATGAGGTGGCATAATAAAATCCCCGATGTGGCTTGTACTGTGACCACATTGGGCATAAAAAGGTGGGAGTCCTCCCCTTTTGAGACACATGCGACCGAAGAGCTCGACCCGACAAGGGATCCCAGATCCCTGCGAGGGACCCGGATCCTTGGCGCTGAGGTCCACGGAGTGCAGGAGCAGGTGCAGGAGCAGGTGCAGGTGCAAAAGCGACAGAGTGACAGGGGTTCAACGACGTCCTTGCAGATGACAGCTTCCACACTCTCGAACACGCAACACGCAACACAGCACTGCATTCCTTGTCTCTGACCACCAGCTGGTCTAGACCTTCTCCTCATCCCCTTGTACCATACCCAAGCCACGCTGCCACTGTACGCCGTGATATCTGATATATTCGAGTCCGACAACTAACCCGTCTTCACCAATCCAACGCTCATGCTCACCTACTAGACACGACCGACCGCGAAACGACCCATTCATCAGCCGGCCCGCGACGCGATCCAAGATCACAGGGGCAGACCGACAGCGCGCGTTAGAAAAGGAAAAACCACTACCACCGGAGGCATGCTGTCAAAACCATGAGCGCAGACTCCCTTCTGCCCATCGCCCCGGCGCGGGTGAAGGCACTATGCGTGCCCATCGGCCAGATTAAAGCCGACCGCTTCGCCGTCTTCCTCGACAGGCTACACGGCGAGCATGTCGTCCACCTTAGAGATGTGGGCGCCGACAAGCGGCCCAACCGAAGTTAGCCAGAGTCCTCTTCCCACCCACCAACCACCCTGCCAACTGTGCGCTGCTGACCCACGCCCGCCCGTGCAGCTATGTTCTCGCCTCTCGCATTCCCCGACGGCGCCTTGTTCTACGACTTCGCCAGCCATACGCCGCCGGCCTCGCATCTCGCCCTGCTGCCCTTCGACCTGTATCGCGAGCCGCTGGTTGTCATAGCCGTCGCCGACGGCGCAGAGGTGGCGAACGTCCCCTTCAGCAATACCCAGACTGGCGAGACGCTCGCCGACAAGAATATCCGCGCGCTATATCAGGGACTCGAGGACCTGCGCGATGCATTTCCCAAGGCGCTTGTCCACCAGCTGCTGCTGTTCGACTACACGCACCCCCCTGACCACACGATTCCGCTGCCCGAGGGCATCGTGGCTATTCCGCCGCCGGACCAGTGGAAGCGCACTACTATGCGCACGGTTATGTGCGACGTGTCAACGCTGCTGTTGGCTGAGATGACGTCGCTGGCCAAGTCATTTGAGGCGTTGGCGTATATTGAGTCGCCTGGGCAGAGTAGCGCCGCGGCTGCAAATGGCGGCCCCGACGCGGCCTTGGATGTGCAGAGGAGGCGAGCTTCGCTCATGCCCGTAGGGCGCTCAGCTTCGGCTAGTGGTGCGTTGGATCGCAAAGAGGCGCGCATGTCTATGCCGCCGCCGTTGTCGAAGAATCCGAGTTTAGGGGCAGCGCCTGCTATTACGCCGGGTCGGCCAGGCACGCCTGTGAGGAGCGGCCTGTCAAATCCTCCTACCAATTTTGAAGATATACCTGGCCTGCACACGCCGTTACCAGCTAGTCCGGAGCCTAAGAGAGCCGACCGACCGGTATCCTCCCCGGGGAATCGCAGCATAAGTCAAGACCGGGTCTCTGTGCATGGGTTTGGCTCTGGCGGGGTCAATGAACGATGGCGCAACAAGGGCAAGGCGCGGGTTACTATCCTTATGGCGTCGCTGTACCTACAAGCCGGCCGTTGGACCGACTCACTTAAGGAGGCCATGGAGAGCGCGACCGTGGCCAAGTCGATTAATGATCATCTTTGGCACGGAAAGGCTCTCGAGATCATCGTAGTCAGTCTACTGCTTCTGAGTTGGGCGGGTGTCGAATACACGGTCCCGCAGATTTGCTTGTCGCCGCCAGACAAGAACGCCGCGAATGGTGTGGACGAGAACGCGGACCCGAATCAGCCGGAATACCTGCGCAAGTTTCAGAATGCTCTTCCGGACTTGCTGGAGAGGATAATAGCTCTCTATTCTAGGATATCAGCAGAACATCTACCTGTCCTGCCAATGTCTGAGGCTGTTATTCGGTTTTGCAGAATATTAGCGGCCCTACACGTTGCGGAGGGCAAGCTCGGTGGACAATCGCTCGACATGATGATCTTTGGGACAATTCCAGACAAGCCGCTCACGACTTCGCCACGGCCTTTGATCATGCCTTCTCGGACTTTTATCGTGAATATCTTGATGCGCGCGTTTCCGGGCCACGGGTCCGAGTTGTTGACGACTCCAGACCGTGTCACCATACTGAGCGGTATTGCTGCTGTTTTGGGCCTACTCGGCTATCAGAGGAAGAAGGCTATGGTGATACGAGAGCTTGTGTCAGTTGTCATAGGAGGACTGGTCGAGGCCCGAACTCGCGGAGCTGCGGAGGTCGGGATACATCCAGCTGCTGGGCTTGTGGCGCTAAATAACATCAATGGCCACTCAAATGGCGCCGTGCTCCAGCTGGCAGAGAGTGACATTGAGCACGGCCTCGACGCGTTCCTCGACCTGGTCATGAAGACATACGGAATCGTGGGGCACGAAAAGTCTGTCACTGGAACCGCACCCAAGAACGAGGAGGCAGAGCCGCTCGATCCAGACTCGGATGCAGCCTGCCTCCTACGGATACAAAAACAGGCGGCGGCTCGCTTGTACGGCATGCGACAGCTAAAGCATAACATCCTGCGCGCATGCATCAACTTCTCCGAGGCGTTACCCGACTTCGCAGGCGTGCTGCGCTTCTCTAGCGACCTCATGCGGACAGCCGGCAGCGGAATCGCGCCGGGCCCGCGTCAAGAGGACGCTGCGCCGCGAATCTCGGTCGACGAGCAGGTTCGGCTTGTGACGAATATCTCGAAGACACACAGCGTCACTGAGCGGATTGGGCTGGGCCACATGGAGGCCGAGTACTGGGACGAGTTCTTGCTAAGGGGCATGAAGCTTGAGCCGCAGGCGATCACGCGTACGCCGATCGAGCATTCGAAGACGGAGCTGCCTGGGTATTCGTCGGCTAGGACGTCGCAGGATGTCAACCCGTTTATACACAACCCGTTCCAGAAGCAGCCGGACAAGGTGGCGATGGTCAGTAACCTGGTGGCTGGCGAGGTGGCTACGTTCAAGCTCACCTTGCAAAATCCATATGATGTGGAGTTGGATGTGGTCAGTGCAAAGATCGCGACCGAGGGCGTCGAGTTTGAGTCCTCGGCGGAGCAGGTCTTGATCGGGGCGTATCGTACGCAGGGCATGCGAATCACTGGAACACCGAAAGCATCAGGGTCACTACGCGTTACTGGAGCGTTGATACGTGTCCGTGGGTGTAGGGAACGGAGGTTTCCCATCTTTACTGAGCCTTGGTCTCTTGATGGCGAGATCAAGGTCAAGGCAGTAGGACTGGCGGCGCTTGATCACAATATGGCGTTACCGACACCATACCAGCACTCGCCTAAACCGCATCACATCGACTTGAACGTCATCACACAGCAGCCCGTGCTTGTGGTCAAGTCCACGACGCTGCCCCAGTCTTCGGTTATGATCTTGGAAGGGGAGCGTCAGACTTTCTCCGTGACACTGCAGAATCTCTCTACTACACCCGCCGACTTCCTCCTCTTCTCGTTCCAGGATTCGACGCAAGAGCAGCTTCAGACGGCTTTAAACAACCGCGATGCGACGCCAGCAGAGATGTACGAGTATGAGCTCATCTTGGCAAAGAAGCAGGCCTTGCGTCTGGCGAAGCCCGTGGGCAAGAGATACATCGCGCCTGGTGACACGGCTACGGTCGAATTTGAAGTGCTTGGTAAGCCCGGTCTGACCGGCTGCGGCATTTTGATTGACTATGCGTACTTTGGCGTCCCACCTGACGAGGTCGAGCAGCAGTTCTTCACGCGCCAGGTGTCGCTGCAATTGACTGTGACGGTTAATGCGAGCGTCGAGATTGCCAAGATGGACGTGCTACCACTGCATGGGAGTATACCGCAGCCACTGTGGGCCAGGACGAGTAAGGTTGGTGGACAGAGTCACGTCCTTACTTCGGATAAGTACTGTCTCCTACTCCTTGACCTGCGCAATGCATGGCCGAGCAGCATGGTAGCGCAGCTAGAGATCGAAGACGGCAACACCATCGAAGAGCACATTCTACCGGGTAATACAGCTCGCGTCATCGTGCCCGTAAGACGCGTCTACCTCGAAGACCCGCACGCCTCAATTCCAGCCCTCAACCCCTCCCGCCACAGGCAATTCGTTGTCAGCACCAGCAAGATCACCCCAGACGTGGAGCGCGCCAATCGCGAAGCCTTCTGGTACCGCGAGAAGATCCTCGATCGCCTCAAGGGCACCTGGAAGACGGGCAACCGACCGATCCGCAATGGCTCCATCGAGCTGCGCAGCATGCGCCTTACGACGCGTATGATCGAGGCCATTAAGGTCGACGAAGTCGGCATCGAGGTAACCGTCGAGGACCCCGCCGCAAGCGCCACCAACGCAGACGACCTCGTCACCACAACCAAAGCCCAGCGCACCAAAAATGCCATCGGCGTCGATGAGTTCGTCCAGATCCGCGTGCACATCACCAACCGCACCGAAAGCCCAATTTACCCAACCCTTCGGCTCATGCCAGCCCTCTGCCACCGGCCCCTCAACGTCGCGCTCGACTACACGCGTAAGCTGGCGTGGAACGGTACGCTGCAGCAGTTCCTGCCGGTGCTGCCCGGCAAGGCGACAACAGACGTGCTGGTGGGCGTGACGGCGCTGTGCCGTGGCGAGTTTGAGATCACGGCGAGTGTGGAGGAGACGCGCGTGTGGAGGGCGGAACAGACACACGGGGCAGGGACGGAGAGGTTGAGTGTGAAGGCGTCGACGCCGGCGGGGGTGGATGGGCGGCCAAGGTCAAGTACGCAGGAGCTGTTGGATTTGGCGCTGGGGGCGCGAGAGAGGCGGATCTGGCACTCGCGGCAGCCGTGTCGGCTCGTGGTGCGGGATCGGGAGTAGATAAGGATGGGCTCGCTCTGAGGATAGAGTGGATTTTTCCTGATGCTTACTGGTGCTGGGGGAGCGCGAGACGGGGAATGGCGTTTTGTATAGAACATGTGCGGAGAAGAATGGGTGGGCGGGCGGCTTCTACAGATTAGGCTGCACCTGGTGAGGCGGCTATTGGGCTTGCAAGTACATGCGCCCTTGGTTGGATGGCATTTACAGTAGAGAGAACAATGAGTGTTGGCTTTCGGGATGATCACGGCATGTTGTATACCGCCTGGCATCGAATGAAGCATCTTTGGGGCTTGTGCGTGCGCTGGGTTCCTGAGCGTGCGTGTTTTGGGCTGGCAAAGTTGTCCGAATCTCCGTGGCTGCAGGCTCCCTACGGACCTGGACGTTCCCCTCCTGTTTGGTTTGGTTGTTTCCTTGTGCGGCGCAGGGACTATTTCAGGCGACTTATCGAGGCTGGGAGTCGTCAATAATACTGCTGTTCCTTTGTCGTTCCGGCACATACTCACCTGCTCTGGCTCACACCTCGCCTCATTTCAGTTTTGGTTGTTCGTAATTCATGTCTTGATCGTAGCGAGCCCACCTAGTATGCAAGGCCGTGTCGCTGGAAGTCTGTCGCTGAACCATATCAAGTCTGGGGCTATGTTTGCCCATATGCGCTCATTCATGTGTTGTCGTTACTCGTTATTCCCTTTGTCTTCCTCACTACCAACTTTGCAATCTCGCTGATTTCCATTCCCAGATGCTAAATACTCACTGCTCCATATCTGACCTCAGATTTCCCCAAACTTACCGCCATTCTCTTGTCCGCATTGCGCCCCGCTATGAATGCCCGCTCGAGGCGTCTCCGGTGCTTAGCCAGTGCACTCCGACATGTGGATGTTGTCGTGGATGACCTCCGGTTCGAATTATGGCCGTAGACGGTATGTATCGTAGTCCGTTCGTCGAGAAGATGGGGACGAAACGCTGAAGTAAATTCCTCGCGCAGCCAGATTCGGAAAATAGTGCTCGTCACTCCGGCGTCTTGTTCGAGGAAGCCAATCGAGCATTTGCAGTCCGCTTCACTGCGACTCACCAGCACCAAAACCGTACCAACTACCGTGGCCTTGTGCACATTGATACACGGTTGGTTTGGGATCCCAGTCCGCTCCGCAGGCGTAGCAAAAGTCGTGTGCGCAGTGGCTGCACCTAAGTGGAAAGCAGATTATCAGCTTGTATTTCTTTGTCAAAGCCGCCTGCCAAAGGATGAGATGTACAATGAGAGAGGGGATTCTTACTTCATGTGATTACAACCGTCTTTCCGTTGCATAACGTTGCTGCACTTGCCACACATCTGACTGTCCTCGGTGGCGGCCATGACCGCTGCTGCGGCCTCGAGATCTATCTCGCCTCTCTGTGACCAGGCCCAATGCTTCTCGAGGCACTTCAAGAGTTCCTCGACCGGGAGCAGCACCGTCGCCTGTACAACCTGCCCCAAGGGCTGCTCAGAGCAGCACGCGCGTGCTGGAAAGTGCTCCGCTGTCCACATGGAGTTATATGAAGCTTCGAAGGCCGCAGCTACGCAATTTCCGCACCAGTCGTGGCCGCATGAGTAGATGATCGCTCGGTCAGTGCGGTCGCCGCAGATCTGGCCATGTAACATTAGAGCTTGAAGTGAATAAAGAAGATAAGGGGTACGTACGGTGCATATGACCTCTGCTTCCATGGTGATGTTTTTGCAAGTGGTGCTTGTAGCCTTTTGGGTGAGACGCACCCTCGCGTCTAAGGCCTCTTTCACGATTCTCCCCAGCCAAGGGGCGTCCGAATAATCAGCAACCACCAGTGCTATCAACCACTTGAGAGCTGCGACAATTTTTGTCCCGTCCGAACTGCTTGAGAGAGCGTCGTCTAGCACCTTTTCATAGGGGTCGGGAGCCCAGTGCTTCCGCTCATAAGAGAGCCATTCCTTAGTGTAGCGATCCACGACGTATGGGTAAGCCATTCTGGAAATGCCCAGATGATTATCGTAGTGTCGGTTGGTAGATGCGGCTCGATGTTGTGCTTGCTGGTGACACGATTGGAAGCGATTGTCGGTGTTTCAATAGCTGTTGTGGATGGCAGAGGGGCATAGAGACGCTGAAAGACGGAGAAAGGTTGCCAGTTGTGGTAAAAATATGTGGAGGAGAGGAATGGAGACACGACGGACAAAGATGGTCAGGTGTAGAGATATCAGAGACGCGACGTGACGGAGAAAGGTGGTCAGTTTACAATGCAGGGACAAACTTCTGCTGCGCTGTGAAGGCTGCCCCAATGGGCCATTTACTACCACGTATATTGGCGCCCACAGCTCAGCAAGGGTCTGAGGCGGAAAGAAGATGCAGCTGTGTTGAGTGAAGAAAGTGGTGGACCCATTGCCCTGGGTACCAAATGTTGGTTTGTGTGAAAATTTGTAGAGTGACTGGGTATGCAACTTCACTGCGATTCCGTCCCAGCCACGCATATCAGCAGGGACTGCAATTGGTCAGGCCTGAAAATTCTCATCGTCACAGTTTCAAGCTGTTTTTCTCCAGCTGATGAAATCTTTGCTGTGGCCATGACCGAAAACTTCGAGACTTAGGTGAGCTAAGTGAGCTGTGAAAGATATATAATTTATCTGTCCCTTGCGAATTTCAACGAAAAGGACTCGTTGACACTGCATCTGTCTTGAACTATCAGAGTATTTCATTTCGTACACTCATGAGGAGCACAATCATGCTTGAAATCCCCTGTGAACTAGATTGCAGAGGGACTGGAGCATATTCGATATTTCAGGATCGCTCAAAGCTGCGATGCAATTGACAGCAAGAGTATTTTGGGGCGCCCGCCGCAGCTTGCTGACAATATGATTTAGGAGTCTAGGCTGGTCGCTATGTATAATATGAAATATTTCGCCGAAGCACTCCAGAGTACAGGATTGCTCACTCCACAGCGACCAAGCAAAGGCCCCGGAGCGACCTCCGGACAGCTCGTACTTTCTGGTTCCACTTTGTTAACTTGAAACTATTCTTTGTATTATAGTTTCGATAACGTGGAGTACATGGAGTAAAAATTTGAGCTTAGTTATAAAAGACTGGATACCTACGTACAGAGAATGGTTGGGTGAACTTCTCCCCAGAAATAAGCTACTCTTCGCCAGCTGCCCAACTATGAAAGTAGTAATTCTTGTTAACACTGCGTTTCAAGCCGCCGAACCAGCACTCTTGACAACCGGAGTATCTATCCGTAGATTTCAATGTGCCTGGGTATTTCCCAGTCTGACGCTGAATGTGCGTCTTCTCCACTTGTCTGCTTCCAATCATGCGGGCAGCATTCAAGCTCGCGAACCAGGTGCTACGTGCATTGTGTAGGTAATTTGGAGAAGTTCACCATACTGCAGATACGTCGAATGCCTGGTAATCCGTCGTAATTGTCCTCCATTCTAGATTCCACCACTGGAGTCCTTTTTCCACGGACCGGACCTCTCGAGTACATCCGTTGTAGGTGCTCAGAAGTGACCGCTTGAGACCATGAATGCCGGTCTGCCAAAAGACCTCGTCCGGCTGAACGCTCATCGGGATATCAGCGTTGGGCTGTGTTCCTGGTCTCCTCGGAACATCAACCCGTTTATGTTATGGTCCGCAACCCCAAGCGTCACCCAAGACTGGTGGGGAGACTCATCAAAGACTCTTTGAGAACCTCCACCACAACATTCTGAGAGCCCGGTGAAAGTCCTAGGTAGCCAAGGTGGCATGATATAGACGACTTCGAAATGAACACAAGTGTGCTCATTCGTGATTGCTCCCTACCAAATAAGAAAGATGCCTTCACGCGGCAATCGTTGCGGAGTTGATGCCCACGTATGATCTAGATACCAATGAAAAACAGACCTAAAACTGTGGCAGCGATATCGAGCCTGGGCACTGCGTTCCAACCTTCCAAGGGTTCCAACCTCCCATGGTTGAGAGACGCTTTTTTTGGGGGGGGGGGGCAGTGCGACAAACTTCCAAGCCGAAACCCACAGTCAGTTCGCATTTGCCTCATCTTAACCAGAAAGAGTTGCTGTTGAGTCACCAGTGTACAGGCATCAACACTCTGCTCAACTCTGCCCAGATGTCGTCCCGTGACTACGGACCCCCTCCCTGGTCCTTCGTCTTTCTCGAATGTGAAGACGTTGTTATATGATGTGAAATTCTTGATACTCCTAAGACGCTGTGCGTTCATCTACCTCTATCTTCTCCAAATATTCAAGATCCGCCTTGAATCCAAGCGGACACTCCATGGCCTGACTTGCTAGGACATCCTTCGAGGGCCTCATCTGGTTGAACATCTCCATGGGATCGAACCTATCCATCCCAAGATTAGACCTCCCATTATCCAAATATCCGGGTCAAGAAGAAGGGGTTCAACCGATCAGGCATCTTACCATGTCTCCAGCTGTGTGACCTGGAACTTTTCGTTCAGCTTGGCCACAGTCACTCCTTGGATGTCGAGCTTGTCATTATGGGACTTGATCGTGACTGTTGTTCCATCCTCGTTCTTTCCAATGTAATCTCCTTTCATCCATCCCCAGTGCCTCCACTTGAAAGCAACGGTAGGTGGACCGGAGTACACTTCGAGGACTTCCCAAGCAAAATTCGGCATCATGTTCCTGAAAGTGACGTGACTATCCTCTAGGTTGGTGTGCTGAGGACCGTAGTATTTATTTGAGGCAATAATCGCCGAGTACGTGCCGCTGAAATAGACTCACTGTCAGAAGCATGCTTGAAGACAAAGTCCTTGCCCGATTTCTTCAACATTCCATCATCCAGGAGGAACCAATCATGGCCAGATATCAAGTGAAACACTTACACTTTGAGCATATGTTGAGCATCTTGTGCCGGCCCGCCATTAATCGCAAAAGTATAGCTCTCTGGGTCGACAGTCCGCCATTCAGACACATTGGTCTTGTGTGAGGCCTCGATCTCCCAGTTCTTCACCAGGTTCTCGACGAGTGCCTCAAGAGAGGAAGCGCCATGATTCATTTGCTTTTCTGTCATAGTTCACATTTAGTATAACGCATCTAGTCCTAAGTCATCAGGCACCTGGGCAGCTCTATGAATAGCTGAATAGTCGAGGAAAAGGGGTATGGCATACCTTCTCTCCACATCTGTCGAGTGCCTGTGTAGTCAGGAGGCCCGCCATGTCTCCATGCTGCATCATCTTTTGTCTAAGAGAAGTCAATATTACCCAGGCCGAGTGTCGCAGATGTGCGTATGCCAAGTCCATGAAGACTAAGCTACTTACCACGGCATCAGGGTCGAGCATATAATCAGGAAAATCTGCGTTGCCCATCGCGGCAAGTCACCGAGGGTCTTGAAATCTGTGTAACGACAACGAAAACTAAAGGGAGGTGATGCAAAGAGGACGATCCTGTTTCGTAACACAACGCAGCTTGCTCTCCTTCCAAACCTGATCACAGCAGAATTAAGTATTTGTCTGCCCAAAAGAAGTCTGGCCTGGACCATGAGCCTTTACTATCGTCTTGCAGCATCTGTCGTAATGATATTGGCCATGGACCATAGTCTATGCATGAAGGTTACAGCGACTACGGTTGGTGCGACGCATCAAAATAAGCACTAAAGAAACCAAGTTCCTTTGCTGGGTAAGTCACGTATCATCCGTGGCTAGCCCTGTATATCACGTAGAGTCTCGGAGCTCTGGTCTGTTGAGCCGGCTCATTTTTGGTGCGAATACTCCTGCTGGACACCTGGACACTATGAAAATTCCGAGACATGCCTGCAAGATCTCAGACTCAAGAAAAAGCATATGAAGTAGCGAGGGACATGCCAAGGTGCTTAGTTTTGCGACTAGAAGTCTAGGCCCAAGAGCTTCGAAGTGCGGCCCGTATCATGGTCTAGAACATAGCAGTCTAGGCTTCCGTCCATCTTAGAATGAGGATTACTTGCGAACTATTTTGGGCCAAGGTTCTGGATCGTGGCTATACCTAAGTTAGGAAGACGGGATACCACCGCATGCATCGCTAGTCTGTCCATCTGTCCGCGGAGGGATATGATGATATCCTGCAAATACCATATCTACCAACCAAATTCGATGAATCCTGTCTAATAGAAATGGTTGATGGCTGGGCATGTCTGTCAATCCTCTGCTTCTAGGATTTCACCATCCTGCAGTGGACACTAAGGAAATACCAGCCTGTTGGCGAGAAAGAACGATAGCCCGTACTTTAATAACAGATCTGTGACTATGTTTTAACTCTTGCACCGGTATTCTGTTCTCTCATGGGCGCTACGAATGTCGGCTTTGAAACCCAAACGCTAACCACGCTCTAAGGCCTTAGTATCGGTGGAGGAGCAAATTGATCTTGCACACGGGCAGGTAAATTGGCGATCAAGTCTGACTGTACGATAATGCCGCGCCGTGAACAAATCAGGAATAGACACTATGGCAGAGGAAGGAGGTGGCGTTACATAACGACGTTCATGACTATTCCAGATGAACATTCCACGAATGAATGTCTTAAAATTGCTTTCCGACAAGTGATCATCCCACAATTACTGTATCAGAGAAGATGTATGGTTGGGGAACAGCCTACTATGTTGGTCATAAGAGTTTTGCGTAGGGGAGCGGCTGATCACTTAGCAGGTGTCTACTTGTTGATAATGGTGTCATACCTGGTATTGGTAGTGCTGTCTCTTCTCCCGGCAATTGAGCACTCTTGAAGTTAGACAAGTGCAAGGTCTGCCAGAACCATCTCGTCCATTCGCTGAATTTTTTCCCACTTTGCAGCTTTGTGCGTTATCGCTTCGAGCGTCCGGTCCTCGGCAAAGAAACCTTGGAAGTGTCGGAGAGTATAATTCTTTGGCGCTGTTGAATTTGAATCTATCCTGCGCAGGGTTGTTGAACTCCGTCGGTATGTTGAGTACCAAATGCATCCAGTCTATCAGTCTGGTCTCCCGATCCGATGAAGTTGAGCCTTGTGTCCTTGTCCGAGCCAACACCCTAAACGCCAGTAATCAACAGTAACCAAAATCCCATCAATCATCCTGGGCGAAAATGCTCAGCGGCCGCGCAAGCTTGACGAGCATCTCCTCACTCTCTCCCCCTGGAGTGCTCAGGATCGTCACAGCGCCGCCCGCACCAATATGCCACACCTCCTCGGCCTCGGCCCCGTCCTTGCCTACCTGCGTCTCGTCATCCCATCGGAACATGCTCCTGATCGTGACGCTCCAATCACCTCGGCCAGTGACGCACATGTAGCCGACCACACCTGAGTACAGGCTCCTCTCTTTCCCGTCCTCAATCTGCTGTAGGATTTCACAGCTTCGCTTCTTCGGCGCGCCGGTCATACTCCCCGGCGGCAGGCTCGCGGCCAGGACATCGAGGCCGGTGTATTTTGAGACTTCCTCTTCCTGACCGGTCCAAGTTGTGTTTGCGGGTGAGGGCAGCTGCCCTTCGACCGTTGTAATCATAGTGTACACTGTCTCGTACTCCTCGACCTTCAGCAGCTCCGGCACAGTCACCATACCCGCACCGCAGATACCGTGTAGATCATGGCGAACTAGGTCCACTATCATCAGGTTTTCGGCCTCCTCTTTAGGGCTGTGCAAGATGGCTTCGGCTTCGGCTAGCGTCGTTGCACACCCGTCACCCGGCTCGGAGGATTTCTTGACTGTGCCTTTCATTGGCTTCATGGAGCATATCCCAGAGCGATTGTATTGTAAGAAGCGTTCAGGCGAAGAGCTGATGAGGGTTGCGCCACCGAGGCGGAGGTAGGACGCGAAGGGAGCGGGGTTGCTGTGGCGGAGAGTGCGATACAGTTGCCAGGATGAGTCGCTGAGGCTTTGTTTGGCTTGGTGTGAGGTGATTTTGGTATCAGGCTTTGAGATTGTCGCCCTTGTACTGTGAATACGGGTTCGAGTTGACCTTGTGATCTTGGTTTGGTCTGTTAAACAGAGTTCATAGGACTCTCCGGCTGCGATATACTCCTGGCACATGCGCACCTTGGCCTCGTATTTAGCTTTCGAAGGCTTCCGGATGTTAGCCTTGGTTGTCGATTGCTCGCATACATGCCCATTATTGCGGTCTCTTTCGCTGTGCCGCCATAGAGCAGAGTTGACCAAAGTCTCTGAGATTGTGTCAAGCCAATGTTGGTCTTCCACTTGGGCCCCAAGGCTCTGCATATGCACAAGTCTCTTTTCGTGGTCCACGACAACAGACTTGGTTATCCACGCAAGGCAGACATCCGGTCTTTGGTGGCCTCTGTCCTCTGGTAGTGGTATATTTATGTCACTGAGCCCCTGCTCATATGTGATGTATCCGACGAATCCTCCAAGAAAGGGAACGTCATCTTCATCAGGAACAGTGAGAGTGTTCAGATTTGATCTTGATGCGTGAAATCCAGCCAGCACAGTCCAAACCGTCTGGTCGCTCGACAACGTAATTTTAACTTTGTCCCCTCGTGCATGATCTCCATTCACGACTATCACAAAGCCGTCTCCAGTATGATACTGAAATTGCATGCAGCGGTCCACATCCAAGGCAATGATGCTGAACCGCCCGCGGACATCCACACCGCTGCTGGGTGCAGGTTGGTCGCCATTAGCGGAGTCTAATACCATGTGATTACTTCCAGTCGGGTCGAGAATCTCCGAAATATCCGGCGCCGCAATGCCAGGTGGTAGGAGAATGGTTCTAGACTCATAGACTTGAGATTGCTGTGTATGAGATAGCAGGTCCCTGGCGGTCTGCTCGACTCTATCGAAGACGGTATTTTGGATAGTTTGTAAGAGACTTGCTTTGGTGGACTCTCTGGCGAGCATGTCCCTGCAGTCCGTGAAGACACTTCTGTGGCTTCTGAGATTCCATGTCAGAGCCTGCGCAAACCAGTTCTGCACCACTTTGTTGCCCTCACTTTCGGTGCAGACTGATTCTGGGTGATACTGCAGGCCCCAGAATGGCTTGTATCGATGTTTCAAAGCCATTAAAATTCTCTCAGGCCCCATGTCGTCGCTCCTGTCCTCTTCCACCCACGCAAGCGGAACAATATCAGGTTGGCTGGTCGGAGAGCTCCACTTCTCAGTGTCCCAATCGCTGGCGGCATCTTGGCCAATGTCTGCACAGAGACTGTGATAGAGTGTCGCTTTGAAGCTCCTCACACATCTGAAAATATCGTCCTGGTCACTGGCGATATCTCCACTTGAGCGGTGCTGTATCGGCCTGACCATCCCATGCAGCCCCTTCCTCAGCCTCCTGATGCCACCGCCACACGCAAGCACCAAACTCTGCAAACCCAGACAGACGCCCAATACGGGCAGAAGTTCATCATGATCTAGCTCCCATAGCCATCGCATCAGCCCTACATCGGCCTCATTCTCCGGCGATCCGGGGCCAGGCCCACACACTACGGCCTCGTAGTGGCGGAGTTCGCGGCGGAACTGCTCCTTGGAAAGAGGTGAGTCTATCGGCAGGACGAACACATCGGCACCGAGGAGCGTCGTGAGCTGCGACGTGATGTTGTTGGAGAACGAGTCATACGCATCGATGAAAAGGATCCTGGGGCGATTTGAGGGAGCTGGTGATAGGTCCCCAAGGGAGCCCATCTTCATCCGTGCTCGGTTGCGACTGATCTGATTCGAGGCCTTCGTTGTGTGACCGTCCTTCGTGGTCCCAGAATTCGGTGATCAGCGTTCAGGTTGCCTTGCTCGTGGGATGTCACAACCAATCCCGGGAAAGATGACCTGGACTATTCAGCTTCGAGGATGGTAGTATTGTTCGCAGTCAATCCTCCGTCTTATGAATTCGCTGAAGGTCCATTTGTTGATTCAGTCATGATGTCGTGTCCAAGCCCGACATTGCATGGTCGCTTGGTGGTGAGAAGGGAGGCACAGTAATTTAAGAGACTCGCATGGCACTTTTTCTTACGCCGTTGACTCGGGACGGAACCGAGACACGGCTTTCGGCACAACTTCGGCGCGGGCCAAATGCTCGGAGGACGGGGTCCGGGCCCATCACCCCGGAATCCAAGAGTGCCGTTTGGATTTTGGAGATGCAACTGATTGACTCAATCGTTCCACTCTTGCGTTCAGAGATACGTGCAGAACGGTGAAATGAAGCGTTCAGCGAGTGTTTCTGGGTCGACGCGAGCTAAGGATCTGAAATGCCGACAGCACGAAATTCGAACATTGCGCAGGCGGCAGAAACTCCATGATTACTGGTGGGCTACTGCAGCCTCCATACTATGCAGTGCATACGATGACATTGCTAATGGTGCCATGGCTCTGTTCTGTCGAGGAGCCGAGCGAAAATGCATTGCATTTGCTCAAAGTGGTCATACCCAAGGGCTTTGACCCACAACTCGTCGTCCATCGACTCCGACAGTAGTCTCTCACCAAGGTCAAGTTCAGAGATGAACAAGCAATTCCAACACAACTGGTATGAACTCAAAGCAAATGCATTTCACGTTGATACCTACATCCCTGGATGGTATGAAAATCCTCCTACTCCAAAAGCCAAGAGCCTCGCTTTGCAAGACTCATAATGTCAATAGGCCGCCCGCAGTACCTCACACTTTTGCGAGAAGCCAGAAGCCCCTCTGTCCATAGAGCTTGCATTAAGTGGTCGCGCGTCCATATCCAAGCCACGATAGTCATCGTCCGCCCTTCTCAAGACGTCGCTTCATCCTAGAACTCGGACTCCTCCTGGAAGAACATGCCGAAGCTGATGATTGTTGCGTAGATGAGAAGGCCACCGGTGACGGACATGACCAGAGCGCCGGTAGAAATCAGGTCCGAGTGTGCGAGTACGATCGGTAGCGCTGTTACGGACCGGGTTAGCAAGCTGCCAATTCAAATCCTCAGCTCGATTATTCCTTAACGTACCAATTCCCATGACCACCAAGAATCCGGTGCAGAACCGCCCCAGATCTAGCAGCGAGCTGCCTGAGCTCTCAACGAAGTCATCTGGGTTGGAGAACTGGCCACAGACCCAGTTAGGCAGCGGCGCAAGGACAAAGGTTGCGACGACCAGTAGCGGATAGTAGACCTTCCATAGCGCACAGGACAGGATGACGAGGAGGAAGCCGACGGCGAGGACGAAGGAGAGAGCAATGATCGTTTTCAGACCGGCGGCAGGCATCGTGGGCAATCGTTGGGTTTGGCTGATATGAGAAGAGCGTTTGGAACGAGGCTGGATCGGAGGGGTGGCCTGCGCCTGTGCCACCGAGGGGCAATTCCGGATTCGCTGGGTAGTGCGATGTCGCCTGTAGAGGATCTCGAGTGTCAGAAATCAGTTGTCCCTATTGTGGTCGCCGGTTGGAGTGATGGTGATGCCCTTCACTTTGGAGCTATTGCAGGGAGTTGGATGGTGTTTCGAGGTTTGGAGGTTGACGTCGTCAGCGAGGCACTCCCCGGTCGGAGCTTGGACCTGTTGTTTAGGGTGACGACCGGGCTCTGCCTGCCAGCCCTGCCTTCTGTCCTACCCTTGTCTAAGCCTTATCGCCGACGATAAGCCACGCCTGGAAGTGAGCTCAGCAGTCAGTTACGAAGCTCGGCGTTGCCTTGTACTTCGACCGCATCACAACTTACAGCCTCTCAAATCACCAACGCCTCCTGCGAATCTCTCACCCACTCGTCATCAACGACACTCTGCCTTCTGTACTTGCCACTTCTGACACCTCCACCTGCGGCTCACACCATTGAGCTTTCAAAATGTTCAGAAACAACTACGACAACGACTCGGTTACATTGTAAGTCGCGAAGCTGTCTCCAGCGGGCGCGCGTACCCATCACTGGCTGACTTGCCCCCTCTTTCGTAGCTCGCCGCAAGGCCGGATTTTCCAAGTCGAATATGCCGCCGAGGCAGTCAAGCAAGGTTCGGTCGTCGTGGGGATAGCAAGCAAGACACACTCCGTCCTCGTCGGAATCAAGGTACGACGTGTGCATCGCCTTCTTTCCCTTTGCGCTCCCAGCTTTGCCCACTTCGCGCCACACATTGTGTCATGCTAACATTGCTCTGTCTCACAGCGCAATGCTGAGGAGCTCTCGTCCTACCAAAAGAAACTCTTCGCCATCGACTCCCACGTCGGCATCGCCATTGCCGGCCTCGCCTCCGATGCCCGCGTCCTCTCCAACTTCATGAAGCAGCAGTGCCTGGGCCACCGCCTGACCTACGGCCGCGACATGCCTCTGCGCTCTCTTGTCGAGATGATTGGCGAGAAGGCACAGATCAACACACAGCACTACGGAAAGCGACCCTATGGCGTTGGCCTACTGGTTGCTGGTGTCGACGACAAGGGTCCCCACTTGTTCGAGTTCCAGCCATCAGGCATGTGTGAGGAAATGGTCGCCTTTGCGATTGGCGGCCGTTCCCAGATGGCGAGGACGTATCTGGAGAAGAACCTGGACAAGTTCGAGTCGTGCGGCAAGGAGGAGCTCATCGCACACGGTCTGCGGGCGCTGAAGGAGAGTTTGGTACAGGACAAGGGGCTGACAGTGGAAAACACAAGTGTGGGCGTTGTCGGTGTGGAGCTGAGTAAGGGAGGCGTCAAGACTGTCGACCCCTTCAAGGTATACGATGGTCAAGACGTCAAGGCATGGATTGATGCTGTGGCAGACGACAAGGAGACTGGTGGCGATGATGAGGCTGAGGGCGAGGGTGAAGGCACGACACAAGGAGGTGCGGCGGCGGCTGAGGGCATGGATCTCGACAGCTAGGGCCTGCGAAAAGTGGTCATGAGAAGTACCGGAAGTGGAGGTGGTGGCGCGGCCCAGGCTTCTTAGAACGTTGAGACCTTCGCCTGTCTCCGCAGATGATCGCGCACGGCGCATCTCCAATTTTATGGTCTCCTTGCGCTGGGTGTGGCCCTGAGGTTGCTTCTTGCAGCATAATGGCGAGGCTTGAAGCTCCGACGACTCAACCAGACGGAGACTAGAATTGCATTGGGCACAGAGATGAGAGGAGCATCTGTATGATTATTCACGAAATTAGACGATTTGCAGGCGGCGACCATAAACCTTCGACGAGAGCAAAGGAAAGGAGCATGTATGCTTTACAAACGCAACTTCGATGTGACTCTTGTAATCCACGGTCTCCTCAATAAATGATGACACTTCGACTTCGCAGTATTAGGCCTCTGACGACCACAACAGATATTGCGCAAACTGTTCTTTTTGGGAACCAGGCTGGTGATCTTGAAACATGAAATGTGCATGTGATTGCGATACTGGTTGTCCAAAGCTCTTCTCGGTCACGCATATGCAATATTGTCTAGTATTTGTAACTGTATCTATCCTTGGACCTTTTCCGCCTTTCCAAAGGTCCGTATAATTAGGATGCCTGTATACCCAGTACTCCGGAAATTACCAGAGACGCCGTAAGCAGTCGAGTCGCAACCCTTCCAGCCGAGTCCTGCGCCATCCACCTACTCATTGCCCCATTTCAACTTCAAGACCGTACTCGGACTCTTGTACCCAGCCAGCGCCTTCACAGCCTCCTCAGGCGTCGTCGCCGAGACCAGAATCTCGTCGTTGCCCGGTCGGATGAAACCCTCCTCCACGCTCTTCCGGATCCACTCCAACAGCCCATCGTAGAATCCATTCACATTTAATACACAAATCCCCTTGTCCTGGATCCCCAGCTGGTTCCACGTGCAGATCTCAAGCAGCTCCTCCATCGTGCCGAACCCGCCCGGCAGCGCAATGAACCCACTGCCGGGACCGCCCGCGCCGACCTCCTGCGCCATCATCTGCTTGCGCGCGTGCATGCTCTGCACGATGGTTGTGCGTCCGAAGACGGCCTCCTCAGGGATCGCAAGGCCCTTGGGGTTTGCGTGGCCGTTGGCGACCGCTGCTGCGGTGTAGGTGGGGTCGCGCTCGTATCGAACGAGTGCCTCAGGGATGATGCCGTGGACGGCGTCCGGGCCGGAGAGCGAGACGAGCGTCTTGGCGATCTCGCCCATGAGACCGACTGTGCCGCCGCCGTAGACTTTAAGGCGCAGAGCAAGGTTAGTGAACATGAAAGTTGCTGGGAATATGAGTGACTCACCTAGGCCGATGTCGTTCTCAGCCATCACCTTTGCCAGCCTGCGCGCCGCTTCCATGTGCTCTGGCTTGTTTCCGGGGGATGAGCCGCAGTAGACGCAAATCTTCCTCTTGCGCTGCTCTATGGGAGTGTCGTTGGCAGCGCCACTCTGTGGCGTTCCTGTTTGTGGGAAGGGCGAGGCGCCGCCGCTCTCCATCAGGCCCATATTGTTTGCTGTTGGAAAATGTTGAAAGTTTAATAAGAGGCAGTTCGTGAGTGTATTTTTTGTTTCAGGCAGTTCAGGGTAAGAATTGATTGAAAGCGCGAAGTGAGAGCTTGAGTTCGTAAACCAACTTTAAATTATGAGTGATATGAATTATATAACGCTGGATGAGTCTACGGAAAGAAGAAGTGAAGTTGGTTGAGTGAAGATGGAAGGAGGAGCCCATGACGCAGCCGGATTCGGCAGGCAAGGGTCACATTGTGTTGTCCCAAGCCAACTAAGTATCTCATTAGGTAACACTAAAGAATGCCGCTTGTCGTTCACTTTGAAATCACCTATACTTATCTGACGATCGTCGCTCTCGAATAATATTCGAGTAAGTAGTTGTCAGGTGCGCGTGCCGATTGCATATCTGCTAGAGCAGGCTGGTGCCACAAGGCGCGTAGGCAAACTTCTGTCGTATCCATTGCACAACGGGTATTTCCTCGTATCTGATTGGACTTGATGATCTGAGGCTAGGCTTCAACGAGGATCGATTACAACATGGCCTTGTTGCCAGATCCTTGGGGTGCTTGAGAGGCAACTGTCCGTCTTGAGTTGGCGTCTGTCCCCGGTACGTACCTCAGAGTCCGGCAACGTTGCCGGGTCCCGGGGGGTATACCCTTGCGTTCCGTTCCGCTGGGATCTCCACGTGCCAATCAGAGCTTCCGCTGAGACGTGGGGCCGACGTGCTTTCGGAGTTCGAGAGGCGACGTCTTTTCTAGGCGAGTCCTGAAGTCAACATACTGTGGCCTTCGCAGACAGTACATCAACGTCTATTTCTCAACATTGCGGAACGGATTCGATCCCAAGGACGTATCAGATCAAATCCATCCACGATGTCTGAAGGAACTGCCGTAGCAGGCGCGGCGCCTGCTGCGCAGCAAGAAGAAGGCGGCGTGAGTACTACGTTGGACTACTCTCCAGAAAGATATTGTGCTAATTGAGACTGAGGCAGACCTCGATGATGACGCGGCTCATGTATGGAGGTGTCATGTACTTTGGATTACAATTCGCCATGAAGCAATTCATGCCAGCTCCCCAGCAAAGCAAAACCGTCACCGATGCCACCGGCCAGGCCGTCCAAGTCCCGATCAACACCGGCGATATCCCTGCATACGCTCTGCGCCCGAGCGGTCTCGATGAGGGCGCCCAGTGGAACCCAGTCCCTCAGAAGATTGCGCCTATGTGGCCCGACGACAGCGTGCTCGATATCATCATCACCGTCTCGCCTTCTATGAAGCCTACGCCGTTGAAGGACTACCCTGAGGATTTCATTGTGTTCAAGGAGGAGGAATATACCCTGGGAAATTGGAGTGAGAAGCGTACTATCGATACGACTATCCCGGTGCCGAAAAGTGTCCAGAACAACGGCACGCTGTGGGGACACTTCTACATTGGTTTGCATGGCGAGGACACCAACATGGACCCGACGCAGAAGCCTTACGACCCAGCCAAGGCCTATTATTTCGTCTACCCTTTGACCCGTTACATCGCGAAGAAGAAGATCGCCAAAACTCGCAGTCTTCTGGAGACCAAGAACGCCACGAGAGCTGAGGAGGTGGAGCTGGAACACGCTGGTCCCACCGTCATCGGCAACTACTATCATCCCAACACATCCATCTCTTTCGTGCCCGGAACTGGCATCATGCAATACCCCACAACGCACGGCGCCGCCCGCACTTTCATCACTCTCGAGCCCACCGGTGCGAGAGATGGATCTGGCCAGAATTCGTGGTACTACCCCATCTTGTTCGTGAACAACTTCTGGCAATTGAAGACCCACTTCGACCCCGTCAACGAGACCGTCACGACCTTGCCTCTTCGCATCGAGCTCAACAACCTTGCCAATTGGAAGTTCCAGCTCATGGCTTCTATCGAGCTGGGTGCCCAAGAAACGGCACGCCAGGCTGCCTTTGGCAACCCGACGTCGGGCGGCGGCGATGGCTCCGAGATTGAGATGGTGAAGGAGATCTTTCTTGACACCAACCCCATTCTGCTTGGCATTACCATTGTCGTCAGTGTCCTGCACATGATCCTCGAGACACTCGCTTTTGGCTCAGACATTGCGCACTACCGCAAGAAGAAGGACAACGTGGGCATCTCCGTGCGATCCATCCTCGCCAACGTGTTCATGCAAGCCGTCATCTTCCTGTACTTGGTCGACAACCAGCAGAACACGAGTTGGATGATTCTGGCCACCCAGGGCGTTGGCATTCTCATTGAACTGTGGAAGGTCACCACGGTAGTGGACGTGCGGATTCGTGACGCGCCACCCGGGTCGTTGTTCCCCAAGCGCATTACCTTCGAGGACAAGCACAAGCTGAGCGACACTGAGCAGAAGACGCAGGAGTACGACGCAATCGCGTTCAAGTACATGTACTGGGTCGGCGCCCCGCTCCTTGTAGCGTACGCCATCTACTCGCTGATCTACGACGAGCACAAGTCGTGGTACTCGTACATCATCACGTCGCTTGTTGGCTCTGTCTATGCTTACGGATTCCTCATGATGATCCCCTCTCTTTACATCAACTACCGCCTCAAGAGTGTTGCGCACATGCCAGGCAAAGCCATGATGTACAAGTTCCTGAACACGTTCATTGACGACCTATTCGCGTTTACGATCAAGATGCCCTTCCTGCATCGCCTGGCGACATTCAGAGACGATATCATCTTCTTCATTTACATCTACCAGAGATGGGCGTACAAGATCGACTACACTCGTGTGAACGAGTTTGGCCAGGGTGGAGACGATGAGGAAGAGGAAGCAGACAAGAAGGAGAAGCAGGAGCTGCTTGATGCGGTTTCTGATGAACCTTCAACCGCGCAAGCCACTGGTGCGAGCAAGGGAAGCGCAACTAAGAGGAAGTAGACAAGTGTATACTTACGGTCAATTGATGTGTATATTTGGCTGGCTGTGTGTAGATCCAGGCTATGACAATGTCTTGGTGTTTTGCAGAGAGCCTTGCACTGCATGGACGGCGTTGAGATCATACCTAGTAGACATCATTCTATTCTGTGTCGTCGTTTCCCATCGTCACAAACGCGTCGATCCATCTCACCGCGATTTCGAGAATGTGACTCTTGAATCCGATAGTCAGTAGCCGCAGTCGAGCTCAGCCTCAAAAATGGGGCCTCTGCCCAAGAGCTCGTAAAGCGGGATGGTGTCAACGTTGCAGGGCCTTGCATCCCCGGCAGCCACGTGCACCTGCAAGCCCGTCTGAGATTCAGCGGCCTCCCTGCAGCGCATTCCAGCGGGGCGGGTAGCGGGTCCGCCCCGGATCTCAGGGGTTTCCAAAGCTTTGGCAGGAGCGCAAAAGTCTCAAAGTCGGTCTCGGCCTTGCCTGGAAATCTTCATCAACAAAAGCCCCTGGAAGCAAGCCAAGTTTTGGCTTGCAAACGAAACTTAGACGAACAGCCTTTCAAACACCGCGATAGCCCTACGAAATTACGATCTGCGTTCGGAGACAATGTCAAAAGCGGACAATTAGTTTGGCATGTACGGCATGGACGGCCCTTCCCGATACGATACAACTTTCCAGTGACATGACATGCGTAATGCAACTTTGATTGGGGGCAGTGCAAGCGCTTTCTCTTTTCCACGATCCATCCCATCATACCGTTCCCACCCCGGCTGGACCGAGGTGGCTTTGCTACTTTCGTTCACACGAATTCACACCTGCCCCTCATCCGATAACTTGTTGAACCATTTCATTGGCGAATTACCGCCGGCATCACAAGCGCACGTCCCATGGTTGAACGTCATCCTCTGTTACCCGCCAAGCGAAGCTAAAGAGAGCAACTTACCCTGGCGGCCGCACAGGAACCTTATGGTGGCACGGCAACAGATAACCAAATCCCGACCTACATGGTCAGACACTGCCACCATCACTATCACCTCCGGATGCACACAGTGATCTCCAGCTCTATTCCTAACATTATGCCGGCTGCCATCAGCCCGCCGACCAACCTCCGCCGCAGCCGCAGCCTGGACCAACGCACCACTGACAGGAGTTGGAGGAGGTCCATCCAATCGCCCTCGACGACAGCACCACGCCGCCCCTCCCAGCTAGCTCCCGAACGATGAACCGCGGTGCCAGTCGTGACCCGCAACACCAGCGTGGCAGGACGGGATTCGACCCACAACTACACCAGGCCTCGCCGCCGACAACGGCCAAAGGCAAGCAGAAATCCGTGCGTGTCGTCGTGCGCAGCACCACCATCCGCTCAAACGACGACGACAACGAGGCCGAAGACATCGACGATGATGGAGCCAACGATACAGTTGGCTCGCTGCTAGCCGAGATCGCAACCATCCTCGCTGATGCGCTGCGCATGCTCATGTTCGCCGACAAGCGCCACTGGGCGTCGGACGAGTTCGAGCAGGTCCGCGCGCTCGAGGAGGCGCTTGATGAGGCAAAGGGTGACTTCCAGGAGCTGGGCCCGTTATTGAAGGGAAGCTTCTACTATGAGAATGATAGGCGGCGTATGTTCTAAGCAATTCCTCTTTTGGACCTTGGCATAGCGAGTAGCTGCACGGGCATCCTGCAGTCTACCGTTCCCAGCGGGATCCCACCCGGCATCATTGTGTCACGTCTCGCCCAGGGCGCTTTGCGCACGCGACACTTCTGTATTGCTAACACAATATTGCTTGTCAACAGTCGAATCCCTCGACGAGCTCCGCATGCTTCGCGCGAAGCTCATTCACCATTCCCACACCTTCAAAGACTGGCTCCGCCAAGGCGGGCCCATCAACCCCCTCTGGGCACGCGACACCCTCGATCTCCGCCGCCAGCTGCACCGCGCACAACGAAAAGCTGCTGCGCGGATATACGCCTCCCAGCAGGCCGATTTAGCAGGGACACACCGGTGTCTGGGCGCGTTCGAAGTCTACCGACGCCAACGGCGGCTCGAGGACCGACGCAAGAAATACGATGCCAGGCGGCGGGCGAGCAAATACGAAAGCACGCGGGACGAGCTCTCGCAGGCAGAGAGCGGGGCCAGTGGGCTGGTTAAGAAGGGCAGGATGCCAAGCTGGCAGCAGGATACGCCTACGATGAGCGCGCTTGAGACGGGCGATGCGATGGAAATGGGCACGATAAATTTGCAAGATGATGCGCAGGCGCCAGATTCACAGGCCCAGTACAGCCAGCAACCCGACGCTCTGGCAGCTGAGCAGGCCAAAACCCTTGAAGAGCTCGTCCCAGCTTGCAACATGGTCGGCCACTTCGAGCGTTTCGGCGACAGAGACGTTGCCTTCAGCTGCGACTTTTGCGACGGCTTCATCGTATGGGAGGATCTAGCACGATTACCGTCCTCGCTTGATCATTCAGCCTTAATCGCCAACGTCACAGAACAGCCAAATTGGCAGGCCAGGGGGACGTCAATGTCAACGGCTGAGGAGAAGACGGTCGTCTTTGCGCCGCTGGCCATAGCGAATCACCTGGCCCCGGAGCTTGGCGACTGGCAGGCACGGCTGTTGTGTCCGTATTGCGACGAATATGATTATTACGAAGCCGGCGATGAGGGCGAGACGCGCTTCGTGCAGGATGAGAATGGCTTTGGCAGTTTGGAGGAGTTCCAGAAACATCTGGAATGGTACCATACCAGCGTGGCGGTGCCGAGTTTACCGGCTGCTGCGAAGAATTGTGTGGTTATGTAGCGGAAGACTACTCCACCCAGTTGTGTTGCTACAAACTGAGGTTTTTAAAGACGGGAAGTGTTTCAATCACCAGGCATTCATCGTGGACTGGTGGCCAGGAGTTCCGGATATATGCATGGAGGCGGCAGAGATATACTCGCCGACTACGGACTATAGCACCAGCCTTGTGTTGAATTGAAGATACCGATTTCGACTGCTCTATCACATTGGAGCAGGTCCCAGACGATGGCTTCACCTCTCAAGTGCCTCGATTATTCACAGCTACTATGCACAGCTCTTTGAGCAAGTTACGCGACGCAGAAATGCCTCTATTACCACCCTCAATCATGTATAAATCACCGCTATGCCAGCAACGCCGAAATCCCACCATCCGTGCCAACCTCGGCCAACCCACCAACCCAGCCGGTGGACCTTGCTCAGAAGAAACGCCACCACATAAAGAACAATATGATGAATCCCAGCGCACCAAATGGCCCATACTGCTTCAGCAGCAACTCCCAATTGATCCGCACCGCGGCCCGTCGGTACTTCTTGCTATCGTCCCGCAATCGCGAGCTGATCTCGCCCATGCGCTCCAGGCTGTCCCCACGATACAGCAGGTCCTCGATATTCTTCGTCATAACCTTCGTCACGTCGCGCAGCTCATCATTCAGCTTGTCGAGATTCTGCGACGCGCGTGCGTCGCTGTACGTGGCCTTTGTCTTTGCAATGAAGTTGTCGAATTCCATAAACGCGTAGGGCCGCAGCGAGGGGCTGAGCAGCTGCTGCTGCGGGTAGGTGGTGGTGAACTCGGTCGAGAGGTCAGATAGGTAGGTGAAGGCGAGCTTGCGCGGGTAGGCGCGCTCGGTGATGCAGAAGTAGACGATGTCGGCGGCGATTAGGTAGTGGATTGTGAAGGAGCCGGATTCGATGGAGGCTTGGGACTCGGCGTTGCGGTTGAGGCGGCGCAGGATGAGCTTGATCTGGGACTTAATTTCGGAGAGCGAGGTTTCGGTCTGTTCGTCGTCCACGGAGGCGCAGAGATAGAGGCCTGTTTGGGGCAGGGTGTTAGTCTTTGCGGTCTTGGGATCGGGAGACGGGGGAGGGGGAAACATACCATCAAGCCGTGCTATTTGCGTTGATCTGATCATCTTGAATGTGGTATGTGCGTTCTAAACTGCACGCAGGTCCTAGGATCTGGCAGGCTGTCGCTGGTACGCTCTGGGCGTGCTTGGAGTTCCGGGCAACAGCTTGAGAGAACGTGTCCTCAAGTATGGAGGCCTAGTTGTCTTGCACTTCTGCTTGGCAGTAGTTGGCAACTGACAATGAATAATCAAGGCTGAACCCTTGGTGTACGGAACCTTGTATAAGTGTGAAGTGGAGCTGAATTGAAGGTGGGCAGAATAGAGCATGTAGGAGGTTGTTGAGGTTGATATTGTTCAAGAGATGCAAGGGGCAGCCTAATGACACCCAGGGGTCTGATTAGCCTGTATATGAAGGACAGCCTTGTAACTGCTCTCCTCCCCACAGTCACTCACTCACTCCCATTCGAAGTGACGAATGCTCTCATTTCTAAGTACTCTAACATTTACTCAGTACTGTTTGACCTCCCACTAAATTCTCAAGTAGTTCTTCCTTGAGAAAATGATCCACGTTTCTCGGAACTCAATTCCACCCTCAATCCTTGGCTGTGCGATGTAATAACTGTGCACCCCCCGTCACCTCACTATCCGGAGTGAAGCACATAAGCAGGCACGACTGGCACATGAGCACTCGAAGCTCGCATCTGAATACCTCCGTGAAGGTCTGGCCTCGTCTCTCACAATCTTCACCCTCATATTGTAGCCTCAAACTCAAAACCTACACCAACTTCCAGAAGCCACTGGGTGGCTACCCCATCTTCTGCCTACATCAGCCCACCTCATATATCACCCCAAAGTCACCATGTCCACTCCCAAGTATGAGCTACCTGCAAGCAGCCAGCTCTCGTCACTTCTTTCCGACCCACCACCTTCAGACGACGAAGAGCTTGGAGAAATTACAGTCGATCTCAGCTCAACCAACATCTCTCCACCACACTGCGCAGCATCCAAGAACAGCTCGAAGATGCCTCCAGAGAAGACTACTACAACTGAAGTCGAGACCCAGCCTAGGCGTGGATCAAGACGTCGGAACAGGCGAAAATCTGTGTATCGAGTCAATTCAAGTGAAGATGAGCTTGGAAGAGAGATACAGGTGTCGCCGTGTGCCAGCAAGACTAGCATTCCTGCCAAACGAAACACGGTCGATAGCATCACTAGCAAAGCCTCATCTAAGCCCATTCCAAAGCCTGCTGCGAAGAAGACGACACTCATTCGTAATGCAAAACGCTGGGAGCCCGAGTTTGTGACGCAAAACGAGAAATCTCCCCTGGTGACAGGCAGTGTAGACCTGCGGGTAAGTCCATCAACCTCAGCTGTTTTCGCAACCATTTGCTAATATACACACGCAGACACTACTCCTTCAGCCGGCCGCTTGGGACGTCCTGAGCGCCGAGGACATGAAGGAGATTCTCGCACTCATGCCCGCCGAGACGCACATCCTTGACGCCAACACACCCAATGCGCGCCCCAATATCGGCTCGCTGCGCAACAACGACACCTTCCGCCACGATGCTGAGGAGTATGTTGCGAACATGGGCAAGGGCATGCACGACCCAGTCTGGCTGAAGGATGCATGGAACGCGCACCAGCGCCGCGCCATGGGCGACTTTGACGAGTTCTACATCCGTAAGATTGAGGTCGACTGGAACACTGACATTCCCGACGAGCACAGGCCCGAGCATCTGCGCGCCAAAAAGCAGGCTGGGCCCTCGGTATCTGGTGGTGAGGAGGATGAGAACAGAGCCGATACTCCTGAGGGAGGAAGAAGCGTCTCGATGCAGGACACTTTGTCTACGGAAAACGGCGTGACGAAGGTGAACGTCAAGGATGACGATGCCATCTCGACAAACGGCACTATGACACAGACTTTGAAGCGCAAGGCCTCCACCGACGCTAAAGAATCCGTAACGGCAAGTGCTGAGAAGATCTATAAGAGTCATAGTGGCTCCCGTTTTGCAGTCATATCAGATGAAGACGAAGCCAACACGGTCAAGGATCACAAGGAAACGGCTGACGGATATGCAAACGGCACGGCAAATGGCACTGCAAACAACGCTGCAACCATACCTATCAGCGGAATCAATAGACCAGTCACGACCGTCCCAGAGGAGATGACTGGTATTCATAGTCTTGAGACCAACGCTTTGGGTGGTGAGATCACCGTTGGTGGTTGTGCTATGGAGCTTGATGGTCAGGCGGACTAGGCATGGGGAAGCCGGCAAAGACCCCACCTGTCTCTGCCACTGGCCGACCCTGGTATCTTGGGAGGATCACGGTGGAACTGAAGCATTTGAAATCTATGTAGCTGGCTCGATACTGGTGCGGGACTAAAATGGGCCACTCTCAGAGTAGACGGCGACTCTCTGCCAAGGCCGGTTTTCGACCCGAACAACATCTGCTGCTTGCACCTTAAAATTCAGCGGGCGTGCTGGGCGAGGCAATTCTGAGGTCGTAGCCATCATTTGAGGCGTCTGCGGGAAAGAAGCTACGACGCTCCATTGCTTGAGGTCAGGAGTTTCTGATACCCAAATATGATTATCAATTCATGCTCTGTTCCGGAGCCAGCCCTCCTCGATGTGGCTGGTCCATGACCGTGTCGTGCTTTTGTTTAGTTATGCACCTGAACGAAATGAGATGCAAGTCCGCGCGCGGCGTAGTGCATTGTGAGTCTTCGAAGATAGCAATGGACGGTGGTGTGGAAGATGGTTGAAGTAGGAGGGGTCGAGTTGTTTGCAGCCTACAAGTGAAGGACCCACTTGCGAACTGAGGGTCATCTAAGTATGACTGGACGTTGGTTCTCACAGAGTCATATAGCAATTGGCCATGTACGTCATTCCACAACAACGGGAGATCCAAACTCGCTAGAAGAGAGAGGTGTTACCTGTTGAAGGAAACCGGCTATGCAGGCTTGGTCCAGTGACCTACCCACCACAGAGGACGTGAAGGCGTCCCTCTCAACCGAATATAGACTGCACAAAAAGTGCTTTGGCTTTCGTTCAGTTTCTAGAGTTGAATCATAGAACCTCACTGCTCGCCATGATGTCTCTCGAGACAAGGAACATCTGTCTCCTGTTGCGTACTTGATTTAGCAGTCGTCCGACTACTGTTGCTCTTTACGGTATTGCGTCTGGTAGCAGTCATCTTGGACATACAGTAAGTATCCCAAGTAAGCGCACTTTACTGACCACTACGCCACACAATGCCTAATGTACCATCACCAATTCTTCCGAGCAACAGTAGTTAGATGACTGCTACACGAAGCACGGAACAGGCTGCAGAATTTCCTTGTTCCGAAGGGCGGAGATGCCGAGTTTAACTTCCTCCTCCATGCTGCATGCTTAACGTAGTGGTCACTATAGCGGCGTGTCGCTCCCTCAAGATGCCGACAGCCATAACCGCTACATTAAGCGCGCATCATGGAGGAGGGAGCTGAGCCCACAACCTGACGCATCGCTTTCTAGAATTGAATCATAGATTCCTACCGTTCAGCCAATCCGCGCTTGATAGATGATTTAATTTATAGAGGACTGTTGATATGCTGTCATCTGGAGCGTTCTAGCTGCGAGGTTATCTCTCCCCCACCTCCTCCTCCTTCTCAGTCAGACCGATAGGCCCACTTCGCAAATTTCGAAGTTAGGAGATGGAGCGACTCTAGATACAGGAGCTCGTCAGCTCGCCGATACATGAGAGTGCAGTTACACCACGGCTGACACATTACATGTCTAACAAGAAGAATCAAACTCAAAGCGTGTTCTCGTCGGCAGTGTAACTGATGCCTCCGGCCAGAATAGCAAGACACTAGAATTTGGATGAAAGACAGAAGGCCGTGAGATGATCTGAGATCTGTTCAAGTCGCCATGACTGAATTGACACGATAAAACATATCGTCAAACCTATATTTCATCCTCCTCATCATCAAAATCATCCTCTCTCCCCATCTCATACAAGATCCTCCCGCCCTCTCCCCCACCGACATCCTCCTGTGCATCAAAGTACGGCAACACAATTCCCTCCCGATCCCTCCTCTGCTTCTCCGTCAGGCCCAAGTTAAATGTCGTATCCGCCACGTCCTCATCCTCCCCACCATCATCCGGCGCCGCAAACAGCGCATGATCGCTCAACAAAGCCAACTCTGCCACCTTTCCCCCACTCCCAGGCACCAACACAAACCGCTCCACAACAGCGCGCCCACTGCGCCGCCGCAGCTCCATCTCCACGACAAGCCCATCCACTGCGGAGCGTGTAGTGCGCGAGAACAGCCCGATCAGCACGCCTTCGCGGCCCTCGTCAAGGCCGAATGCCGGTTCGGGAAGGCTGCGGTTTTGGGCGCGGTGCCGCTCGAGGGTGTGGTGGAGGCTGGAGACGCGGAGGACGGCTGTTGCGAGGTGGTGCAGGACGGTGAGGGGGTGGGGCTCATATTCGCCGAGGGTGGTGGGTGGGAGGACAAGAGGTATGTCGGTGTGGTACGTTGCTACGAGGGATATTGTGGGGTGGGTGAGGAGGCTGGAGAGAAATGGGGTCAGGTGGCGGGGAGAGCCGGTGGAGAGGGGGTTGAGGGTGTCGAGGAGTAACAGGGTTTCTGAAATTGTCAGCATGAGCGGCTCTCGATGCGCAAGGTGACATAAATGGACACGGACTTTGAGATGATGCGGCGTTCTTTGAGTTGGACGCTGCAGGAGTTGGATAATGGGACACGATCTCTGATCTCAGCTTCTGCAGCGATTTGCCTCGGGCTTTGATAAAGACATCAGCATGGCTAGGCTTTTTAATTGTAGCGAATGATAAAAAGATGATCTTGGTATGGGATATCTGGATCTTGTCAGCAAGAATCGGAAAACATTCGTTACACTCATGAACGGATGCGTACTTTTGCTCTCGTGATCAAGTCTTGCAGCAGCGGACTCGCGCTCTGCTCCAGCGTATCGAGCACCAATGTCAACGGACTGGCGCTGTCTCGCAAATTGAGTAGCTTTTGAAGCAACAAAAGGCTGTGAGACCGCTTGTGGGCCTGTGCTGAGGGCGCCATGACTGTAGTAGTTCTCGAGTTGGCTGAACAAATGCTTCACGATAGAATGCGAGATGCGAGATGCGAGATGCATAATTCCAAAGTTGGCGCCCAAAGAACCTTGGAACTGCTGTGCGTGACGTTCAAAGGTTGAGATTACCGGGTTCCGTCCAAAGGAAAAGTGCAGGGCTACAGCGTCGATCTCCCGCAAAAGCGGAGCCGCTAGCAGCCCTATCTCAGCCGCCCGCGCCTGCCCTGGAAAAGTGATCCACTGCAGAAAGCGTATCTCTGACGACGCCTATTCTTTCTTTCAACGTTCTCGCACTCCAGGGCTGCCCATTGTCCGACTATAACGTTTTCCACCTCGACAAATTATTGGCACACGACTCCTCCCGCGAATATGGCAGACCGCTCGTCCAGACGCGGTGGTGGCGCGCCCCGCGATCGTAGGGGTGGCGGTGACTACAGAGATGATCGCGAGCGCGGCGGCGGCGGCGGCGGCGATCGCAGGCGTTACAATGACGAGGACGACCGGGACAACAGACGCCGCTATCGATCGAGATCACGCGACAGAGACATGGGAAGGTCAACAAGAGATCGGAACAGCAGACGTGATAGATCCCGGTCACGCGACAGGCCGCAGCGAGACCGCCGCGAGCGCGACGAGTACGACTCGCGACGCGCCAGAGATCGTGGAGGCTGGAGTGGGAGGGGAGATGGCACGCCTAGGCAAAAGGATGGTACGTGATGCGTGATGCGCAAGCTCAGGGTTGCTGATGATCCTGCTGACATGTGAATCTTGATAGACCGCCGACGCTCCGCCTCCCCCCGACGCAGTGCGAGCCCCAATCAAGCCAAACTACCTACGCGAAGCAAGAATGGTGATGACAGATCCAGTGTTCAGCCCTCGAAGTCTGTCAAATCCGAAGATCGGGATAGCGAGGCTGGTGACCGCGAACGGCGCAGGGACGACAGCTATCGCGAGCATCGGCGGGATGGAAAGCGGGAGGACGGCGAGGATGGTGTCGAAGCCATGGATGAGGACGAGGAAGGCGAGCTCGAAGAAGATGACATGGGAGACATGGCGGCTATGATGGGCTTTGGAGGCTTTGGGTCGACCAAGGGAAAGCAGATTGCGGGTAACAACGTCGGCGCCATCAGGAAGGAGAAGAAGACCGAGTACCGACAGTACATGAACCGTGTGGGAGGATTCAATCGGCCGCTCAGTCCAGGGCGTTGAGCTTTTCATTGGGGAGGGGGGTAGCATACCTTGGTCAAAATCGGCGGTACGTTCTATGAACGCTTCGGCACGACGAATGCTTGTCCAATAGGGGTCTTTCAAATTACCAAAGGTCGGTCTACCATTCTCCATCAACAATCTATTTTGTTCTTCTGCTTTTCATTTCAGTCCTTTGCCGACCTGATAGCTAAAAGAAAAAAGGCTAGCCTCTATTATTGACGTACCATCGATAAGCGACCCTTCATGCTGGCTCTCGCCAATCTTTCTTGTCAAAGGCGCTGCTTTCCTCACCGCAGAATTGAGCAAATTTGTTGTTTGAATTCCGGATTGACACATAGATTCAAACCAGCCCTGGCTATCCAAAAATGGTCCCAAATACTCGGGAAATATATCGCGAGCCATCGGAACTGTTAGCTATGTGAGTCGATTCCCATTGTCCCACTTGATTATCCTTTACACGCCGTACCTAGTAGCCCTTCCCTCCCGGAGCCCAGTCTGTCACCGCCTGTCCAAAGTCCGCTCCTCAGGTGCAACGCCCGCAGCAACAGACGCTCACCGTACGGACCCATTAATGTCCCCACAATTCCACTTGTCATGCATGTGTCCTTACCTTACAAGGCTGTTTACTATTGTGGTATGGGTAAAGAACAGCCACCCTGTCAAGTCACTGATCCGTGCACCCACACTCTAACAGGGATGTCAAACTTGGCCATTCTCCACCCAAATTCCATACATTTGACACTGGTTGATGAGAATCACTACATATAGTATTTACCAATTGATATGCTTTCCGTCTGCAGCAATCACATCTCTGCAGCGTTGTAGCATCGTATGAATCAGCTCCTCTAAGTACGCCTCAGGCACAGCGTCTCACGCTTCCTTCGTCCAAAGCCGTAGCTTGTTGTATAAGGGTTTATCAACCATTCCGTACTTCTCCTCTATGTAGTCCTTCATCCAATTCCACACGCTTTCGATAAGGATTCAGGTCTGGAGAGAACGGTGGCCACTCAATAACTGGTACACGGCGTTCCCGGAGGTCCTCAATTGTACCGTCTGCTTTATGGCCCGGTGCGTTGTCTTGCATAAACATAAGATCGTACCCACGCTCGCGAGCCCAGCGGAGCCAGCCATCAATAAATGGCATAGTGCAGGCGCGGTATATTTGTTCATTGATATAGCCCTATTCTTTCTTTCAAAAGAAAGCCGGGCCTTTTAGTGGTGTAACGCGGTCATCAGAGATAGCCATACTACAAAAGCTACCCCAGAACATCCAACCACCCTTCTTTTAATGCTTTTCCACTATATAAACCCACCTTGTATTCTTTATCCCTTTAGCGTATGATATAGACTTTGCGGTGTATCCCTCCTATTACTCAAGTTTCGTTGGACTAAAGAATAAGGCGCCATATCTCGATCGTCCAGTCTATATGGTTACGTGTCCATTGCAACTGTTTCTTTCGACTCGTCTCTGGAATAGAAGGTTTACGATGGGCGCTATATCGTTGATAGCGGTAGCAATAGACAGCATTCCTAATAGCAGCCCCGCCAAAAGCACAGCCAATAATAGTAGTAGAGAGGATAGCTAAATGTTCCTAAGAAGCTCGACGGCCGTCCTTCGAAGGGGTGATGTAGTTGCAAAGCTTTTCAAAGACCTCTTCACTCATAACAGCTTTGCAGCCTCGATCGTGGGTCTTTGGGCGTGGGCAACGGAAGCGATCTGCGTATTTAACCATGGCTAAGCTTCGTACATTAATGAATTTGCTCTTTCGTAAGGCCTCCGTCGAAGAAAATAGTGCGAATTGTAGAACGTTGTTCTTCGGTTGTTTGTTTGATTCCATTAGGTTGTTCAATGATATTGTTGTTGGCTATCGTAGCTGAAGAATTGAAGAAAAAGATGTATTAATTGAAGCTGTCGTGTGCTCATGTCATAAAAATGCTGGAAGGTGGTATTTGTGGCCTATTTTGGCTAGATTTTGCACTGCCTCTACACGGGCCAGGTACTTGACAGGGGGGTCGTTATTTCAGTACGATACCATAGTACGCGTGCCTATTACTTTTCATCTGCAACAGCCGCCACTCTGGTCATCTCACAGCCGTTCCCCACCGTTAAACACTGTGTGTCTTAAGCGTAGCTTCTTTGTCTTGTGTTCGCGATGTATGGAAAGCTCCAGCTTGAGACGAAGACTACCCTCCTTTTGGTCCAGGTACAGCTTACCTTGGATGATCAAATTGTATGTTACATTCGGACTGCGGACCCAGAAGCCAAGCCAGACCTAAAGTACTATGCTCTGTCATACAAATGGGGAGATACGGAGTCCACAAAACCGATCTACCTGGAAAATCCTCTGACAGGACAAGGGGAAATCCGTCAGCTCCACGAGAGTTTGTGGCAGTTCCTTCAAGAGGTCAAGAAGCAGACCTTGAAAAGCCATATTTCGTAGAGCGCCTCATCTGGACCGACTTTCTCTGTCTCAACCAGGAGGATGCAGAGGAGAAAAACCAACAGGTGTCACGAATGGGCGAGATCTACTCGAAGGCTGCCGGTGTTATGATCTGGCTTGGCAGCAGCAATTATACCCAGACCAAGCTGAAGGACCTTCGTGATTGCCCTGGTGACGAGGCCCATTTGGAGGCACTCCTAATCAGGGGCTTCCATTCGTCTCCCATCTATCATATCACAAGCCTCGATTACTGGAGGCACGTCTGGGTTGTGCCGGAGGTCGTTCTCGCAAACAACGCCTGCGTGATGGCTGGCCATGTGACTATTGACCTGGCTGATCTGGAAACCAAGCTCGGTCTGTACAAAACGAAGCTGCGCGGAGAAAATTCCAAAAGACAGGTCCATCCTAGAATCCGCAATATAGGACCAATGAGGCTTTTCGAACTCAGGGCTGAGTTGCAAGCGAGTAAGATGCGGATGCCCCTGTGGAAGATCATAGAAATGGTCTATAAGTACGATGACGCCGGCTGTTCTCAGCGTCATGACGCTGTATACGGGCTGCTGGGGCTCATTGAGGGCTACAAGGACGGACATTCACCAACTTCAGAATACCTTGGGGTAGACTACAAGAAGACTGATGAAGATGTGTTGTTCGACACTCTGTTCGAGGCATATGCTCCAGTGATATTCAGCTGGGGCTTCCTGAAGATCATTTGTGATGCACTACGTCCGAATCTCTGGCACACTGGTAGTGCACATGAGCGTGTGCCTTATCCGAGCTTGGGAAGCAGATCTGCGCAGGCTGCGCCGCCACTGGCACTGGAACAATACCTGACGGCAAAGAAAACCACATCTCGACACAAAGAATTCGCCAAATTGGCTTTGGGGGTGTTTAACGCCGTGATTATCATGGCGTATACTGTGGGATATAGGCGCTGGTTTTCCGCAGCGAGGTCCTTGCTGGCGTCTCGAAATCTAGATGACGAGGAGCAACTCATGCTCATGCCTTCGCAACAGGCAGCATTGGTAGGCTTTGCCCTCGCAATGGAGGCTTCCGATCGTAGCTCCCCAGCCACGGGTCCTCAGTGTCCTGCACAAAAGCTGGATATTCCAACACTGTGGCACTGCAATTATGCTCCAGCCCGAGTCACAAACAAGGCTCAGGCTCAGGGGCAGAGTCCGACATGGGGTGCTTGCTTTCGTATTGACGATGTCAAACATATTGGATGGATCTGTGGTAATTACAATCACAGCGCCTTATGCAATGGAAGTGAGGCATTGTTCAAGAGGTCAGAAATTGGATTCAGCCTTGTTGCCAAGCTCATGCCTGGGAAAGACCAGCCATTTGCAACGGAAAAGCACGCAACGGACTTTGACGACTTGTCTGTGGAGAAAAGCATAGCTGCGATGTCCTTGTGCTTTGAAACCCCGCCCAACCTTAGTAAACAATGAGGTAATTAATCAAAGTTAGTTCTGTGGGTATATATACTTGTAAAGAAACGATAGAAAGGCCTTACTACACAAGATGTTGGTATCAAGTTTTGAATATATAGTAAAAGAATGAACGCACTCGAAGACTACAGTGAGTCTAAAGGAAACAGTCTGTTAATGCTTAGGTGAATTCCATGTACATATAGAAGTCAGCATTATATCTACTCTAATGTGCGCCCGAGCTATGCCCTGTGCCGCCTATAGAGCCCTACTGCCGTGAAATACAATTTGTGCATCGTCCTCAGAACTAGTAACCGCTCAGTCTGACGTCCGAATCACAACTCATCAACACTAAATACACTACTCTCTTGACCGTCAAAGTCCGACTTCTCTGCATCCAGCTCAAACGCTGGCCTTCCGACATACTCTGTCTCCTTTTCCTTGATGCCAATCACCACAAAGTCCTTCACAATCGCCGTCCCGTCCTTCAACGCCTGCAACTCTTCCTGTGAACACGACATCAACCAAAGGATCTGACACATCCTCTTGGGCGGAGCCATAACCTCATTTCGCCGCCACCAAGTATCCCTCGTGCCCTTTGACCTAAATACCTCCGCCTCCGACTCTCCTGCCGCATCACCCCACCCGCCCGTCTTCCTCAAGTCCACCATGCCTGTGGCGATATCCTTGTTGAACAACGCCCTCTCGAAGATCCTCAGCGCGGCCTCGGGCTGGTAGCTCGGCACCATGTGACCCGCCTGGAAGACACGCGTGAACGACAAGTTCCCATGCTGCCGCGTTAGCCCATACGGCACGAACGGTGGCTCTTCGGACTCCTCAGCCACCGTAAGCGGCGCGTAGCCCGCAGCCGCGAAGTCCGTCTGGTACTTGTGCGGGATTGCCAGCGACGCGGCCTCGCCGCCGATCCAGTTGCAGGCGAAATCGCGGTCGCCGTAAACAAGATGCACCTTGACTCCGTGGTCCAGCAGGTGGGCTAGCTCGGTGAGGTAGCCGTGGCGCGGCATGTCGCCAGCGAGCGTGAAAGCGAGGCCGACTTTTTCCGAAGCGCCGGTGAAGTTGACGGGGACGCCTAGTGCTTCTTGCACCCAGCGCTGGTTAAGCCAGCCGAGGTGGTAGTTACGCGGGAAGGGGTCCGCGAGGGAGTGGGTGATATCGAACCAGCCGTATTGTCTTGCTTCGATGAGTGGCCGGACGAGGATATCGCTGGCGGAATTTGAGACGTTCATGCAGAAGCCCTCGACGTACGTCTGATTGAGTTGGGTGGTGTCTGATGACTGCGTCTCGAGGGTCTTTGAAAGGCGCCGGCATTCAATTATTTGGTCTCTGAGACCGCCAGGACGGTCGAGCTCGTAGAGCTGCCTGTGTTTAGTGGTCTCGTTGATGGCTTTGATGCCATATGTGTTGTTCCAGGAAAAGTATGAATAGGCGTCTCCTTGTACTAGATCATCGATGCAGGCATTGATGAGGCCCAGCGTATCGAGGTGCAGGTAGTGAGTTCCTGGGCCGGAGATCTCCCCTCGGTCAATCTTTGCGTTTTGTTTCTGGAAAACTGGATACGTTGGGGTCAGCAAGTCAACATTTCTATGGTGTTCTCAAGGCAAGACTAACAGTGCATGAAAGACGGTCCGTAACGACCTCCGTAGCTTTCAGCCCAGAGACTGATCTTCTCATCATGAGGCTTGTACTCCGGGAACCTGAAGATATGGTCAGCAACGCTCAATTACACCCTTCCGAACCCGTCACTACAGCTGTACTCACTCCTCAAACCACGTCTGCGCAAAATGCCACAACGCCACCGCCGAATGCTCCGTAGAATTCGGCATCCGCGTGATATTCTGGCTCGCAAACGTACCGACATAAAACGTAGCATTCGTCGCAGGCACATTCCCGTCCTCAAAATCCACCAAATCAATCGGCCCCTTCAAATTCTCGTCATTCTCCGTATCAAAGCCGGCGCCGGCCAACAGATCCAGGGTTCCATTATACAGCCCATCATACGAAAACCCAACCTGCACAGGTTGATCGATGAACAGCATGTTCACCTCGCGATTCCACGCCCACTCGTTCAGCCGCGATGAATTGCCATCCGCGTTAATCCAGCACGGCCCATTCTCCGCCAGCATCCCCATCAGACTCGACCCACCCGGCCCGCCATTGAGCCAGATCGACAGCGGCGCGCGGTGCGCGTTGCCGTTGCGGGCTTCGACGAACCAGAAGAACGTGTTAATCGGGTACGGCTGCGTCTCGCCCGTCTCGTTGATGGAGTTGGGCGGGAGGTGCACGTAGCCCGAGTACGACTTGATGCCGGGTGTGGTCTCGCAGATCTGCGGGTCTTTGTAGGAGATGCTGATGCCTGGGTGGTGCTGCGATTGGACCCAGGTCACGCCTGTGCGTGGTGGAGGGAATTGCGCGGCGCTGAGGCCCGCGAGGGCTGCGCTTGCTAGGAGAATGGTGATGGGCGCCATGGTCTGTGGGCAGGCTGAGGGGGGCACCTTTAATGCGGAGGGGTTCGTGTACCTGTGCGGGGTGAGCTGCTTCTATGTACCGCTTGCAATAGGATGTGAGATTAGGGCGACGTAGCCATCAAATCAGAAGAACCTGTGCGAACGGAGGAATTGATGGAAGACTAAGTAAACGCTTACGCCGTCCGACTCCTTCAGCGATAGGCCATTGAGCCCGCAGATGCGTGAGCTTGGTCCCCTGCATACTGCTGCCGCGTGCAAGTGGCCCCTACTGCCAAGGAATATTGCCACACGGGTGGGTCATTTAAAAACTGGAAAATATCAACTACTTTAATGCAAGGTCACACATAGTTGTAGTGATCACACTAAATACCCGTGAGTATATAGAAGGTGTCAGAGGGTTTATGTTAGCAGTAAGGTAGTAGAAGTAATAAAGGTGCAATATTAAGACTAGTGTTTATGCAAGTAATAATCAGAAGCCGTTAGACTATTCAGAGTAGACTAAATACTTAGATTAACAACTAAAGAGCTATAAAGGAAATACGATCTGTATAGTAATAACCGTGTCCTTATATCCTAATGCCTTTATACCCTCTTCAGTACTGGATGTAATGATCACACTAAATACCCGTGAGTATATAAAAGGTGTCAGAGGGTTTATGCTAGCAATACGGTAGTAGAGATAACAGGGGAGCAATATCAAGACTGGTGTTCGTGCGAGTGATGATCAGAAGCCGTGAGGCTATTCAGGTAGGTAGACTGAATACTTAGGTTGACAACTGAAGAGCTATGAAGGAAATGCTATCTATCTGGTGCTGACCGTGTCCTTATATCCTATTGCCTTCATACCGTCTTCAGTACTGGATCGTTTGGATCGCCACAATCCCATCGATCCATATGCTCGCCCTAACCCTTTTGGATTATCTAATCCTTCTTTGCTGACATAAGAGAGATTCCCCGCTTGATGTGTTGGATATCAAGCTCCTAATGGCGCAGCTGACCGCTGGCCTGTTCCTTGATCTGCTGTTGGTCCCTTGGGTCATAACACTGAGCCATTAGAAGCCTAATGTCCAACACATTAAGCGGGGAAGATCTCTTATGTAAACAAGATGACTAAGCAGGTCACGTGATGGATCAGTATGGATCAGTAGCTGATCCATACTGAGGCAGCCCCGGATCAGAAGGATCAGTGTGGTGATCCAAATGATCCAGTACTGAAGATGGTATGAAGGCAATAGGATATAAGGACACGGTCAGCACCGGATAGATAGCATTTCCTTCATAGCTCTTCAGTTGTTAATCTAAGTATTCAGTCTACACACCTGAATAGCCTAACGGCTAATGATCAGCACTTTCACACGAACGCTTCTCAATATTGCCCCCCGTCACCTCTACTACTGTATTGCTAGCATAAACCCTCTGACACTTACTATATACTCACGGGTATTTAGTGGGATCATTACAGTTAGCTCTTTTATTAACTTCTTTAAAGCCGTCTCTCCGGTTTGCCCGGAGCTAGTTAATAACAAGGACTTCCTCTACCCAAAAGGGGACAATAACCCTCCTAAAGAGCCTTAGACTAAAGAAGATTATCTAGCTATAATCCTAAAAGAATTCCTAGAGGAGGAGCACAAAGAGAGGGATTACCGCGATTTAGAGGAAATCGCGGATAAATTCAAGGTTAAGCAAAAGTAAGCAGCAATTATAAAGCTGTTTAAAGGTATAAAATACTTAAAAGACTAATTATACTAGCAAATATAAATATAGCGTTTTAAGAAAGGGATATTATAGCTATAAATAGGCTGATTAATATGCTAAAGGATTAGCAAATTAGTTAAATGCGTAAGGGAGATATCCGGATACATTTCCTATAGATTTTGGAATAAATTAATCTATAGAAACAGCTCACGAACTAATCGCTAAAGACCAGGTCTTTTCCACTCCTCCTCATATCCCCTCCCCCTTCTTCTTCTTTATAAAGACTATAATAACCTCTACTATAGTCTTCACGGATAGTATATATACTTCAACCCTACCCCGTAAGGAATCCAGTACCCAACTACAGTATAGTCTCCCTCGCTGAAGAGAGAGGTCCCATTTGCTATCCCCACCGGAAGGTCGTTTGCATCGGACCGTATAAGTAATGGCTAGCTCGAGAGTGCTATTGCGGACCCGGGGGAAATCATTAGCCATAGCTATTAGACTACCCGTCAACACTAAAAATCAAGCGCAAGAGATGCTAATACTTACTAACTAGGTCAACTTAAGGGCGCGCAAGAGGCATGCCGAGTCTGGGGACTTATAGATAGTATGGTTATTATGGAAGGAGGGTTATGGATGGGTTCTAAATGGGTAACCGTCAGGGACGGGCGAGCAAAGATGGACTGACGTTAGCTAATGACTAATGAATTCTGAGCAATTGTGACCCGTGCACAAGGGGGAGGACCCCGTCCCTCATCGTCACCACAAATGGCATACTCCCCTTGAATAGCATATATTTTCCGGGATGAGTCTCATGCTATTTCTAGACGAACCACTGTACTTCTACTCTCCATGGACGTCTTTTCGAACATGCATCATCGTATGTACTTAACTTGCTTCTATGTTGTGGAATATAGCAGTCATGCGGTCTACAAATAATCATGCTCAATCCCCGCCCAGCATTAGGGCGCTCGCCAAAACACTGTTGTGAATTGGTGCAGTGAGATGCATGGACTCAGCTGTCACAATGCTCATTGTCTTGTCGAAGGAAGTCAGACTAGTCCCTCTGGGAATCTCTCAGCGCTTGATCACCCTAGACGCCTTACTGTCCACCAAGTTTGTCCAGGAAAACTCCCACGCTTGATTCGCATGAATATGCCGGAACCTCAATGAGAAGCCTCTTTGCCCAAGTGACAAGGGAGGTGACTCCAGCGTTGCTATCTTTCTCCACGATGGCCTATACACTACCCAAGACAAGCTGAGGCGGGCAGCCTCAACATCTCGATTTCTTCCTAGTTCCGGCTGTAGTCCCGCCAATACTCCTATAATAGGAGCTGCTATGGTAGTCGATGCCTATGACCACCGGTCTTGGTGGTTCCCTGCGCTGCTTCTCCGCCCAGTAATCCATTGATGCGTCCTAAGCATATGACTGCCCGATCAAGTCACTCTCCTCCCGCAACTGCACAAGGAGGCGTTCGTAGTCTTTGCTCACCCACTCCCAGTATCCCAACCAGATCTGACATTGCCCGGTGCTCACAGAGCCCTTAAGCTTGTCCCACAAGAGCAACGTCGTCCGGAGGACATTGCGCAACGCTTCTTCCTGCTTCTCAACCTCTTGCTTGACCGCATTTTCCTTCAGTTTTGTGGACAGCACTGCTCGAAATGCACCCGCGATGGTGTCCAGGCGGCGCACGGTTTCCTGGGGGTCGATGATAGCAAGCTTTGAGAGCATTAGATTGCTCAGGGCTCGAATGTCGTTGTCGTCGCTTAAGCCGGCAATGACCCGGTCGTACAGATCGATGATGCTTATCCGCGACAGTGCAACTTCCATAAGGGCGTACAAGGACTCGTACGCACCCTGTCGATAAATTAGCAATGCATACATAACAGACAACGTTTCTCAAGCGTACCTTGCGAAGCTCAAGACCATCATCCACCATCATCTTGAACGGCCCCATCATTACCTCGCGGACCAGCTGAGGATTGATCGTGGATTCATTGAAGACGTGCGGCATCAGCTTGCTCAGATGACCAAGGACCAATTCGGGTTTGTTGGAAGCTGCGGATGTAAGAGTCATCAATCCCAAGCGCCGAATGTCCATGTCAGGGTCTTTGAGCATTGTCGACAGCATTGAGACAAGGTAGTTCTGTAGAACGTTGTCAAATTTGTCACCGCCCTCAGCAAATGTGTACCGCAAAGCCTGCACGGCAATGCCTCGAACGCTCGAGTTGTTGTCGCTAAGGAGTTTCTAGTCAAAAAGTCAGTGGCTAATTTTTCGAGGCGTCTAGTCGCGAGTTGCAATATGACTTACACTCAATTTTGGAATGAAGTTGTCCGGATCGACTAAAGCCAGACGTCCAATACACTCGGCTGCAACGGCCCTGTTGTCCTCAGCTTGAGAGGCGGCCAGCGCGCACTCCCAAACGGGAGCTGCGAACTCGCCGATCTCGCTATTCTGAAGCAGCACTTCCTTGACACTCTGCAAAAGCAGATACTGTTTAGCGCCTGGTTCCTGGAAGCTGGCGAGGACGACAGGCAAATACAGCTGCGGGTTGCCAGCGCTTGCACGTCCAAGAGCAAGCGCTGCAGTGTTCGAGAACTTTTCGTACTCCGCACCAAAGTGCTTCAGGAAGATATCAGGCTGCAACGGAGACTTTGTGCCAAGCCTGAGTCCGGCCTCGCCGAGAACACTGAGAGCCAGACTGCGTCTGGCAGGGTCTGATGCAGTTTCAGCTTCAGTGACGAAGCTGTCGATGCCTACACCACCTGTACCTCCACTCGCAACAAGCAGGGTGCCGATGACTTTGCCCGATGTTGCTGGATCTCCACCAATACCAACGTCCTTTAGCATTCTCATCATGAGGGTTTCGCCCAACCCGGATTCGCCGATCTGGGCAACAAGATCTAGGAGAGGGTTCAAAATGGCTGCGACCAGGTTGAGCTGGACCAGATCACAGATGACGTTAGTAATCTTGGGTGTCACAGAATTGACAGTATCAACTTGGACCAATGGGGCCAGGATGCGTAGTGATGGCCCCAACAGCTGAGCATCATTGTTGGCAATGATCGGTAAGAGAGCGTCGACGACTGTATCTTTTGTCGCCTCGTCGACGGCCTGTTGTCCAGCAGAAGCAAGAATGAGGTGCTTCAATGCCTGAATACTTGCACTCCTCAAATTGCGGTTGGACTTTCGGAGCTGGGCCGAAAGTTCTGCTGCGACTTCTCGCGTCCATGCAGCGTCAATGTTGGACGAGGACCGCGCGGTGACGTCTGCGATAGCCGTGATCGCAGCAAGGCGCGAAGTCTCGTTCTTGAGACGATCAGAGATGACCGTCAACCCAAGGGCGCGCTTTGGTGCGGGCAACAAGTTGATTCCTTCCGCGTCTCCTGTCCGGGCCAAGATCGTGCCCAGTGCATGTATAGCTTTTTGCCGAACTTCTGCGTCGACATCTGAAACTGTTGAACGGTCCACTATCAAGTCAAACACTTTGAGCAGATCTCCTTTGAACTTTTGAGCCGTAAGACGGGATCTTGGTGGTGTGATGGCTTTCGCGATTTCTTCGACCGTTTCTATCGCACGAGCAGAAATTTTATAGAAGCGATCCGTCACAGCTTCGACCACTCCATTAACCATCTTCGTGAGATAAGGCTGCAAGAGACTGGAAGAATGTGTCCTGGACAGATCAGCGAGTAGCTTCAAAGCGGCGATACGCAGTGTGGATGGAGTGGCTGAGGCAGCAGCGCCGCTGCTAGCTAACGAAGCCGACGCGGAGGTGGCAGTGGTCTTCACTGTTTCAACGACAAGATCTAGAATCTGATCAAGGTAGTCGGAGAGCCCGCCCTGTTGGACTAGTATCAGGTCGTCCAGGAGACTGGTAGCCGCCTGCTTGGTCGGAATCGACTTGCCCTTCAACAACTTCACAGAGGCCTTGACAAGCTGGGGTGTAAGCTTTGCTAGGTCAGCTCGTGGTCCAGCAGCTGGTATCTTCTCCATTCGGGGAGAAACAAGTCCAATAGCATCTACTGCAGCACCACTGCTCTGGCGTCTCCGCTTGCGGCTCTGCGGCGGCACTTGTGCTTGGCCCTGTGTACCATCCAGAGTAAACTCCGGAACAAGGCCCATTCCGGTCTTCCGAACAAGTAGAGACACCGCAGAGATGATCTCAAGTCGGACGTTGTCCTCGCGCTCCTCGAAGCGCTTGACCAGGAACGGTGCCACTTGAATGTACAGAACCCCATTCTCAAGAAGGTCGCCATTGCTCCGAGTAGAAATCAGGGTGTGGAGGGCTTTCGCAGCACATTTTCGGACCTTCCAGCTTCCATCGTCATCATCGTCAAATCCGCCTCCGGTCTCAAACTCATCGTCGTCTCCAAAGTCGTCGTCTTCCTCCTCCTCGCCCTCCTCGTCCATGTCCTCATCAGAGTCCACTGCGAAATTAGGGTCGTATTTGATGTACCGAAGACAGCCTGTAACCACTTCCTCAGTGTAGGGACGCATCTCTGACGGGCAGGAGGCTAGAAATGCTTCGAGGGCGACCAGTGCTGCCTCACGAACCTCACCGAACTCGGGGTCTACCTCGTCGCCACCACTCATGCCCTCCAAGTGTTCTTGTAAAGCTTCCTCTCCCAAAGTGGACAAGGTGAGCTGGCTCACGGTGCCTATGTGTTGTCCGAATCGATGAGGTATAGATCGTGCCATGGATCCCATGATAGTGAGATACAGGCGTCGGGTGACAAAGTCGGTTTCCGGGTTTTGCAGCACGGCCACTGCGCGCTCTATCAGAGCGGCAAGCTGCTCATCCACAAGGTAGATAGCCAAAATGGAGATGGCGAGGACAGCCTTCTTTCGCACAGCAGACGTGACGCTGGGATTGTCCAAAAGCTCCATAATAACGTCCTGCAAATTCCGGACCTCCTCGTATGGGGTGAGCATGACCCCAAAGCACTTGACAACCTCGATGATGACGTCGACGACGTCGGCACTCAACTCCTCACGAGCCATGCCCTGACCTGGCTGAGGCAGACGCAGTATAGCAGAACCCTTTTGTGATGGAGGTACGCGACCCAACAGGCGGGGCAACAGAGCCCTACTGACACTGCTGTACGCTTCGCTAACATCCTTCGATGGCGGAATGCCTGGCTGAGGTCTGGGAAGGGCTTCGACGACAGTTCGGATGGCGAGAGCAGGGATGGAGGCATCGACGGAATTCTGTAGCTTCATGGTCGTGACTTTCTCGATCAACGGACCTAATAGGTTATTAGGCATCTTGCCAACTAGAGGTCCAAGACTGGAGAGGGAAGTCAGTAGATTGGAACTCGCGAGCGCCGGACCTAAGTTGGTGAGGAGCGGGGCAGGAGGGAAAGAGAACTGACCACTTGATGGCTTGGTTTTGAACCTCGCCATTCTGATCGTCCAGGGCTTTAACAACAGCATCGATAGTTCGGGCGGCGGTATTATAGTCATGGCTTAGCATATCGGGTTTGCCGTTGGCGAAGACGGTGATCATGTCATTCAACGCCATGAAGCGGAAGTCGGGGTCATTGTCATTGAGCTTCGCGAGAAGACCGACGACCGTGGAGGAGGTCGGATTGGCAGGTATGTTTGAGGCCATCCTGTCTCCGTGATGCGTGACGCGGGTGCTGATGTGCAGGCGACGGTGACAGACAGACCAAGGTCGCTTGGGCCAAACGGCGGCGCCTGGTGATGGGTAAATAAGGGACGGACAGACGGTAACAGCTGCGCGTGTAAAAATGGTGAGGTAATTCAACAAAGAAATTGAATGGCTCTTTGGACTGTACGGGGGTCAAAGCGCGCTGTCGTGGAAAAAAGATTAACGATGCGATGCTGGAAGTTGTTTTGTAGTTGTGAGATGCCAGTCGCGCCAGGCAGACGGCGGGAGCTACGTTGGTGGGGTTGGTTGCTCGACGGGTAGAAAGAACCTGGGGAAGGAGCAAGGTGGGGGCACAGCTCTGGTCCAGAGACCCCTGCCATATCCACACGTTGGCTCTCAAAGTAACTAAACTTTCAACAGGCAGCTTTCTTAGACAGAAGTGATCAATTCGGTAGTGGTTACCTAGGTATCTCAAAAACAACTATTCCGACACAAGCAATCTCAAGACTGGCTATGCTATAGATGGTTTGAATTGGAGGTAGTTATCCTGTAGGTGGTAATCACGAAGGCGCTGTTCGGGTTCCAAATCCGCGGTTCTGTACATACAGGACACCGCGGAAGAGCATGTTACGGCATTGCTAAACTAGTCTCATTTTCTTGAACTACTACTCACGTTGATGCCGAGTGCACCTTTGGTATGCTCAATTATGTAGGCAGAGCGCTAGCAATCTGTGCAAGTGTCTCAACTCGCACCAAGACTCAAAGCATACATACGCACGTGTCCAAGAGATTGACTCCTCCATCTATTCATCTACAGACTTTGCCACGTCCAAGGTGATACTCGAGTGCCTGCACTACCGCGAATGTATACGTTAGAGCGGCCGCAACGACACAGATATGCATCAGCTGGTGACTCGCCCCGAAGATATCAAAGCGTCGAGGGAACCACTTCTCAGGAAACTAGTGTCGTATGTCAGCCACGCAACCAACATTTGTAGGTGGGCAGTCCGGACTCACCTTCATCGCGTAAAGCCCGACCCCAATCCCATTACATGCCACCGTTGCCAAGATCCATCCCAGCCCAATCTGCTGCCACATCTCACCCAGGCCCTCCCGCAGCAGACCATGCCCGATAGGCAGTGCGAAGCTTCCCACTCCAAAGGCCCCGAACAATGCGGCCCTGTACGGCCCTAAATGTGGCCCGCTGAATCGCGGCATAAAGGTGACAGCCGAGCACGCCCATGCTAGTGCTGTAAACAAGCCCATATAGAACATCCAAAGCCGTGCGCTGTCGCAGGGAAAGGTATAATGGATGAGTGGCACGGTTGCGCTCCACATGAGGATCAGCACGCCCTGGAAGTCTAACTTCATGCCCTGCAAGTACAGCGCTTGAGAGTGAGCCATGAAGGTGTGGAAGATGGTCGATAGCGCAAAGCACACTGCTACGCCGAGGAAGTATGTGCTGCAAACGAGTATGTCCAGGGTTGATGCGACATGGTAGCGTGGTGGAATAGAGACAGCGAAGACGAGGATTGGTAGGAGGAGGAAGATCGCGGCACCGACAATGTGGGAGTAGATGTTGACTGTTTCATTGTGAATGTAGAGCCAGGAGGAGAGGCAGTCTGCGATGGAGGGTGTGGCGCGTCGGTAGCCTGTGTGAATATGCTCGCTGCCGTTTTGTTGCCATTCCTCTGAGAGGTGTGAGCATTTCGGAGCAGATACAGCCAGCCGTCTTTCTTCGCTTCCCAACTTACCAATTTCCGTCCACAAAAGCAACTCTTGTGCTGTCTTGGCCGCCTGCGCCGAGAGTAGCTCGGCCCGCATTGGTTCCACCCGGCGTCGGAAGCTAAGGCGGCGCCGCTCGGTCGGCTTGGGCTTCAACGTCGTCGAGCCGGCAACGACTAGGGTGGCCATTGCGAAGGTAATGGGAAACTAGAAGACAGGAGTAAGAATTGCCTCATCTCAACTCAAATCAAATCGATGCTGCTGAGGTGCGGAGTGCATGTCGTTGAGGTGGTAGCTGCAGAGGTTTCGCTCGGCTCGTTCGTTTTCCGGGTGCCAACTGGTAACGGTCGTTTGAACCAGTAAACAGAAAGCCAACCAGAGTCACGTTGGTGGTATGTTTCGACCAAGGTTCCCTTCCCCACATGGGTTGAAACATTGCGGGCCGAGTTCAAGTCTGTGAAATTTGGAAATTAGCCAGTATGCAGTGAAAGACAGTTGTTTTTGCAAATCACTTGCATTTCGATAGACATACACCTTTGCTGCTGGGTGAGGAATATGCAGGACCACAGATCTACGAAGCAGACACGTTCGTATGCCCAAGTGGTCAAGTGGTACTACCATAGTAATGAGCCAGCTGTCTATCACATACTTAATATAGCCGAAGACGGTTATCCTAGACTGATTATTCCAAAGATGGTTATCCCAGAGGTGATTGTTGGCGGCAGGTGAGTGTCATAGCGCATAGGTGAATGTGTCCGTTTTCAGGATCCGGCCTTGACAGAGGGGGTTAAGCATTTACATGTGTTTGGATAGCTCAAAGTGTCTGGGCACGATCCTGCTGACAGACAGATAGGCCAGGTCTCGTCACCGAACTTCTGGAATTCCAGTATATCAAGAGATTTGTATTTTGCTGACTGCTCTGTATTGTACCTCTGACTTGCTGGAGGCCCTATGAACAGCCATGCATTTGAATTATTGACTGAAGGACTGTGTGGGACAGTCACAGTAGTGTCAGCTCCGCCACGATTGACGTCGGAGCTGGGGTGGGGATGCGGGAGGGGGCCTTTACCCCGGACGAATTAGGTTAGATCCGCCGGGATATCTCCCCTTATTTACCGAACTGTTGGTAATGAGGTCACTACGCTTGGAATCTTCAGGGACTCCATCTCAGCAGCATGGATTAGACAACTTCTCGATCCGACAGCACAGTACTTTGGTATTCAGCTGATGTGAGATGTTGAAGTAGTTTCTGCCTGTGCGACAAGCTCTTGCTCAAGCCTCACGGGAGTTCTGTGAAGTTCGCACGCCACGCATGAGATTGCTCCGGCTGGGCATCGATTTCTCTTGATTAGCGCTGCGACACATTCCTTTCCTTTGTCTAGCTTACTGTTAGACTGCAATCCTTCCGATATATATATATCAGGTGCGCAGGTGCCCGGGTACCCAGGTGCCCCGCCCGACGGTCACATCCAACGCTCCGCGATACATATAGAACACTTCCATGATCTTACCGGTATATGTCTAACTGTGCTTGTGGACTCGCACTGAACTGAATATCCGACAAGCAACGGCGACCCGAGGTCCTTTCGCGCTTGAAGTGCGTCGCTGATCGCCACATGTGCGGACGCTAGGAGGCCAGGGAGAAGCCTCACTTTGCAGATGAGTCGCATGAACCTGCACCAAAGACCGGCGACACTGGTGTGGCCACTGGATACGCACACCGCCCAACATGTCCGGACCTGGCGAAGACGCGAAGCGCAATTATGACAGTCGAAGCACCAGCATTGAGGTACTGCGGTCCGAATTGGACAAGCTCGAGCAAGCCGAAACCATGGTCCCGATCCGACCAACTCCGGGAACGAGTTCAGAATATGCACATGGAGCCCACCAAGCGACACTCGTCGGTGCAGAGGGAATGACCCCCTCGTCACCTCGAGTCAGCACCGGGACCAGAAGAAGCGAACCAGGGCATGTTGCCTTTTCGGAGAATGTACTGCGCTCACCAGGACGCGCACAACAGCATCTGCGGCTCGACATAAATCTGTATCCCATCGAGAGCAGAGTCGATGATGCCGAGGCCGCCACAAGATGGCGTGAAAATCAAGCACAGGAGGCCAATCCACAGCCAGATAGGGACCACAGGATGGAAGGAGAAGACTCGAGGCTGGGCAGAGTGAGCTTTGCAGAGCCACCGTCAATTCTCCGACCTCGTCATCGACGGTTGCAGTTCAGAAGAATTGAGGACAGTGTCAAACGGGCTGCCCAGGCCAATACAAAAATCGCACATGCCAAGGACTGGGTGGCTCGGCAGAGAGCACGAACGAAACGCCTGAAGAGGGCACGCTCACAGAGGTGGAGGGCAAAGGCCGCCGAGGTTTACCAAAATTGGATCGTGGAAGGCCTACTGCGCCAAAGGCCATTGCCGCCCAGCATTGATGGTCGGCACATTCCGTTGTCTCCAGGTCTCTCCCGCCGCAAAGATGGCCTCACGGATGAGCGGCGTGGCTCTCCGTACATACCCAACTTCATCAGAAGTTCGAGATATACCATCTGGTCTTTTCTCCCGAAGCAATTGTTCTTCCAGTTCAGCAAGCTCGCAAACGCATATTTCCTTACTATCGGCATTCTCCAGATGATACCCGGTCTTAGCACCACTGGCACATACACAACCATTGGGCCCTTGTTCGCTTTTGTTGCACTCAGCATGTCGAAGGAGGCATGGGACGACTATCGACGATACAAGCTGGACAAGCTTGAGAACAGGACTGAAACGTGGGTGTTGGACCCTGAGGGCAAGGTCATCAACGAGAAACGACATATTCGACTGCCAGAGAAATTTCGCAGGCCCGGAGCAGCCGCTGGAGGGGAGAGGGAGTTGCAGGATTTAGCCGGGTCGTCTGAGCGGAAACATGAGAGTCCACCGTGGTCCCAGGACGAGGATGTTCACTGGTCAAAAATACAGTGGCAAGGTCTCCGCGTAGGGGATATCATCAAGCTCCGGCGGGATGACAATGTGCCTGCCGACATAATCCTGCTCCATGCAACTGGGCCGAACGGGATCGCATACATCGAGACAATGGCACTCGACGGTGAAACAAATTTGAAGAGCAAGCAAGCTTGTCCACTCTTCGCCAAAGCCTGCACTTCGCCATCCGCTCTTCTAGCCTGCGATGCCAAAATCGTTTCCGAGGATCCGAATCTAGACCTCTACAATTATGAAGGGAAAGCAATTGTCAACGACGAGGTGATGCCCTTAGCCCTCAATCAGGTGGTCTACCGCGGGTCAACGCTCAGGAACACAGACGAGGCCATCGGCGTGGTAATAAACAGCGGAGAGGAGTGCAAGATCCGGATGAACGCGAGCAAGAATGTTCATGCAAAGTCACCGGCCATGCAAGCCCAGGTCAACAAGATCGTCATACTCCTTGTCTTCTTCGTTATCATCCTATCCGTCGGCTGCTCGATTGGCAACATCATCTGGGTAGATGAGACTCGGGACATTGCCTGGTATCTGAACCGTTACGCTCTCTCTTTCGGGCGTATTCTCATTGGTTTCGTCATCGCTTTCAACACACTGATTCCGCTGAGTCTGTACGTTTCGTTGGAAATCGTCAAGATAGGGCAAGTGATGCTCCTTCGCGATGTGGACATGTACGACCCTGTCTCGAATACGCCGATGGGAGCCAACACTACGACGATCCTAGAAGACTTGGGCCAGGTCAGCTACGTTTTTTCGGACAAGACTGGAACCCTGACGGAGAACTTGATGAAATTCCGGAAAATGAGTGTGGCGGGAACCCCTTGGTTGCATGATATGGACTTGCGGCGTCACACCGTTGCTCAAACCAATCTACACAAACCAAGACCTGATGCAGGCAATGGCAAAGGAAAGCAGATCGACCACTCCTCCACCAACTCGCCAAGCCTGGAGCATATGGAAGCCGCGCTAGGGGACGGTATCGGCACAAGTCGAAGGTCCGGGTCAATTTGGACAGCCAGCGCAGAGCCCGACACTATTCAACCAGAGCGCAATACTGACGAACTCATTCGGTATATCCGCGAGCGACCAAACACCCCGTTCTCGCAGAAGGCGCGACAACTGATTCTGTGCCTTGCACTTTGCCACACGTGCTTGCCAGAAAAGAAACCCAGTGGCAAAATCGAGTTCCAGGCAGCTTCACCAGACGAATTGGCTTTGGTGGAGGCTGCGCAGGATCTTGGGATAATGCTTGTTGATCGACCTGCTCAGAGCATCAAGCTGCAGTTCACTAACGAAGACGGCTCCTCGGTCATTGAGGAATACGAGGTACTCGACGTGATCGAATTCAGCAGCCAGCGTAAGCGAATGTCGATCATCATTCGCATGCCCTCTGGCAAGATTTGTGTCTTCAGCAAGGGCGCTGATAGCGTCGTTCTACCACGGTTGAGACTCAGCAAACTGGCACTGGAGACAGCGTCCGCTGTTGACAGGCAGGCCAGCATTCGGAAGAGCATGGAGCAGCATGCTAGATTGAACAAACTCAGTATGCACAGTGCGAGGAACAGCATGGGACTTGGTCGTGCGTCTACCGCGCAAAGAACGAGTATTTTTGGTCGAAAGAGTGGCGGCAAGCGATCGGGCAGCGTGGCCCGCACTAGTCGCTTGACAGTCGACGGCGAACCGCGAACACCGTTCTCTGCTGGAAGACAGAGTTCAGGCACAGCATATGGCAGCACTGAGATGCCCACTCGTGCCTCAGGGCTCGGGTCTCGTCCTCTCTCAATGGGTGTACTCGACTCCGCGGCGGCGGTCCACGATCCATACGACGCTATGGTCGACGAGTCTGTGGCTCTCAGCGACAGCGCGGTATTCGAGCGCAGCTTCCAACACATGGACGAATTCGCCTCGGATGGCTTGCGGACTCTTCTCTACGCGTTCCGCGAGGTTTCAGAAACTGAGTACGCTCAGTGGAAGATCATCTACCAGGAGGCTACTACCAGTCTAGTTGACCGCCAAGAACGTATCGAGGTCGCCGCCGAGATGATTGAGCAGAACTTCGATCTCGCTGGCGTGACGGCTATCGAGGACAAGCTACAGCAAGGTGTCCCGGAGACGATCGACAAGCTTCGCCGGGCTGGAATTAAGGTATGGATGCTAACTGGCGACAAGCGCGAAACGGCGATCAACATTGCAAACTCTGCGAGGATTTGCAAAACATTCTCGGAGATTTATATCCTCGATGCGACGACCGAGGGTTCTCTTCAGGAAAAGATTGCTGCAACACTGGTCGACGTTGGCCGAGGCATGGTCCCACACTCAGTGGTCGTGATCGACGGGCACACACTCGGTGTCGTTGAAAATGACGAGGCTCTCAAGGTTCTCTTCTTTGACCTCGTTGCACGGGTCGACTCGGTCATCTGTTGCCGCGCCTCGCCAGCTCAAAAAGCCACGTTGGTGAAGTGTATTCGCGACCAGGTCCCCTCGTCCATAACACTGGCCATCGGTGACGGTGCGAACGACATCGCTATGATACAATCTTCGCATGTGGGCATCGGCATCTCCGGCCGCGAGGGCTTACAGGCTGCTCGTATCTCGGATTACAGCATCGCGCAGTTTAGGTTTCTGCAAAAGCTGCTCTTCGTCCACGGGCGCTGGAACTACATCCGCACGGGCAAGTATATCCTCAGCACATTCTGGAAGGAAATCACTTTCTACTTGATGCAAGCTTTGTATCAGAGGTACAACGGGTACACGGGCACGTCATTGTACGAGTCCGCAAGTCTTGCCGTCTTCAATACCCTCTTTACCTCGCTGAGCGTCATTATCCCCGGCATCTTCGAGCAGGACCTTCGCGCCGAGACCCTCCTAGCAGTGCCCGAGCTATACGTCTACGGGCAAAAAGGCAAGGCCTTCAACTTCCGCAAGTACATCGGCTGGACCCTTATCGGCGTCGTCGAGGCTATATTACTGTATTTCGGCATATGGGGGATCTTCCAGCGCCTCACCTTCGACCTCGACAATGGCCTGTTCGCCATGGGCAACCTCGCCTTCTCCGCTGGCGTCATATTCATCAACATCAAGCTGTTCGTGCTTGAGCTGCACAACAAGACGCTGGTGACCTTCGTAGGGTTCCTTTTATCCGTGGGCGGCTGGTTCTTGTGGAACCTGATTCTCACAGCTGTATACAATCGCAAGATAGGCCCGTACATCGTTCGCGGCGCCTTCCTCAACCAGTTCGGCATGATGCCGCTGTGGTGGCTAACGCTGATCATGGTGCTGATCATGGTCACTGTGCTTGAGCTGGCCGTGACAGCTGTGCGACGGGTCTTCTGGCCCCAGGATGAGGATGTCATGCAGGAGATGGAAAAGCGGCTGGGGGTCGCGGTCGGCCAAGATGACTTCGAGCTTGGGGATCCCGACGTCGAGGTGATACGCGAAGACAAATCTCGCTGGCGGAGAGTGTTGCCGGAGAGCCTCCGCCGACGCTTGGCTGGGACAGGATTTGGAAAGAAAAATGGGTTAGAGCTCAAGGCTGGCAAGGGACACGTCACTATCAGTGAGGTCGTTCCGGTCGCCAGCAGATCCTGAGCGACGGTAGCGCCAAGCACTGCCAAGTCTGCCATTCACCTCGTTCGTAGCACTGCACCCTCATAGAAGTGGGCGTACATATATCATCATCCAGGCTTTGAGCTCACGGAAGACGGGCAGTATACTTATATTCTCCGGGGAAAGGAGTCAGGTATCCTTACTCACTTAAATAATTGCTTACGAGGCGCAGTTCTCATCTGTATGATAGTCCAGTCGTCCCTGGAACAATCTCCTGTGGGAAACCGGCTGGCAGGGTTGTAATTTTAGTTAGTTAGTCTTAGTCAAGGCATTGACTAAAACTGTTATACTCAACGGCTACAGGGGTAATGCGACGGCCTAGGGGCTATAGCCAAGGCTACTTGCAGGGTGCGCTAGCGATTCACCTTCTTATAGCCTGAAATGCGCCTGGACTTCGCTCTTGATTCTTGTTTTCGCAAGAATCAGCTTCTGTACCTAGGAGACAGCTGGCATCAATACTACAACTACCCCTATTGAATTCTTCTACCTGGCTTTGGTGATTAATACCAGGCTTATCTCTAATAAAAACTAACTAAAGAAATTCTGAATTTAGTTAGTTTTTTTTAGTTAAAACCAAGGCTTAACTAAAACTAACTAAGAAAAAGCTTAACTAACTAATTAGTTACTAGAATATTAGTAAGCTATATTTAATATAGCTTTAAAAATTGAAATTGAATTGGATAAATAATCAAAAATAGTATTATAAATATATAACTAATTTAGTTCTTTTCCTCCTCTTTAGGCCCGTAAGTTTTCTAGCTTAGAAATATTCTTAATTCTCCAGTTTTGTTTTTAATAAAATAAGCATTTTAATAATTTCTAAACTTAAACGATTTCTCGATTTAGTAGTAATATTATTATTAATCGAGAATATTCGTTCGATAGAAGCAGAAGTAGCTAGTATAGCTAAATACCGCCTAGTGTAATGATCACACTAAATACCCGTGAGTATATAGAAGGTGTCAGAGGGTTTATGCTAACAATACGGTAGTAGAGATAACAGGGGAGCAATATCA
>JAGKQA010000124.1:0-112281 GCA_022609195.1 Plenodomus libanotidis | reverse complement strand
CTTTGCTGACATAAGAGAGATTCCCCGCTTGATGTGTTGGATATCAAGCTCCTAATGGCGCAGCTGACCGCTGGCCTGTTCCTTGATCTGCTGTTGGTCTCTTGGGTCATAACAGTATTCAGTCTACATACCTGAATAGCCTCACGGCTTCTAATCATTACTCGCACGAACATACAGTCTTGATATTGCACCTTTGTTACCTCTGCTACCTTACTGTTAACATAAACCCTCTAACACCTTCTATATACTCACGGGTATTTAGTGTAATCATTACAATTAAAGGGATAAAGTAAATAATACGACGGATATAAAAGCGTTTCGATTATACCTTTAACGTTATACGTATAAGGTTCCTCGATAACTACTAAAATTATATTATAAAGAAAAGCGTTTTGCAAAAGAGTGTAATAAGGCTAACGCCTTCTACTATAGTTATGCTGAAAAACTATAATATTTCGCGAATTATAATTTTGAGAAGAATTAGCTATAAATAGCTCTTCGTACCTCGCAATTACTATGGTTTGCTAAGTGTTTTCCACTGCAATTAGCGCATTTAACGCTTACATAATTGCAGGAAATACTCGAATTGCATACCCTACAATTATGTAAAGTAGTAGAGTGGTTTGCTGCGCAAAATCGGCATTTAACCGGATTTTTGCAGGTTTTAGAGTTGTGTAAAAATCCCTGGCACCTATAGCATTGCGTTGTCTCGGAAAAGGTAGCTAGATTAGCCACCCTAATCTATATTCCTGCAAGATAAAGACCTTTGCGTGCCTTAGCAGCTTCGGCCTTTGTTTGCACGGAAAAACAAAAAGGACTTAGAAATCGGCCCTCTTCCGGTTTTTTAAGCCAATATAGTTGGCCTGTAATAGTAATATCATAGAAGGCTTTTAAGTCCTCCTTAAATCCGTTCTCCGCGAGTTCTGGTATATAAGCAATAAGCTTAATCTATCGTTCTGGCTTAATAGCTAATTTAATAGGTAATTCGGTAAAAACCGGTTCCTATTCAGCTTTTTTAGCCAGGAATTCTTCCGAGGTACAGCCCTAAATCTTTATAACTATATTTCCTTTAGTCGAAAGATTTACGCTAATAACTATTAGTAATTTAACCGCTTTATTTAATGCATTTGGAATATCCTTTAATTTAATTAAAGGAGGCAGAGTTTATAGAATAATAACTACTATTAATAGTTTTTGCATTATAAGCTTTACCTATTAATTTAGCTTTAATTATCTCCTTAGCTTTTTCCATATTTTTGGCAGTAATTATAATATAGGTTAGTTTAGCGAAATAAACCGCTTCTCCCTCTTTTACATTAACTATTAAAATAATAGCTAAAATCGACTCCTTAATATTAAAATAGCCCATAATAATAGCTAAACCTTAACCTTCTTATAATAAACTTTTAAGCTTTAAAATATATTCTATAGCCCTAAAGTCTTTTTTATAGCCCTACTTAGCTAAGGTCCCGGTAGTAAAATCCACCTTAGGCCCAAAAGCCGTTACTAATAGCGTTAAATCCATATTTCCCTTCTCTACCCGGACCAGAGTTACCCTATTAAGAGGCTGCTTTTATTGAAAAAGCTGGTTTGCACCGGCTTTACTCGAAGATACGGTCTGCAACGCTCCATTGCAATGGATGGAGTCTCCCCCAGTAGTCCCCCCAAGCCTAACCCCTCCTCCCTAGGGTGCCTGAAACTGTACCTAGCGTTGAAAGCCACCTCTAACAAAGGGGAGTCCGCCCGGCACTTCTTCCGTTAAACAATTGTTTCGATACTCAACTGCTCATTAATCAGAGCTTATTCATCTATATCAGTGGGTGCTGAATCAGGGGCATCGCTTTGGTGGGCCATATTATCCTAATCGATAATAAAAGTGGGTACGTAAAGGTTTTCGTAGTCGGTACTGTTTTCTGGATGCCCACCCGGATCACAGACCTTACGGGCAGACTAAGCAGCCGCAAAAGGTCGCGCCGGGTTGAGAGTATAATCAGTTTACTCAAGCTCAAAAGACGAAGAAATTGATACTAGATTTGTGACCTGCAGCCCACCATTCGATCATGGGGGTCAGGTCAAGAAATTGATGTTGCTTTTTGTGAGTATAGAGTTGATTTGTTAGCGTCTTATTAAAATACCATACATGTTACAATTCTTAATATTGGAACGTTTATCTATCCCTACCTAAATTGTAATACCGCATTCGAGGAGGCTCCCTTTTATGAGAATTTGGGTAAGATCTCTTGGGGTAATTATATACGCGCCGTACATAGTATTCCACTCTCCAATAATTGGAAGCCATATATATTAGAAAGCCGCAGAGTGTTTCCATATTATAATAAACAAATAGGTTGGGCTAAATAGTTGGCGGGATTAAGATGAGATGCATTTAGACAAGAAGTATAAGATAGCTAGTAGGCAATATACCTAACAACCTTATTTTCTCATTGGTATGTTTCTGCGAAACTGGACGAGCGCTAGGTCAATTGTGTATACATATAAGCTTATCCCCAGCCCCACGATCTCGTCGCTCGACCCACCTCATTCAGAGCCAACGTAGATCAGGAACAACTTATGAGACTGCGCAGCCTCCTACAGAGGAAATAAGGCTAACGTAATGAAGCAACAGAGATTGATCCAAGCATTTCCAGGGATCTGGGTCAAATACACTACGATTAGTGAGGACCGGTGGTATAATCCCTGGAGCAGAGCAGTGTTAACGGCTGCTACAGTTTATGAAAAGTGTCTTTGAGTTCTCCCGATTCCAATTCGACCCCTTTCAGCACACATTCACCAACAATTTGGCAAATATGTACCTTTTCCTCAGACGTTCCAGTTTGTTTCGCAGACTTAGGCAAGGGATTGACTTGTTGTGCTATGACGATTCGCCCCATCGCTCTCTTCCCACCGTCCAGAATCAAGTTCCGCGTGCGGTTTAGGAATCGTGGGTTGTTACCCTGCTCAGAAAATTCCGTTTGAGTTTCTGTAAGGTCGCTTTGGATAACTCGTCTCTGTTGATTACAAAGGGAACGCGACACCCCCTGAGTTCCACGATCAGGTCGTGCTCTCGTGTCGCTCCTGACACAAGACAGGGCCTCTCGCGGTCTCCATCAGTATCAGCGCAAATGGCCAATCTCTTGCCGTCCACGACGGAATCACGATCTATGATGGTATTGAGGGCCACGTTGTTTCCATCCGACTATACTGTCGTGGTTCGAGAGCGCCTGTACAGATGGCCTTCGACTGTGGTTGGTATTCACATGTTTTTGAAGAGTACACTGTTCCCAAGACCGAAATTACCGGATCTCCACCATTGCGCTAAATCTTGCAATCTCCTTTTCTCGTCATCATTTTCTCGCAAAGCATTAAGAGCAGCTTCATCTTGGCCCTTTAGATAAATCAGCCTTGCAGGTGCGAGGGCTCGCCATCGTTGGTCCATGTCGGATTGTTGAAGGTCAAAGGAAAATGTGTCCCGTACGCCCCTGCGAACTGGCGAGGAAGGCCTGGAAGGGTACTTTGGATTGTGCGGCTTGTTGTCTCGAATATGTGCGAGTCCCAATTAGGCACCCACGATGGCAGCTGCATTTAATGATGAGTCTCAATCTGTGGGCGTGGCTCGATCTATGAGATAATGGCACAGCGACTTGTGGCTTGGATGATGTTTCTGGCAAATCGAATGTACACTTCGCGGCATGGCTCTCCGTAGTCGATCTCAAATCCAGACAGCGTGGTATCAATGCCGGTCACGATGCCTAGCAATCCGTAAATCTTGTCTCTGGGATCCAAGGCCCTGAATTGTCTCCCCCTTGCGAGCATATTGAGGAGATCCAGCGAATCGCCTTTCGAAGTATCTGCATTCAAGCGCCAGACAGGCAGATAACACCCCAAGCCATGGCTCTCCATGTATTCGTGTTGAAATACGTACTAGTCATCCCTTGCTGTCATCCCTTGCTGTCATCCCTTGTTGACATACGTACTAGTCATCCCTTGTTAACATCCCTTGTTAGAATCTTTTCAGAGGATTTCATCTAGCTATAAATAGTGGGTGTTCCCTTGAGGGACCTGTAGCTAGAACTTCTGAATCTACCGCCTTTACCCACATTTTTCTACAATTCGCATCTCGGGAGATGCATGTCGCGCACTGTTCCATATCTTGTGCGGTTTTCTAGACTGAAACCATAGCGATCGTGGTATCTCGGTGAGTTGAGCAAGATCTTGCAGAAGTCGTCCCAAGAAATGCGGCGTTGTCCACATTGTATCGAGAGAGAGCGAGAAACCACTGCTTCTTGGAAAACCCCGAGTCTTTGGAACCAAGAGCGACTGAGCACATCAAGCTCAACGTCGGCTAGATTGCCTTTGAAGTCTATGAGGTCCTCATCCATCATCGAGGGGATCGTGTGATTCACATCGAAGTCGGCGTTCAAAGCCCAGGAGCTGCTCCTTTCCAGGAAGTTCCACGCGGATAAACCTGTGTTACCGCTTCGTTGGCCAAGATAGATGACCGTGTGTCTAGCTGTAGAATAGATAATTTTGATCTGCTGGACCTGGTGGTTCCTCTCAAGTACATCGTCCTGGTTGATGCAGATGACATCGACCCAAATGCGAAGCGGACGGTCCTTACGGCGAGGGTCTCGAAGAGCCGCGTTTTAATTAGACCCGTAGGCAAATGATAGTGTCTGATGGATAAGCTTTGTAGCCCATGCGTCTGTCCACAGGGGTATGACAAGGCCGTACAACCCTCGCCAGCGCCCAGCTCATCAGAGAGCTGGGTCTGGATCAAATCGCCTTCGAGGGTGTCGTCCCAGCCTGTAGCTGGAAAAATTACGAGGATCCGGATCAAATCAGGATGGGAAAATGTTGAATAGACTGGACTTTAAGTTGAAAGCGGTGGTCTCCTAACCACAGTACTCATACTGTTGTCCATCATAGTAGAAGACGTTCGGACACAAGCGGCATACTGCCCCGGGTGACAAGCCCTACGGCATAGAGATGATAAAGACAATTCACTAAAGTTCAAGATTCTGGGGAGATGAGACTTCTTCCGAGATTCATTAATGTTCCCAGCTGTAGTCAGCTTATGATCGAATATACCCCGCGTCTCAAAGTCCCGTCGTACAGAAACTTATAGTTCGCAAGGGATAAATAGGTTTCAGTAATATCAGAGCATGTTGGGGTATTATACCGTACTTAGGTACATAAAACACACATTCACAATACTATACTAAATATCATTTCACAGAGTAGTTTACTTCCTAGGAATAAAATCAAACAATTTAATATATGCTATTCGACTTTCCGTCGTTTAGCCCTTCCTCCTCCATTGGCTTCATGATACATGCTGAGCTCAGAGGTGGAGCTGGAGCTGGACTTGGAGCTATAGACCGAGGCAGCATCTTCGTCGATCAGGGCTTGCTCATTTCCATTAATGTCTGGCCGCAAACCATCGTCTCCGCCCGAATTAGACTGCAACACAGCTACCACTTGATGGGTCTTTCCACGAGTTTGAATACTCACCACTAAATGGATGCCAGATTGCAGTACGGTGGTAGAAAACCACGGCCCAGGGTCATAGCTCAGCTGCCTCCAGCGAGGCTCATCAGCCAAGAAGCCCACTAACGATTCATCGCTGGCGAGTTCGGCCAGAGCAAATCGTGGCACACCGTTGAATGTGATCCGAGGCGCGGCGGGTATCCGCAGGCTATGTCGAATCATCTTGTTTGTACATAGCTTGAGATTTGGCCGAGTTGCGAATCGCATCTTCTGCAGCACAGCCCCAACAGTTGTCACCCCCTCGAGAATGCTGATGGGAAAGTCAAGATCGAGTTCTTCACGTATCATTCCTGCAATACTCAGACTCATGAGTGAGTCGACGCCGAGGTCGATTAGATTGTCCGTGTCCTTAATATCGCTCGCTGGAATGCCGACCTCCAGCGCGATGATTGTCCGAACTTTGGCAGTGACGTTCACAATCTCGGTGGCTAAGTCCACAGCGTCGGAGCCGTTGATGGATAAGATCTGCTGGGTATTATCAACGTCGTCGGGCAGCCCGGCGTCAACGACACCTGCGCCAGTGTAGTCCACCACGAGGACGAAGCCTGGATTTGCACAACGTCCAAAGTGCACCATTACCACGTTGGTAGGATTCTTGCTCAGAGCCCGAACATCCACAAGCTTATTCTCAGATCTTTCAGGCGGGTACGTCCCCATCACGAAGTACCCGGATTGAGCCAGCCCAGGAAATTTCATCTCCATGTGCAGCCGTGGCCATTTCGACGTTCCGTGTCGAAGCACTCTGGGCACATGCAAGCACTGTCTCGGGGCCGTGATGAGGTCCTTCTCATCAACCCAGATTGGCATGCGAAGCGAGAGCCGATCGTACACGTCGCTCTTATTCTTCCAATCCTCCCCCATTTTCAGTCGAGATGCACGGTGTGGTCCCCCAAGCAAAGGCACCGCCAAAACGCGCGTCCCAGCATCAGAAACCATCTGCTTCATCGTGCACCTCAAAATGCAGTACACAAGGTCTCCTCCAGAGAGACTCGCTACGATCGGCAGGTTGAGCTGAAGACCGCGCTGCGTCATGCAAAAAGAGTCGCCGGGACTCGCAGCCCCCCACGAAATCATATCGCCACAGCCCATGAAGTCCGCCGGTGTCTGGGCCAGGGCGGGGGATACACCCCACATACAGCTCGTCTCCCGTCCGGCGCCCCAGGCGAGGATGGACTGGTCGTCTGACATCTTGATGATTTCCTCCTGCAGCCTGTGGAAGGCTTTGGGCCCCTCTCCGTACAGCAACGGCATGTTGACATCGAAAATCCCCAGTAGACAGTAGGCCAGGTCCTCGACTCGCGTCGTCTCGCGGCGCGCAGCCCATGACATGCGCTGGGCCACGCTCACGGCGTCAACGGCCTCGCGTACTCCGATGACAGAGCATAGGATGATGTCCTCCGAGATACCAGTGATGGAAGACAGCAACTGGCGCATCGAGATCTTGTCTCCGAACTCAACCCATGCCGCATTGAAGAAGCGTACTGAACCAGGGGCGAGCAGCTCCTGCAGTGTCCATCCGCGTTCGAACCATCGGGCCTTTGCCAACTCCTTTGTCCAATTGGTGACGTCAAAGAGATGCACGTAGCACTCGGTCGCCATCTCATAATAGCGGAACATGGAGTTGATGGCCTCCTGTAGCTCGGCGCTGCTCGTTTTGTCAATGCAGCAAGTGTCGATCCACACCCATGCCAGCCCATCGTGCAATGCCTGCTGGCAGCAATGCTGGATCTTATCCCAGCCGGCCTTGGCCTTCAGAGCGGAATAAGGGCCGTTTTGTATGTCGTGAAGAGTCACTTCCTCCTCACCCCATGTGTGCGAGAGGATGGCGTACGCGGGCGTGTTACCCTCGCCGAACGTGTGGAGTGCCTGGGTTCGGGCGTTGAGCAGCCGCATCATAAAGCTCGATGGGGCTGTATGTGTGACTTATGTGGGTTGCAGAAAATTGACTGATGAGGAGATTCATCGTAATTTCGAGGGACAAAATAACGATAAATACTACAGCTGCAACCTTTACTCGCCTGTCAGCGCGCATGCTGCACGCCTGGGCAGCTGAAAATAGAGGCTGGCGCCACATCACACACTAGCAAGCCTTGGTACAGAGCATATTATCTTCGACAGGAATAATCAGGATACCCGGCTCTACTTTATAGCTAAGGGTAAGTAGTATATTTACATAAAGGGTATGCCTATATTTGCCATTAGGCCGTATATTTTCTTTGTTATTAGCGTTAGGAATATTTATGTAATAGCGAATAAGATAAGTATATCGGCTATAGTATATATAATAATTGTAAATAAGCTAATGTTGAAAGGCAAAGTGCAAAAGTAAGAGTTTTCCAAGTAATGCGGATAGTAATTGTAGTAGTTTGGCGTATTCAATAACTAAACTAGGTAGACGGGTGTTATGACCCAAAGGACCAACAGCAGGTCAAGGAACCGGCCAGCGGTCAGCTGCGCCATTAGAAGCCTGATGTCCAACACATCAAGCGGGGAATCTCTCTTATGCCAGCAAAGGAAGATTAGGTAACCACCCAGGGGTAGGGTTGTGCCTATGTGAAATCAGAACATAGGCAACATAGGCGGGATCGCCTATGCTGCCTATCAACATAGTCAACAGATCCAGTACTGAAGACGGTGTAAGGCAATAGGATATAAGGACACGGTCAGCACCAGATAGATAGCTTTTCCTTCATAGCTCTTCAGTTGTCAATCTAAGTATTCAGTCTACACACCTGAATAGCCTCACGGCTTCTGATCATCACTCGCACAAACACCAATCTTGATATTGCACCTTTGTTACCTCTCCTACCGTATTGTTAGCATAAACCCTCTGACACCTTCTATATACTCACGGGTATTTAGTGTGATCATTACACCTAATCGATAATAAAGGTGGGTACGCAGAGGTTTTTGCTGTTGGTGATGCTTGCTGGATGACCACCCGGATCACAGACTTTGCAGGCTTATTGATCAGCCGCAAGAGGTCTTGTCGGGTTGATAGTAGGATCAATCTACTCAGAATCAGAAGACGAAGAAATCGATACAATATTTGTGACCTGCAGCCCACTATTCAATCATAGGGGTCAGGTCAAGAAATTGATGTTCGGTGATCTCAAGCTCTATTATTAGGAAGTATCAAACCAGACAGCAATTGAACTCGAGATAGTAAGTGTTTCCGTGGCCAGGCGCAATGATAAGGCGTTGAAGAGTAGGTGTCGGGGGCCTGATCTTTGAAAGCGGTGTTGTATTGCTACTAATTCATCGGCAAGTCCGAGGCCTCCCGCCCTGCATGCAGGTGGTGCAAGCTTATCGGGCTTAACCACTCAAGGTCTTGCATCAGCTGCGGCTAGGAATAATGCAATGGCGTTTCTGGTTTCTTCGTCCTCCCCTCTTCCGTGGCCTGAAATCCGAAATCCGTGATACAAGATTCGGGATGTCGAATCCCACCACAGCCAGCTCGATACGGGCTACCGTCACGGGCCTCGCGTTCAGCTAGCCAACGCCGTGCTTTTGAACACCCGCCCACCGCCCATTTCAAACACGTTGACAGCATCAGCCAGGGTCAGAGCTCTTCAGAAGAATTAGGGGCCCTATAGACCAGTGGGAGGACTTGTGGGTACATCGTGGGACAGGAAGACAGGATGGGGGGGTTCGAGTTCACCTTATATATGCTATGTACATTCGCTAGGGCTTTTGCTACCGGAACAGCTTTCACAGGCACACGCACGGCGCTCAGAGCCCTGAACAGCATACGGCGTTCAGACGGGCGCTCTCAGCAGCGCGTGGCACTTGCGAAGGCTTCTTCCGGTGCCAGGGCCGTTTAGCCGCCCAACTGATGAATGAGAATTCTTCCCCTCGATTGCTGCTGAAGTGATTAGACTTCCATCAACAGGCAACAGTAAGGCACAGTAAATGCAGCAATAATCCCATTGTAAGGGTTGGTGTGCCGCCCATGCGCAGGGCTCCCACAAATGGGCCCTTGGTGGCATGCTTATGCAAGCGGCCAACACAACCTCAAAAGCAGACTGGCGATGGCTTCACTCTCGCCTGTCTCTTTCTTTCTCTTTAGCGAGCTCTTCTTTCTAAATGAACAATACTACGTTTGACTGCCCTATTGTGCCCTGTGCCAGTTCATATTCCTTAGTGCCGTCACACCCATCAGGCAACAGATGCTCTAACCTGAACCAGTGCCGCAACTCATTCAACAGACTGTAGGGCGATCGGATTCGGGGGTGATCGGAATCAGGTGCACCCACGTTGTGTTCTCATACCCCTCTAAGTCCATTATTAAAAAAGGTAAAAACGGACGTACATCACAGCCCGGTGGTGCAGCAACGCCAAAGCCGAAGTAAAGGCATGCTACCTAAATACGGTCCATTCTGTCTTGAGTATCAATCTTGTCTCTGTACAAAGTGGGTTCGGTTACCGGAGCACGGGCTAGTGCTTGCAAGCGCTGGAGGCGCCGCCTTCTGTGGCATATTAGCTGTATTACAGTTCAGCCTCAGCCTGTAAGGTTTCGGATACAGCGTCTGTCAGCCAGGATTCATATCAAATCATTTCATTCCATCATGGAAGCAGAAATGGTGGCGAATTGTGTGATTTGATTTGTGTGTATTTGGCCGTTGACGATGGAGCCGACGCCCGTCTCCATGTCCCAGTGGCAGACGCGCCCATCGAAGCTGCCCGTGTAGACATCCTTGCCCGTGCCGTCCGAGCCGACTCCCAACGCCGTAATGCTCTTATTGTGGCCCTGGACGGTCTTTATCGGTGTTGCGCTGCCCTCCTCTAAGTTGTGTAGATTTCCGTCCAAGTGGATGGCTCACAGGACTTGTTCTCGGGTTACCTGCGTGCCAGGTGACAGATTCGCTGGCTGTATTTCAGAGGTCTGGCTTGCCACCCTGGCATCCATGGGCATGTCACAGAATTCGGGCGAGCAGAAGCTGACTGCTGTGATAGGCTTCAGAGGGTGTATCTGGTGCTGATACTGGCGGTGTTGAGCCTGGCTGGAAACGTGGTTGCAAGAGCAGGATTTTCAGCATGACTCGGCTACACCCAGATATTAGACACCACTATTTTCCAGCCAGGCTCAACACCGCCAGTATCAGCACCAGATACACCCTCTGAAGCCTATTACAGCAGTGAATTTGATCTCACGCCCGCCACCCTGATCAAATCATCGGGAATGACCTGTTGGAGGAATTTCGGGAATACTTGGGGAAGAGAAACGGCCAGGAGGTGGACTTGTGCGCATGGAAATGCGTCTCGTGCGCGAGGAGCGACTAAGAGCGGAGCCTTACTATGTAAGGCCCTCACATGCGCCAACCACCTCGACATGAAATCGCCCGGCATATCTCCTAGCCCGAAACATCATTACAATAAGCCGACAATAAGCCGCGTATAATAAGCAGCGAGTGAGGTGAAAGTGAGCTGCCTTAGGTTGTCAACGAATGAGTCACATTACAGCATAATACACTGGGATAACCATGCAGCATATGCTGCGCCAACATACGAGTCCAGCCTGGCACCGTATGGTTGCTGTTAACGCAAAGTACGTGAGGGAGGTCACTGATACGAGTACGGAAGGTCGCGTTTTCCAGCCGGCTGGACGATTTCTAAAAAAATTATTACAGTATATAGATAATAGAGAACCAGAAGGATTTTTCTATTTCCGATTTATTAATTTCCATTTGTCGGTGGGATAATGGAGAACCAGGAGGCTTTCCCTATTGCCGATTTGCTAGTTTCTATTTGTTGGTGGTGTTTCTGGTTAGTATTCCCTAAAAGGTGGCCCGTTGACCAGGCCACTCGGCCTACGTCGCCCGTTTTACTGCCGTCAGGCCTTCCCAAGGGCCGCTTACTCTCGATATTTTAACATACCGTAGATTCTATTCTAATACAGCCAGGAATTGCGCTGGATATGACGTTTGTCCAAGAACTTCTTGCACCTGCATCGGTCGAATTCTTCACTGTGGAAGGCCGACCGTTTGGCGACAAAAAGTCTCTCGAGAAACAGATCTGCGAAGTAACAGAGATTGCCGCTCCAGCCCTTCAGGGCAGCGCCCTCGCTTCGTTCAGCATCAAGATATTGTATATCTAGGCCTGGCTCAAAGACACAACTTTGGAATGATGATACATTGTGTGGGTGGGACAAAATTAAGGCCTAGCTAGGGTTAGGGTCTTTGGCGAGACCTGTCAGTCGACTGGGCCGCTATTTCGCCACCTTGATTACAATGATTACTGTCAGCACATTTTATTGGTCCCATTTCCTACGACTGAGTAGAGTCTGATGTAAATTTGGACAGTAAATTTCATACGCTGCCTCAGTTATTGAAGCTTTGATGAGTTTGGGAGTGCACGTCAAGAAGACTTGGAGACAGCAATCCAAGGTTGCCGCATGCACCATGGCCTCGAAAGGCCCACCGCTCATTGAAGGCTTGCTGCGTCAAACTGGCGCAGAGGTTTTGTGTCCCTTAGACGAAGGCTACACTCTTCGCCAACAGAGCTATTTCTCAACAACTACTACCCAGCTCATTCCCACTTATATCGTCCGGCCGCGTTCCGCCTCAGAGGTTGTCAGCGTCATCAAAAGTCTTGTCTCGGAAAGCCAGGCCTTCGCAATCCGGAGTGGAGGCCATGCGACCAGCCTCGGGGCAAGCAACATCGACGGAGGCATTACTCTAGATCTTGGACTGTTGAATTGGACGAGGCTCGTTGCAGATAGTCAGAGCAATGACGGAAAGGGAGGATTTGATGCATTGGTCGACATTGGGCCCGGTGCGCGCTGGCGGGACGTCTATACTGCCCTCGACAAGGATGGCTTCATGGTGGCTGGCGGACGTGAGGGCTCGGTTGGCGTTGGGGGCCTATTGCTCGGAGGAGGAATCTCCTTTCTTTCCGGAAGCCGTGGTTTTGCGTGAGACAATGTGGCTGCATTCGAGGTAGTGCTGGCCGACGGTCGCATCGTCGAGGCGTCGGACACGGTGAACCATGACCTGTTCTGGGCACTGAAGGGTGGGTCAAATAACTTTGGAATCGTGACCAACATTCGCATGCAAGCGCTCAAGAACCGCCCCGTCTGGGGTGGCGTCACCATGCTATCGCCGCAGGTCATCCCTGAGGCCGCCGACGCATTGGTTGATTTCACAAGTCGAGTGCACGAGGATGTTGACAGTCACTTGCTGTACATGACTGAGTACATGCCAGAAGCGAAAGAATTCGCCGTCCGCGCATATCTTGTTCAGGCCTCTGGAGTCGCTGATGCGCCTGCGTACTCAAACTGGCTACAATTACCCACAACCCACAAGTTCTTCACCACATACACTTTCGCCCAAGCTTCAGGCAACAGATCTATGCCAGATGGCTATCAGTGAGTCCTGTTCGACTTGCCGCTTTGTTCGACGGTGGCCAGGCACTGATCAATCGTTCACAGCAATATTTGGTTCACTGCTACCTTCAAGAATGATGCTCGCATCGTCTCGAAAGCTGCATCTCTCCATCAAGAGCTGGTCCAGACACTGAAAACCTCGATCGCTCCAGATGGTGATTTTGTCTCGTTGTGTCTCGTCCAGCCACTGCCAAAAATCATGGTTCAGCAGGGCAATAACTCTTTGGGGCTCTCGAGCCATGAGGATCGCCTCCTCCTCATGACGACAGTCATGGTGCGCAGGGCCGAGCAGAAGGCAGCAGCATACCCTGAAAGCAAGGCCATGCTGACAACGTTGAGGAATTTCGCTGCATCAACCGCCGGAGACCTCAATGTAAGCTGGGAATACCTCAACTACGCTGACGAAAGCCAGGATCCACTGGGAAGCTACGGTGCTGAAAATATCAAGAAGTTGAAATGGGTTGCTCTCAAGTACGACCCACAGCAGGTTTTCCAGAAGTTGTGCCGGGGTGGTTTCAAACTCGCGTCCACCGCTTCAATTTGATGAAAAGTGCAACCTATGATAGACAATTATCATGGTACCATGCCCAGGTGTAAATTCTGAACTTGGCATGTATAGTTCACCAACAACCTTGGAAACTCTAGCTGCTAGTACTCGAATGTCAATACCTCACGACCACTCGCAATCCTTTGCTTCCCTTCGCTGGTGCGGGAATGATGTAGTCAAAGTTCGGATCAATATCTCTTGCGCGCTCTGTGTCGTAAAGTTCCAAAGACGGTCCCTCCTGTCCGCGGTATAGCTTGTATTTGTGGAAAATCGTGGCCAAGACCAGCGCCATTTCTTTACGTGCGAGGTTCATTCTATGGCAGAGAACATCACAGTGTCAGCAATCCATAGCATAGAATCGAATCTTGGTGACAAAAGCCTTACCCTATACAGTTTCTCGAGCCGCGGGCAAATCCATGGAAGGCTCGATCAATCCTTGGGTCATCGATCCATCTCTGCGGTCGGAACTGGTAAGGATCTTCGAACTCGTGCGCATCCATGTGCGTGGTGTAGGGTGACATGCTCATGACAGTCCCTGTAGGGATCGTATAGTTGCGACCAGTGCTGCTTCAGTATGTTACGGGCACATCAGGTGATATCCGTGCCTGGCGAGCCATGACGCCTGGATGTAGGCGCACAGTCTCTTGAATTATGGCGTTCAAAAATGGGAGGGACTCAACTTTGGCGAAAGACGGCATTTCATTGACGTCTGGTATTGCCTCTGATAGTTCACGCTGAAGCTCTTCGAGCATTTCAGGGTGGGCGAGCAGCTCAAACGTGGCAGCGCTCAGCATGTAAGCTACGAATAAACGCGTCAATGATTTATCAGGTCCTCGATTAGATGATTCAATTCCATCCATTATTGCTTACCTGTAGTGCCCTCACCTGCGAAAACGATAAGTTGCGCCTCAGCCAAAAGACGTTTACCAGTCAGATCTTCGCTAGGCAGGCCACGGCTCAAAATGGCCTCAAAGATGGTTCCCTTGGCCTTGGACATATCAGGAGAGTCTCTGATTGCATATACCATATCCATCCACTGTTGTTGTTTCTTGGCCAGCTCCGCCAGGGAAGGGACTATTTTCGGTGCCACCCAAAGCGGTAGGCTGTACATGAAGTCTGCCAACCAGAAAAAGTGTCCGAATGATTGTGACATTCGAAAGAATACGTCGCTGGAGGCATAGTACGAACTTCCGAAGTCAGCTTCATCCAAGAGGCCGACCGACTGCCCAAAGGCATAAGTCGTTATGAAGTCGTTGGTCAGAGCTCTGAACATGGGATGCAACTCCACCGGCTGCTGAGACTCTTGCTCAAGCAAACGCTCAAGAAACCGAGCCAGACACTTCTGCAACACTGGTTGCATACTGCGTATACTATCGTTGGAGAAGAAGGGGCTGACGGCGTTGCGACGGCGTCGATGGATATCATGGTCCACAGTGGTGACCATCGAGTCGGGGGCTGGGGTCCCAAATGTTAGAAGATAGGCAAGCGACCTTTCGCATCCAATGAAGTGTTCAAGGTGGTTGCACTCACTTCCTGTTCTCTTTCCTGTAGAGATTGGCTTGTTTGTTTTTCTCCCGCCTACAGGATTCAGATCCTCGAGAAAGCTGGGATCAATGCAGTGTACCTCGTTAGGATTAATGCGCACAATCGGCCCTGCGAAGAATCCCGGCCATCACACCATCAGTTCTCGATCTATTGCTAATCTGAACTGATCTTTGCGGGCTGACATGCAATCCGGGAGTCCATCTTCATGGGTGCACATACCATATTTCTCATGCATTTGACCGATCTGTTTGAAATATTGACCGCCAAGGACTACATCGTAGTAAAACTCGGGCAATATAGAAATTGCTGTGTATGTCGGTTATTCATCTTACTCACTCAACAACAACAACAACAACAACAACAAGAAAAGGAGTCAATGGAAAGGCTCAAAGCTCACCAGATAAACGCGGGCCTGGAATGCTGGACAAGGCATCAAACCTTACTGTCAGTGGCACACATCTTTTGTTAACATTTATTTTATCTCCTTGTTGTAGGATGGCTTGCAGAGAGGCTTTTCTTACATCTGTAGATGCCGAGGCACAGTCCGTAGCCTAGAAGGGCAGTCGCTATGGCCAATACCGGAGCTTGGCTCCAGCTCTCGAACAGCGAGCTCAAGTTTTCAAGCATGGTGAACCACCAGATCATCAGCAACGTGACCACCGAAGACAATACGATCAATACCGGTGATTACCCTTCGTAGCAATAGATCAGCGTTTAACGCACACGTGGCTGCGACATCAGCCTAGGAGATATCAATTAGTACGTCTGGGGGTTGTCAACAGGAGCGCTCTACTGCTGACACACCATTCATGCTCCTGCAAGCGCGGAATTGCCACAATGGGGTAGAAGATCGTGCTGACAATAATTGCTGACAGTAAGCATGACCTGGTGGGGCATAGTTACCAAAACGCCTAGTCCTGGCTTTTGTGGGGAACATGTCCGGACGCCTCATCTCGCACACTGCAGCAATATCTAGATTGGGCCGAAAATTCCGGGCTGCTGGCGCTTGTTGCTGAAGGATTCTGCCGCGGGTCAAGTCAATTACCTGGGTGCTTTGACTACTGTAAAATGTATACAAATGACGAACATAAACGAGCAAAAGGTTTCTTCTCACCAGCAGAGAGTTGCACTGATTCAGACACGGGAAATCCGTTTCTCGGGATAGACAGCTGTGCACGATAAAGACGACAAGAAGATATTGTTCTTGGTGATTTTGCAGGTTACTCCGGGACCTTTGTTGCAATTCTCCGATCATGGTGCACAAACACTGCCTTATCTCGCTGACAGCCATTTTTTGGGGCGCATCCAATGCAATTTTGACCCGCGTGCCTCGCTCCGATACCACGTCGCAATGTCGATATCTACCTGGCGACACCCAGTGGCCAAATAAGGCAGCATGGAGTCAGCTGAATGATACGGTTGGGGGCAGATTGGTCGCTGGTGTGCCCTTGGGGCAGTCTTGCTTTGGTGCCGAGTTTGATGCCTCAAGTTGTGCTGCCATCAAGAGCGAGTGGACAGACATTGAGCCCTAGTAAGTTGCGGGATCGTTCGTACTTCGCTTGCCTAAACTTGCGCTGATCGACTTTTACTTAGCATCGCGGATGCAGTGAATATTATGTCTCCATATTGGTTAAACAACTCGTGCAATCCATTCTTCAGCCCAAACGGGACTTGTATGCTTGGCGACCTCGCAGTCTTCGCCATCCGTGTCGACGAGGCTCAAGATGTCGTCGCAGGCGTCAATTTTGCCCAGGCAAATAATATTCGACTCACCGTGAAGAATACGGGGCATGACTATCTGGGAAGGTCAGGTGGAAAAGGGTCTTTGGGGCTGTGGACGCACAACCTCAAGAATATCTCTTTCCTTGACTACTCGAGCCTGAATTACACCGGCCCAGCCGCCAAGCTTGGAGCAGGAGTCGAATTCACAGATCTTTCATCTGTTGCTGCCGAGAACGGGCTTCGAGTTCTGGGCGGATCTTGCCCTACTGTGGGAATAGTTGGGGGTTTCAGTCAAGGTGGTGGTCATGGCCCACTTGCGGCGAAATATGGGCTCGGTGCCGACCAGGTTCTGGAATGGGAGGTCGTACTTGCGAATGGGGAGTATACCACTGCGAGTCCAACACAAAATCCCGACCTCTTTTGGGCACTGCGCGGTGGCGGACCCGGGAACTATGCAGTTGTGCTCTCAGTGACAGTCAAGGCGTATCCGGATGGCCCTGTCGCCGGATCAGGGTTCGCCATCGTCAACAATGGTGAGGATAGCTACTGGGAAGCTATATCTGCTTTCCTCAGCCATCTGCTTATCCTCGATACCCTGGACGGCTATATGACCGGCTTCACAATCACAGCTGCCGCCTTCTATTTGGACTTTACCCTGCGACTGCACGGGCTGGACTCGAAGATGCCCCTTAACAACGTGAACAAACTAAAAGACCCCAATAATGCTTGGAATCCTCGGACTCTCACAGGTAACACACGCGATAAACTTTACGGATCGTCTACCATTGCTGCCTGTATGCATGTGCATCAGGAAGCTCTGCAGGCGCACGAGCGTTATCTAATTCATGCGCTTCACGACCTGTGGCCAGCTGGTGGTCGTCCTCCTGCCATCGAGGCGGACGGTCCTGTCCCAGCTTATGTGCTTCGCGACCCGTCGCCAACTGATGCCCGTCTCGCTGCCATTGGGGCTTTACCCGTGCAGAGAATCAACTGCGAGATGTGTGCATAGACCCGTAAATAAAGAGCAAGAGAGGCGAGAAAGGACGGCAGACCTGGGGGCGATTCAGTAGTGGTCTTCTTGCTGTGAAACATTGACCAGGCTTACATGCTAAGGACTCGGGATGGTGCAAACAAGGAGCTAATCAAAGATTACTACAGCTACCCCTAGACAGGAAAAGTAGTCACACTCATTCAGCTACTGTCACAGCATGGCGGTGTATTGGCGTAGCTTGTCAACAGAATACGTTGTGCCAGTTTGCTCATTGGCTTACATCTGTAACATTCTCGTCGCTGCCTTGGCGGCGACTAGAACGTAACACAAGTATAACTTGTAGATGACTGCACACCTTAGGGAGGAAATGGGCCATTGAGAGCGTGGCGGAACGGGCAAAGACAACGGAGAGACTTTTGTTCCGTAGGGCTCAAAGTGGCCCTGTGAGGCAAATTTGTTTGTTTGATTTTACTGGTGAGTAACTCCATCAGCACGAGTTGCGAAGTGGGTTGTATGTAGGAATTTCCTGTATATAGCTGCGCTGAGCCGCCTAGATGCCTACCCAGGCGTGCCGTATGGCCAAGGCGAGACAATGAATTCATTCATTCATTCATTCATTCGCAAGCCATTTGGGAGAACTAGGATCCCGTTCTCGGAGGTCGACTTGAGAGAGGTAGTGAAATGAATGAGCTCCATTTTTGAAGGGTTGAATGGCATGCCTTCCTCTTTGGCTTGCGGAAAAAGGTCTTCTGTAATAGTCCATAGCATCCTCGTATTCTTGGTGACGGAATCCGAGGCTACGGTAGCGCTATAATCGTCCACATAGGACAATTGTAAAAAGCTTAAGCTAGAGAAACCGTTTGGAAACACGGCCCTATAGTACAAATCTCTCAAGAAGATCTGACTAAGTATAGGCGATAACGGAGAACCTTGCGGGCTTCCAGTAATATCTCGAGCTTTAAGCAGAAAACCGTAGAAATAAAGCCTGATCTTGCGCTCGCTCAAGAAGCTAGCGACAAGTCGACGTAAGGACAACGGCATCCTTAATTCGAAGAGTATTTTTAGGAGTACTGTGACGACTTCCACTGGTGTGGAGGACCTATGTGCATGGGATCACCGACTTACTAATATAAGGCATGAGATTCAAGTCCGGTGGACTTGGAATCTTGTACCCTTTTGGGACCAAGGCTCAGTTGGATGGCTTATCAACTGCGGTCGTGACAAAGTACCGCCGGGGTGACTCTGTCAAAACAACCCTGTGTTGCAGGGGTTGGTGACAACCCTGTGTTACACTACGTAAGCACAGACTTCTCACTAGATTAGCGAGCAGTGATGGCAGGAAGCTTCTCTTCCTTCCACACACCACCACAACATGCCAATACATCCATTGACCAACATGCCGTGTACGGAGTGCACGCAATACGCCCGTCCGTAGGAAGCCGCTGAACGCGATCGTGAACGCTGCGTTCAAGTGGATCGTATCGTGCGGGTGCTCTCCGGCCACGGCCGCTAGAGATAGCAACATAAGGAGCATTTCTCGAGAAATGCCGGCTTTAGCTGCTAGTTTTAGAGGCGGGAAGAGTCGTGATACGCCGTCGATGAGGCGGCGGACGTGAGGTAATCCTTCAGATGATGGATCTTCTTCGAAGACCCACTTGATAATGAAGGCGTGACGATCTCAACGGTACCTGACGTGAAATCTCGTCCTAGCATGGGCTCTCTGCCGTCGTGTTCCGCCCGTCCTGAGGTCTGAAGCGCTAGTTGTGAACCTCCTTGACCCACACCGCCATTATTGGATCCGGCATCGCGATGCCCTCTAGTTGACGGGTGATCAGTCCGTTGAGGAGGGACGAGCTGTTGATCGTTACCATCGCCTGTACCAAGGCTCGCAACCACCACACCCCACCTGAAGTTGCTCGGAGGCGACGACGATGTCAATTGAAGAAGAGCATAACTATAACGCAGATGGGTAGAAGGGAAAGAATCTGGCGGCGATATGGATGGGCAAATGGGAGGGTGGGTGGTGTGGGCAGAGAGCAATCAAAAAGGTATAGGAGGCAGATTTTCTTAGTGTATCACAGCCACTGCGAGATTCAACACAAGCAGACTGAAAATGGTGATTAGTGGTCAGATCTTATTGCATGGTATTACTGTTGTGCTAGAAATTTCCGACATATACAGCCCTGCTAAATTACTATGGGAAAATCGCCAGATTTACATATCTAACAAACCAACCTCCAACACCTTTACCATCACACCAAGTCCACACCACTTCACCGAGTTTTATCTTTCCTCAAGACCCGGCACGCCCGCGGCCACAAAATACCCTCTGATTATTGTTGTTTGCGTAGCTACTGCGGACGCGCTCTCTATAAGGCAGTTCTATAAGGAACTGCCGCCATTCCTCATCGTCCCTCCACTGGTCTCGAACATATCGGGCGTGCCGTCGGATGTATTTCTTTAGTAGGCCAAAAAAACGCTTCGGTAGGGTTGAAATTTGGGCTGTATGGAGGCAGATAAGTCAGCCGGACGCCCAACGTCGGAGGCCTCTAAGCCTCTGAGCGACCATGCTGTTGCTCTCCATGTCTGCATACGCGGCGACAAACCACAGCCAGTGGCTACACTGCTCACGCACATCAGCTGCAACCTTGACCACACGTTGAGTGTGCTCAACCCTTGAACCAGCGTTACTGTGAGCCAGCCTGATTACCAGCTCCACATGCCTGTCGACACTTCATGTCGACATGTCTTCCTCGCCACCGTAGTTTCCTTAAGTAGGGGCGGTACCGGGCGCTACCTGCAAGCGCTCAAGACGGCGGACCGTGGCCATCCATCACGTGCGGCAGAGCGAAGTGCCTAGGTTTCTACACTCATCATCCGGTCTATTAATACTGACCAACATTTTCAGCGACCTAGATGTGACGCACACCAAATGCGCATAGGAATCCTGACCACACTGTGTAAGCACTACTGTCCGTGGCGCTGTCCAGTGAACTTTATCAAGCAGATTATGTACAAGCATATGCACAGAGGGAGCAGGCATCATTGAATCAGCCTGACTGAGGACCTGGGCATTCGATGGTAGTGTTCCCGAAGTCCTATTGCACTATGCAAGGAGTCTTGTAAGTGCTGCCGCATAGCGTCACGGGTCTCTGAGAGCAGAGAGAACATCCTGTCAATTTATATGATGGCCCGTTGTTTACTAGCAGCCACGCATATTATCGAAGAACGTCTCGCCATCAACTTAAACGTCTTGTTTAAAATAGTTGCTGTCTACAAATTGGTTCAAGAGCTGGCCTTACTATCAACACCAAACAATTCAGCGAAGGTTGTTACTGTCCAGAAGACGAAAAATAACGTGCCATATGTGAAAATTGGGAGTTTGAAAATAGTGTGTAGGAAATAATATTAGGTACGCACCGTATGTTATGTTATGGGTGTCTTACGGTCGAATGTCGGACGGTGAGCAAACGGCCATAACCGTTCCGCGCCGGGCGCCAGTATTCGAACTCTGCAACACCAACAAGTTCAGCTTTCTACATCGTCAGATTTTTTGCGCTACAACTTTAAAGCGCCCAGGAGTCTAAGGGCTGGATTAGTAGTTAAGTGGGTGATCATTAGCGAATACCCGGTGTTGTATGTTTTTGACTTTTGGCCTTCCTTTCAGATAAATCAATTTCTGCGCCTTTAGTGTACGAATCCGAAGTCTTTGCCTTGGACTGGGTATCGGTAACACTCTTGACGTACGGTTGATGTGCCAGCAGCCGGCTAGTTCTCTATGTTTCGACGGTGTCAATTGGAAGGGTAGGAATGGACCACGCACCAACTGTGATATGCTGGGACTTAGTTTGACAATCACACCTTGTGGGAGGCAGTCAACATATGCATGTTCTACTCTATCGTATGATTACTCATAGCGAAAGGTTGGACTGCTGCAAGCGTGTTTGGCTGCATCGTCACCTCCCCACCGTCCGAGCCGGCAAGGACCACCTCAAAGATACTGTCTGGCGAAGCAGAGTGCCGCCAAATCCGTGTCAACTCCAGGTCCACGACGCGCAGCAAGTTCAGCCAGCGCTTCTCTGTCCTGTCTGACGACAATGTCAGGTACATCATTGCGAAATCGCTGACGGCCTGATACAGCTGAGCACCAACCGGGGGGATCACAATGTCGCAGATGAGCAGCGTCGAATAGCCTTTCGTCATGGCGGCGCTCACGCGCCGCAGTATGCGCCTCGCTTCGATGTCGTCCCAGTCGTGGAGGATCGCACGGAGGAGATACGCGCGGCTTCCTGTCATTTGAGAGTCAGTGAAAACCAAAATTTTCCAGCTCATGACAAATAGTGCATTTGATCCGGTGGGCTGGATGGACACTGGGGAGCGTACCGACCATGGTTTGCTCTGTGAAGAAGTCATAGGGCATCAGCTCGATTTTCTCGTCGGCTTGCAAATTGGCAACCATCTCAGGCACGTCTTGCAGCACAAGAAATCCCCATGGTATGTCTGGCTCCTTGGCGATGATCCGCCTCAGGTCGACACCATCTGTAGCATATGAAATTAGCTCAATGTCATCGAATCCTAAGATCTTGACCTGAACTCCTGAAGCTCTGAAGCGGCAATAAATGAACCTTCGTCTACAGCCGATGAAGCAGTGGAAGCAAGCATCGAACTCTCCCAAAGGAAGTGTACAATGCGGGAGCGTTGAGCCGCGAGGAAGTACGTCAGTATCGTAGGCACTTACGGGAGCCCCCAATGTCGATTAGTATTTTCTTGCTCGTATCACCAAAGTCGAATCCATCAAGGAGGATCTCGATGTTATAGATCTAAGTTCAACCAAGCCGAGATTCGTCGATACCACGCATGAATCCTGAGAAGCTTTTGTTCATCACTGAAGCGCACTTTGTCAGTAGTCGTCCGGCCGTAACCCTTTCTAGGATCTATTCCAGGGTTGGATTAACACCTTCCAGGTTCCCCAAGGCCAGACGGAATCTGCTGTTCGACAACGGTAAAAAGATGAATAGGAAGAAAGAACTAACTTGGCAACCATGCAATTGTACGCTGTATTCTCCTTGTCGCCTAGAGCCAGCGAGGTAGGTGTAGGACGCCAGCAATCTTCGCCAACCTCGACAAGAAAATTGCTGGCAGTGACAAGCACGAGAAGACGACCTATAACTTCTTTAGCCATATCCATAAGGTAGAGAAACGTCCTCAACCAGGTAATCATCTTACGCAAGACGAACAAATCGCAAGGGACCTTGCACATCCTCCACAGCTCCATGAGTGTGGCCTCCCTCCCGTCCGCCTCGCACCAGGCTTCCCACAGCCCAATGTCTGTAAGAATTCTCAAAGCAGCAGTCACATAGACTGGTACTATTAAATTGTACCAGACTTGTTTGAGAGGGGGCTCGAGCCTAGCGGTCATCGTCTGGCCGCCTCGATGAGCTGGGCACCAACGTGAGCGTTGCCGCCAAGGCTTTGGACATCTATCTTGTCGAGGCTGTCAATGACGTTCTCTATGTTTGACGACATGAACCGTACTGTTTGGGTCTGTCAGGAGAGGGTTTCTAGTATATTAAAACATGAAGTTCCTGCAACTTGGAAGCAGAGGGACTGGAGTTGATATTGCGGGACAACTCAGCGGACTCCGCAATGGCAAACAAATTCTGGTGCTTATCAAATTTTGATGCAATTTGAAGCAAGATGAAGAAATAGTGAGAGTTTTCTCGAATTTGCTACCCCTCAAATTTGCATTGATATGACAGGGAGGAGATCCACACCGTTGTGTTGGTTCGGACTCAAAGCTGCAAAGTAGTTATGTTGAGCCCCGGCGCCGTTTGGTCACGACGCTCCAAATCCGGAGCTGGACTGACCGAAAGCGAGATATATGGGAATATGTTCATGCTCAACTTCGCCGGGAACGACACCACGGCACACACTTTCACTTTCGCGATTTACCTCCACGCAGCACACCCAGACGTGCAAGCCTGGGTCTCAGAGGAAGTGCAAGTAGTCCAACCAAATCTGCAGCATGAGTGGGACTACGCTGCCGACTTCCCCCGTCTCGCACGCTGCTTGACCGACATGCTTGAGACTCTTCGCTTATACACGCCTGTGCCAGTGGCAAAGTGGACGTCGGGAAAGTCCACCACGCTCAAAGTCCGCGATCTGGGGCGACGACTCGCTCGTATGGCAACCCTCGCGCTGGATCAAGGCGCCGGCAGCCGCCGGGCACGAGGAACGCATCACGCCTCGCAATGGGTCCTTCCTCGGGTGGTCAGAGGGGATGCGGAACTGTCCTGCGAGGAAGTTCTCACAGGTTGAGTTTGTGGCGACTGTAGCGACGTTGCTCCGCGACTGGCATGTCGACCCGGTGCCTGTTAGGCCCGATGAGAGTCTGGAGGACGCACATTTGCGGGTTATGGACCCCATCAAGATTGATTGCGGTGCCATGCTGTTGCTTCAGATGATGTACCCGGAGCGGGCGTCGTTGAGCTGGTCGAAAAGGTTGGATTCCAAGATTAAATTCTAGAGTTGAGTGGATGTAGATCCAATTGATCAGATCATGTAAGACCTCGCGGAGATGAGTCGGGTCTCAACAGTTTGTCCTCGCACAACACATTGCGACGATGTTCTGCTGTGGAATTGCTGGAGGTGGAGCTCTTAAACGCACCGCACATTCCAATCACAGATCTTGAAGGTGTGGTATTGCATGCAATCAATCGGCAGGATTTTTCGAATCCACGATGACACACTGGAAAGTAATGCTGTCTTTGTATTATATACGTCTACTCGACCGCACACCACCTTACCTGCTCCGTCTCCTGCATTCTCCACCACGCACGTCACACATTATAAAATACAAAAACCGCATTTCCATACCACTTCTCCCGCTCGTCCCCTCTCAAGTCTTTACCTCTGTCTCCCAGAAAAAGAACCACCATCTTTCTCAAGCCCATGCTGCGTGCAAAACCGTACCAACGCCGTGCGCAAAGCATCAGCTGCTGACGACGATGTGAGTAATGACCGAGACGTCAAATACGCCGCATAACCGTCCTCGTCGATGATGTGCCTGTCCTGTGAATACTCACTCACGCTGCGAGCGTCACTTGTGTCTGGAGAGACTAGCAGTCCGCCTTCAACGTGTCGTGTATCTTGTTCAATCATCTTCCGCGCTTCGTCGACGCAATGCAAGTAGTCCTCAGGACTAGGACGTTCATCTGTAGTGACTGCTGGGATGCTAGTCACACAGCGCAAATCTTGACCGTGCTGGTTGACCAGGGGAGTGACCTCACCCGTTCCTGTCTCCTTGCCGTCGCCATACCATATCTCCTCAGGCACTTCAGCCTCCTCACTGCCACCATCGACACACTAATCCAACACCCTACCCGCAACAGACGCCTGGCTCTTGTCTTTTGTCTGTGTCTTGCGCAGCGACTTGCCCAGCTGAATCTCTCCCAGAAACCCAGATGGTCGTGCACCCGGGGGAGCGGCGGGCGCACCACCCGGCGCCGGACCTGGAGGTGGAGGGGGAGGTCCCATTCCGGGTGGCGGTGGCGGCGGAGCAGGTGGAGCGCCTGAGGCCGGCATTGGGGGCGGCGGCGGCGGCGCTGCCGGTGCTCCCGTAGGCATCGGTGGCGGTGGTGGCGGTCCGGGGGGAGCGCTTTCGGGCGCTGGACTGCTCGCCTCAGGCATAGGCGCGGGTGAATCGGTGGCCTCGAATGCTGGGGCAGGCGGAGGCGGAGGTGCCGCGAAAGGGGCGTCCTGCGCCGGAGAGGCAACCGACTTGTTGTCCATGGCAGACAGTGGACGAGGCGGGCCCATCGTGCCGAAGAGGATAGAAGCCAGAGCAGCAGCGCTACCACCGCCGGGTCTGTCATCGTCATCTGAGTCTTCGTCATCTTTGTCGCCGTCGCTTCCCCAGTCGTCGCTGTCGGCACGCTTGCGGATGAAAGGCTTGGGTGGACCAGCTGGCTCCTCGACCGTCGGTACCGGCTGCTGCATGCGCAGGAAGGGGTTGGTTGATTCGGTAGGTGCCGCAGGTGCTGGAGCGGCAGGGGCGGGCGGAGCCTCGGCCGCAGGAGACGCAGCCGGATCCTGCGACATCATCTTGAAGAAGGGGTTGCGGCTCTCCGTCGACTCAACAGGTGGGCTCATGACGGGAGCTGGCGGTGGAGCGCTTGGTGCAGCCGGTGGCGAGGTCTTGGGCTCCAATTCCTGACTGCCAACAGTAGGAGTGGAGGCTTGAGGTGTAATCTGCTGAGGCCCGTCATCCTCATCGGACGAGTCATCGTCGTCCATGGCTTCCAGCTGTCGTTGAAGTTCCTCTTCGCGCTTACGAGCAGCCTCGATCTCGGCACGGCGGGCGGCAAGCTGCGACTCCTTCTCCTTGGCATCAGCCAGAGCAGCCTTCTTCCTGCGCTTCTCCTCGTCCTTCTTGAGCTTGCCCTGGCGCACTTGCTCCTCAAGCGCCTTGAGGCGAGCATCGGCTGCCTCGCGTTCTTTGGCGAGTTCGTCTTCTTGCGCATTCGCTTGTTGCCTGCTTTTGTTAGCTTTATACACAAAATCTCGATCACGGGATTCATACTCAAGTCCAGCTATCTCTCTCTCCTCCTGTGCACGCTCCTGCTCAAGACGCTCTTCTTCCGCCTTCTTCGCAGCAGCTTCCTCCTCCGCACGTCGGGCAGCACCGTCATCGGGCTTTGGTGCAACCTTCCTGCTGGGGGGTGCCGGCGGTGCTTTCTTGCCATCCTTTGGAGACGCAGGAGCCGGCGCGCCGTCCGTCTCCTGGTTGAGACGTGCTTGACGCTCGGCCTCGCGACGATTGTCCTCTTCTTCCGCGGCTCGGAGTTTTGCGGCTCGCTCAGCACGCTCGCGCTCCATGCGCTGGGCAGCCGACTCACCAGGCTTGGTCGGAGCCTTGATACCAAGAGCAGCTAGTCGCTCCGCCATACGTTGCTCGGCCTGTTGTCTGATAAAGGCTGCCCGTTCCTCGGGCGTCTTGTACGCTGCGTAAGAGCCTCCAGCAGTCGGGGTGCTCGTACGAGACGTCGGGGCGGGGCTCGAGACTGGCGCCGGAGCTGCAGGCTCAGCTGCTCTGACTGGCTCGCTGGCAGTCGGTGCATCTCTGCGGCGGTCTTGGTTGCGAACTCGCGCAGCACGACTCTCTCTTTGAAGATCAAAGATGAAGTCACGGACCTCATCCTCGACACCGAGCGCATCTTCCCATCGGCGCTTCTCATGCTCGTTGGTAGAAGAGCGCCCATTTTCCTTGAGCGCATCCTCAATACCCCTGGCAAAGTCGCGAACACTGTCCTCTACATCACGGACCATGCGCTCATTGTTCTCCTTCTCGGTCTTGATCTTGATGTTCTCGTCTTCCATACGCTTGGGCGCATCAACATCATCATTGGTTGTCTCAATTTTCTTACCCGTGAGGGCTGCCTGGCGTTGTAGCATCATGGCCTTGGCCCTTGCCTTTAAGCGATCAGACTCGGTGACTGTGCCGCCAGGACCTGTGCCGACGATCGTGCTTGCACTGCCAGGGTGTGCCTTGGCATCTTTGAGGCGGAACAGCTCAAGACGAGCATCCGCAATGGCTTTCTCGGTCTTCCTGACCTCCGAAGCAAGTTGCGGGATCTTGTCCGTCAGATTCTGCAGTTGCCGCTTGAGGGAACGCCTCTCCGCGTCTGAGTCGCCACTTATCAGCTGAGACTCGGGATGCGCGTCAATGTCTTCCTGAGCTCTGCGCACGCGGCGGTAAAGCTCCTCAGCCTCACGACGATCCCTACGATCAAGGACATCGTCCTCTTCGAAATTCTTCTCATCATTGAAGTCCATGGCATCCAATATGATTTGCTTCTCGCGAATCTTCTTGCGGAGCTGGTCCAACGTTAACTCATCATTCGACCCCACAGATCCAGGTGATTCAGGTCGCGGTGAAGAAGTTCCTCCAATCCTACGCCGGGCACTGGAACGGTAGCCAATGGCATCGTCGTTGTTCTTGAAAACAGTAGCATCCTTGCGACCGCCACCAGCAGCGGCGGTATTACCACGCAAAGAATGCGTTTTGAGGTAACTGACACCAGTCCTCTGCGGGAGCAGTGCAGCACCGGAGTTCTTCCGGAACTCGGACTCGTCATTCAGCATACCCTTCATCATACTGATCGACGAGGTAAGGTTTCTTGTGGAAGGTGGCACAAGCTCAGGAGGCAGTTGATTGGGGATAGGATATCCGTTCAGCTTTCGATAAATCAAATGCATAGCCACAGCGAACTCGTCCAAATTGAGGCGACCCTTGTTGCCGTGGTCGGCCAGGGTCCAAATACGTTCGAGGTCATTTTTTTCAAGACCACTCTGACCCATGATCTCGATGGCTACATCACCTCCGATAAATCCCTTGTGAAGACCGTCCCAAGCTCTGAAGAGCTGGTCGTATCTCGTCTTCTCGTCTTTGGTAATTGCCCATGGAATCACTGCGTTTCCCTGAAGACCGGCGGTGGTGAAGCTGCCCTGCTCGCGACCCTGCTGAGGCATCATGCGAGCTTGTAGAGCATCGATATTGGGAAGTCCAGAGGCCGGCGTGTTCACAAGACCCCACTGACCAGGCATACCGGTTGGCTGCGCGTTCAACGGAGCCGCCATGGCACCGCCATATCCAGTCGGCATTGGGGGCATTGGTGGTCTTGGCCCGTTGTAGCCGGTAGCCTGGGGAGCCATGGGGAAGCCGGTCTGCTGGGGTTGAAGCCCTTGGGTCTGTTGGGGTTGAAGCCCTTGAGACTGCTGGCCCATGAACCCAGTCTGCTGCGTAGGGAAGCCTGTCATCTGGCTTTGCAGTATCTGAGAGTTGGACGGCTGTGGTGCTTGAATCGTAGGCGTTGCGGCATTGTTGGCCCTTGCCCCGCCGTTGGCAGCTTCCTCTGCAGTATTGAAGTTGATAATGTCGACCATACTAGAGACCTCATTTTTTATTACTTCAGGCAAGCTATTAGGGAGGGCTCGACCGGTCATCTTTAGGTTGCAGAGGTACATGGCCAAGGCGAATTCTGGGAAATGGAGTTGTCCGGCTCGTGTAGTGTCTGCGAGAGTCCTGTAAAAGCATGCATTATTAGCTTTATTCGTGATATATGGCATCCTCGGTGATCAACATACCAGATCTGGGACAGCGAGTCTCCATCGAGCCGTGATCTCATGAGCAAGTCCCTAGCTTTCTCGCCAGACATTGTCTGCTCATTGTCTCCGACAGCCGACTTGAATAGCGTCTCGAATTTGACCTGGTCCGCCGCAGTGATGAAGCCCAAGCGAATATTCGGGATTTTGCTAGACTTTGGGGCCGGTGCGCTACTGGGAGCAGGAGCCGTGTTGCCGCCCGTTCGGAAAGAGGCAGCCATCTGGCTGAAACCGGTCGCCTGAGGCTTGATGGGGGCTGGCGAGGGGGCCGCTTGCTGCTGTTGCTGTGGAGCAGCATTGTAACCGGTCTGCTGCGGTAATTGTGATTGTGGTTGTTGCTGCTGCTGCTGCTGCTGCTGCTGATTGAACTGTGACTGGAACTGCTGGGGAATAGCAGGCATGGGCGGAGCACCGCTTTGGAAGTTCTGCTGCTGGGGCGCGCCAGTCTGGAAGGGCTGCTGTTGGGGAGCACCAGTCTGGAAGGGCTGCTGCTGCGGAGCGCCGGTCTGGAAGGGCTGCTGTTGAGGAGCACCTGTCTGGAAGGGTATCTGCTGGGGCGCAGGCTGCTGGCCGGGGAAGCCGGTGAACTGAGGCTGAAGCTGACCAGGAGCTTGAGGCTGCGGTTGCTGGAGTCCTGGGTAACCAGTATACTGATTCTGAAGAGGCTGGGCCTGACCAAAGCCCGTAGGCTGAGGCGCGAAGGGACTCGGCTGCTGCTGCTGCTGTTGCTGCTGACCCGGCTGCTGGCCGAATGGAGATCCGTATTGTTGTGGCCCGCCGGGACGACCGCTATTGCCACCGCCCATGAATGAGTTCGATTGGGAATACATCGTGAAGGGCGATGCTCGTCGTCGTCGAGGTCGAGGTCGAGGGCGAGGGCGAGGGCTTTTGCGGTGGTGCTGCTCCCAGGGGGAAAGGGGAGAGTGGTTGGTGGATCTGGATTAATTAAGACTCTGAAAGTGACCAAAGGATACTGGCTTGAGATGCATGGGAAATAACTGCGAAGGAGGCTGCAAGCAAGACGGAGCTCTGTTCTGGGCTGCCTGCAACTAAGAAAACATAGACACAAAAGTGAAGGTGCAGGTATAGGACAGGGAAACCAAGGTTAGGTGACGATTGCGACTTCAAAGTGGCAGGGCAAGGTGGTTGATGTTGGAGGCTCCTGAGCTACGTCGACTCTTTCCCCTTTTAGATTAGCTTGCCTTCCAAGTGTAACACCTCACCCGCAATGATTGTTAGTGCTGCCCAAGGCTTAAAGACAGCTCCACTAGCAGCCCAACAGCTCTGAAGCCTGTAAGAACACTGTAGTATGCTCACAAACACATTATTACTGTCAATTGGAAAGGGTGAAATTGAATAACTTGAGAAGCCAAATTTTACAAGTGTAGTAGCTCTAATGTCCTTGCTCCACAGCAGTAGTTCTCCTGTAGCCAAGTATCCAGCAAGCTTATTGGTAGTATGGACCTTGCTGTATGTACACCCCATCGAATAGCATTTCTACCGTCATTCTATAAGGGAGGACTTTGCCTCACACTGCATCTGGTAGATATGTTTGCCCCATACACAACCCGTAATATGCCTCTTTCACCTTTTCCAATCCCTGAACCGCGCGCCGCCAGTATGTTAGAATTGTACATGCTCGTCATGACCTGATTGTGCTTCGCAACGTCCAGACACCCGATCTCGTGATACCGCCTGTCTGCGTTCTCTCACGCCTTGCAGCGTTGACAAACACCGAGGGAGATCTCGGCTGTCTAACTCGCCATCCTCCCACAACGAGCCGATATCTCGAGTCAAGTCTGCTCCAGCCTCATCCCTTCGTTCTTATCTACCCATGTCTACTGAGTAGGGATTGAGGGGAAGAGAGAAGCGTTGGCCTCCTGCCAGCTCTTCAGGTCGTACTTGGAGGCAGCCAGGGCGCCAGAGAGGTTGAAATGGTTCTGGATGCCCTCGATACGATGAGTCGAGTTGATGTTCTTGACCAGAGTGATCTGGTAGCAGGTAGCACCACCCGCGCGGGAGATGATGGTAGAGTAGGCAAGGAAGAACTCCCAGATCTAGTTGAACGTCAGTAAGGTGCTTTCTAGGGAGTATGAGGAGCATAAACATACGCGGAACCACCGCTTGCCGTACTTGGCCTCGACCTTGTCCTTGTTGCCCATCCAGTTCCTGTACCACCTCCACAGAGTGGCGGAGTAGTGAACACCAATGGTATCGCTGTGCTTGACCTCAAAGCCGGCGCCCTCGAGCTTGTCGATAAACCAGCCAAGCGGAGTGGAGGCATCGGCACCAGGGAAGACGTATTTGTTCATGAACAGACCCCAGATGAGATCCTCGTACTGCCAAGACTTGCGGAGACCAGCAATCTGAAGGTAGAAGACACCGTCATCGTCCAGCATGTCGTAGACCTGCTTGAGGAACTTGCCAAAGTGGCGGACACCGACGTGCTCAGCCATCTCCAGACAGGTGATCTTGTCGTAGCCGCCCTCGGGGACCGGAGTGTCGCGGTAGTCCATGCACAGGATGTTGCTCTGCTCCTCGGTGACGCCGACCTTGCGGAGTGCGTTGTTGCCCCAAGCAGTCTGGTTGCGGCCCAGGGTAATGCCAGTGACTTTGGCACCGTAGTTGACGCTGGCGAAGCGAGCGAGAGTGCCCCAGCCACATCCGAGATCCAAAAGCTTCTCGCCCGCTTTGAGGCCGATCTTCTCACACACAATAGCCAGCTTGTTGTCCTGCAGCTCTTCCAGCGTCTCCTCCTTATTGATGTCAGAGATGATGCCGGAGGTATAGATCATGCGTGGGCCCAGGAACCAGGCGTAAAAATCATCACCACGGTCGTAGTGGTCACGAACCTGCTCCTCGTCTGTTGCAGCCGATCGTTAGCACGAGTGCGAGGGCGGATGATGAGGCTGGAGTAGGGGAGACTTGCCTTGGGAACGCGTGTGCATGATGACCTCGGGAATCATGCCGAAGAAGAAGAACTTGATTAGGCTGATGGTGAAGCGGAAGCTGGCCCAGTCGTGGCGAAGCTCCATGATATCAAGGCAGTCGCCGTTGAAGTCGACATCGCCGTCGAAGTACATCTCGTGGAAAGTCTCCATGGGGATCTTCTTCTGGCCATAGTACTTTGACCTGTCCTCAGGCTTCTTGAAGGTGAGGTAGTGCTCAACGCCCTTGCCCGGGTACTTGGCCTTCTCGTTCTTGCGAGGGCTAATTGACGAGACAACCAGCCAGTAGACGGCCAGCAGAGGCGCACTGGTGAAGATGGCGAGGAAGAGGGCAGTCTTGTTGCCACCTCCGATCTTCCAGGAGAGCCAGAAGGGTGGGATGATCAAGACAGCGGCGAGGGCGGCGAGGGAGAAGCTGTCATTGCCAGCAGCATCAGCGGGTAGAGGAGCATTCTTAATAGCTGGGTACTGTAGAGGAGGGGAAACGTAGATTAGCAGTGAAATTGATTGCAATTGTGAAGCGTACGGAGAGGGAGGAGCGGCTGGCGCAGTACATACCGAGGTGGTGCGCACACCACACTCCTGGAACTTCTCGAAGGAGGGGGTGGGGGCTTTTGGAGTCTCGATGAACTCGAACTCGGACTCACTGCCGTTGGTGCTCTGGGGCTTCGACATTGTGGCGACGAAGCTCTCAAGCAGCCAAGATGGGATGAGGGAGGGAGGGGAAAGAGCAAAGAAGGAAACGCGACGGGAAAAAATAGTCGACTCAGACCGCTGCTTGAGAGACGTGCTCCAACATTGCCAGCAAAGATAGCGGGCATAGCTCGACTTGGAGGGGCGACCCTGAGAAGACAGCTGAATGATTGGCTATAGCTCTCCAATGCCCCTTTTATAGTGGGGCTTCGCAACGCGGCTCTACTGCAGCTCTGTTTCCAAGTTTAGCGCCTGCCAGTCTATCCGAAGGTGTGCATGATAGTACAGAGTACTTGGTATCTACCTACGTTCAAGCTCACTACTTTGTACAAGATAGAAAAGTGGATAGAGTATGCGGTGTTATAACTATCACTCAATAGTCAAGAGCATTTCTGCATACAATTGTCCAAACATAAGTGTAATTTGCAAAGAAGCCTATCTAGTATCTAATAGTCGAAGCTTGGCATGGATTGATTGCTGGGTTGGTGGTTCTTTTAGGGTCCAGGACATGGAGAATCTGGAGCCTCTATAGCAATACACAAGATCGGCATGCCACAGTCTGGGTAGCCTTTAGCAATCTTCTATGTAGAATGATGAGGCATTCTCATACTGTAGTAAGTCATAGTTGCATTCTTTGAAGTCTCAACTTGTGCGGTCCGGAACTGCAGCTACATTGGATTGTTGGAGCATCCCTGTATAGTGTTGAAAAATGCTCCCCAGACCAAACAGCCTTCCTTCAAGCATCCACCCAAGCAGACTGAACACAACATCACAAAACTACAACTTCAAACCGCAATGATATCATAACACCATTTGCTAGTGACATTGTCATCTAGCTAAAATGACAACATGAGACCATTGCCATTGTCTCGCAAAGCATGGTGCCAACCCATTGCCCGAAGACATATTACCACCAGACCCGCTACTTTCGCCAACATCAAATATGAGCTGCTCAACCGCCCACCCAGAACGTGGCATGATAGAGTCCAGATCACCGGGCAGTCAAAGTCTAGCCAGCTCCGCTATGCCATTCCGGGCCTCGATTCCCTGACAATTCCAGGCCATGTCAATGTCAACTCGACGGAGAAGCATACTTTCTTGCCTCAGGGCCACCATCTACTCTACTTCCCTTCGCATCATCATACCAGCGTCCTCCTTCCAGATGGCACCGACGGGGACCATTCACCAGGCCCGCCCTTTTTTCGCCGCCTCTGGAGCGGCGGCACCGTGAAATTTGCTAAAGACTGGGAGCATCACCTGCAAACTTCCCGTGATTATGCCACCCGTGCGATGACTTGTCGAGAGACAGTCGCCGATGTAAGGCTGTTTGGCGTTGCCACGCCTGGGCAGTCAGGGTCTGATCGTACGCCTGGCGTCGGAGAGAAGATATTCGTTGATGTAAAGCGCGAGTATCGCCATAGTCTTGTGAAAAAGCCTCTCATCGTCGAATTGAGAACGCTGTGTTTCATGGCACCCAAGACGGCCGAAGAGATCACGAGAGATCTTGCGCAGGCGAGTCATAAGAAAGTCAGACGTACGTTTATGCACCACCTTGGCAGCCTCATGATCTCTTGACGTGTGTCCTGCGTCTTGTTCTATCGACCATAGGCTAATCCATGCCTCCTAGGCTTCCCACTAAAGCCTGAGCACTCTCAATCCTTCACACTCACTCCAGCCGCACTCTTCCGCTTCTCGGCTCTCACCTTCAACGCACACAGAATCCATCTCGACCCCCAGTACTGCCGCGAAGTCGAGGGCTACCCCGATCTACTCGTCCACGGGCCCCTACTACTTGTGCTAATGTTCTCCGTACTCACCGACCGCGGACTCCTGGTCAAGGAGCTCAGCTACCGCAATCTTGCGCCTGTCTTCGTCGGCGAGAAGGTCCAAGTGCGCCTTCGGAAGTTCCACGAGCACAAGTACGACGTATGGATCATCGGACCTGCCGGCGACTTGCGTGTCAAAGGCACAGCGACTCTGGAAGACGGGGCCGAGGCCGAGGACCTGCGCACGCCTGGGTCAACTGGGGTGGCAGGTGCTGAATCTGGAGCCAACGCCCTGGGGTCAGATGCCACTTCCCGGATGGACCACGCTTATTGCGGCTCTGATGAGACAGGCTCAAACAGTACGGACAGATTGGCCTCAGATCATCATAGAGACGATATTGCGACCCTTCGAAATGAGATAATTGAACTCGGGCGATCAACTGCGAAACAGCCCAACAAGGAGCGCGAGGCTTCGGGGTCTCGAAACAGCTCTACGCGTCCTGACGACACACCAACGGCAGCGACAGAAGGCAGCTCGCCTCCAGCTGCCACAGGCAGGCCGCATACGTCAATCGTTGCCCGGGCTGGCGGAGCAGGTTTGCGCCGTCCGACCAAACTGCGGGGCTTAAAAAGAGTCCCCGCCAGGCATGAACGCTCGCAACCAAGCCCTAAAGCTGCCAAAGGATTGAGAGAATTGGAACGCATGTGGCAGCGATCACCAGCATCAAAACCACAAGGAGGGAAACCGCGGCGCCCAAGTGCACGCAGCTCGCACAGTGCTCTCCAACAAGCGGTTGACGAGTTAGCGACGGCAGCAGAAAGCGACGCCCGAGCTGACCCAGCGTTGTTTAGGAGAGTGCTCGGGACTTTCAAGAAGTCCGAGGACCTCGAGCGCTCTGAACATTCGGCGTCTGAGCACAGACCACCGCAGCAATCAGAATCTGGAGTTATGGGCAATGCGAAAGCCTTGCGTGATCGGCGGCCCAATCATCCATCATCGCGCGAGCGGGTGAGAACACCACTCAAGAGTCGTTCAGAAGAGCTTTCGCCGGCGGACGGTGCCCAGAAAGTCGTCAACCAAACGAAAGTGACGGTCAACAGACAGGCCGAGGACTTCCCACCGGCGGCCAATGGAGCGGCTAGGAATGCCGGTGATGCTCCGGAGGCGATTACCACGAAGCTCGGTCGCTACCTGCGGTCTTGGATATCTTGAAAATCAATGAGACTTCACCACCAGGGGGGAAAGCCTTGCATATCCCGCGGCAGGTCGCCATGCTTCCAACATCACCGGGCTTCAGGCGTGGAAAACTCGATAGCTTGAGGAGACGCTCGAGGGCTACAGGACGCGCAATGTCCGATCTTGAGGGCCTGCTTAGGCGGCAAGACCTAGTACACTGAGTTGCGAGGGACCAGCGGCTCTCTAGAGGCGCTACTGTCAATCGTGTGTGTAAGCTCACACTCAAGATAGTACTACTCGAGTGTCTCATGCGAGACTTTGAATGTAAAAAGAACAGTCCTGATGGGACATTCCTCCCAAATACACCACCGAGTCTGTATGTGTTGCAGAACTCAAGACGCAGCTGTCATTAGATGAACAGGCTACCTCGTAGACATAATCCCTGAATTCATTAACGACGACAGAACACAGCTGGTCCCATATGGGAGGCGCACTGATACTACACGACCGTCGAGAATAGCCCGAGATCATCAACCCTGATATACACTAATGTCAGCCTCCCAACCCGGAAGACATTATGCTACTCAAATGAATAAACGTCCAACGCCGTCGCGATGCCCTCAAAAAGCACAGACCTTGTCTCTCCGAAAGAGTGGGTGATACACAGCTCTTTTTACCATCTCGAAAAAGCCCCACAAGCATCCCAGCTCCTCCAAGCACTCTGCCAATGCCACTCAGTCAACCGATCCAGCAGCACCGGATCCAAGTTGCGGTTCGTCTTGGTGAACACCGTCTCGTACGGATGCATGTTGGTGCCAAAGTACTTGTCCTTCCACAGCAGATCCCCATGCTCCTGCGGATTGCACACCTGGCTGTAATTCGTAATTCCATGAAACGCGCTCATCATCACATCGACGTTCCACCCCGCCTCAAGCATCACTCGCGTTGCGCCCAGCTCAGCGTGCACCGCGCGCGACAAGTCCGGGTAGCACGCGGCCAAGCCGACGGGCGCCAATCGATCGGCGAAGTCGTCGACGGTGCTGTTGGGGCCCGGCGGCGGTGGTTCCATAAGTAGACCCATGCCGACAAAGTCGGTCGCCCAGATGTCGGCCTGCACGTGGAAGAACGGCCAGCAGTTGGCGGTCAGCCCGACGAGCTTGGTGTCGACCGTCACGCGCTGCACGAACAGGTCGGACCAGCATGCGCCCTGGCCCCAGTGTGGGAGGAAGGGCCCGCGCACGCTGCTGTTCATCATGATGAAGCGGCGGTAGCGGCGCCACAGCGGGATGCGCCCGATGCCCCAGCCCATCTTGGTCCATTGCTCTTTGCTGCGCAGGACTTCGCCGTAGGCGCCGATGTCGAAGCAGGTATTGTCGCGGAGGACGACGCGGATGTTGGAGGCCTCGTCGGGGATTTGGAAGATGGGGAGAGTCTCGTTGGAGACGCCGTTCATGATGAAGATGAAGTCGGCGGCGGAGTGGAGGCCGTGGCGGAGGAAGTAGCGCAGGTTGTCGCGCGCTTCGGGGGTGTCGGAGAAGGCGTAGAGGATGAGTGTGCGCCAGGGGTCGTCGGCTGGAGGAGAGAGAGGTCCATCGAGGGGGCGGCCGCTCGGGTTGAGTTGGCCTTCGGTTATGTAGGGGTTTGGTGTCTTGGTTGGGGCTGCTGAAGTTGTGATGGTGGTATGCGTGTCTATCTCGAGAGTGTCACCGTTCTCTATTGGGGTACCATCGGGGTGCGTCGTCTTGTGTGTCTGATGAAGGCATTGGTCAGTTCTGGACTAAGGTGTTCGGCGGCGTCATGCTCGGGATGTTGGACTCACAAGAGTATGCGTCAGGGGAGGTGTGGTGTCCCGATTGTACACAGCCAGATACCACATGAAGAGAAACAGTATGGAGAGAATGATGACCGTCTGCCTGGCCGGTGCTTTCGCGCCTAGAGCCATGGCATCTCTCAAGACCGTAGAGCAGCGTGGGGTGATGCGCAAAGAACAGGAGGCCCACGTGGAGAGGGCCGCGAGGCTGGGTCAATGGTGACTCGGAGTTGCGGGCGCGCTTTGAGCCAGCTCAAGCCCAGCCTGCAATGATTGAATGTAGGCGTGGAGGTGAACCACGAGTCGACTTGTCCCGCAAGGCTGATGTGTCGACAAGTCAATGTTGGCGGTGGAGGATTCTACGGTCGCAGGTCAGGAGGCTTCGGACGAGGTCGTCTTGTTGCAAGTTTCGCTTGACAGCAATCGAGATGGATCGAACGGCAGATACGCTTTCGATGACTCCAGTCCGAGGGCTAAGGTCCTGTCATGATCAAGCACTGGAACGAGGTAGTGAACACAGACTATTTCATAGAAAAGGTTAATTGCGACTTGACGTCGTGAAATGGACGGATGTCGGTACAATGTCTACACGCAGCAAGCCAGGTGAATCCTTGCAGTTTTTCCTAAGCAGCTTGCTAGGTCTTCTGGGGTGTCATAATTGAGAATCAGAACCAGCACTATGAAGAGTGATTTGTTAACGATCTTTGGCCTTTTTTTGGTTTAGTACTGCAGTCATGGGTTAGTAACTTGAAGAACGGTCGTCAGCACAATGTTTCTTCAACGCGCTGCGTTAGTTGCGGCCGCGGCTCGCCAATTACCCCGGATCGCCCGCGGGAGGGCGCGACTGTGCTTGGTACTCATACCGAGAGACACTCGCTTGAGGGCAAATTGTACCGTGTAAAAGTGATGAATGCTCCGTACAGTGGACTTCTCTTTGTTTCATTACACTGAAGTACGAGTCAGTTTCCTTCCTTCGGCGGCAGTAGTGGTACCCTCAGCAGCCAAGACCAGTGTGCGCTCTGGAAGATCTGACCGCTCTCTAGAAACATCGCGATTTGTTCACAGATTTTCTACATGGTCTGGAGAACTTGGGTGCGTGAGAATAATTCATCCAACCTGGAAGGAAGGTGCCGCAAATGTGTGTGGAATTCAATTAGGCTTGTGGGTACACCAAGACCTTGAGGAACAATTGAGCATCGAAAGGCTTCCGTGCTGAGAGATCTGAAGTTCTGAAGATCTGCTACCAGTAAGTCGCATGTCAGAGTCGCTTGATCAGGACATGAAAAGGAGAGTGAGACTAAACATAGAAAGCACAGTAGCATATGCATGGACGGGCCTGATACCGGTACCTTGCCCACAACGGCAATGGAGCTGACGACGATGTGGGTGCGTGCCGTCACAACTATCTGTGTCTGGTATGTAGTTTGAGTTCGAAAATCGCAACCTTGGAACTTATTGCGGCGCAAACTACTTAAGTGCTTTGTACAAGTACAGTGCTCTGTCTCAGACTACCTAGGTAAGCACAGTATCTGAGAGTCAAACAGTCATCACCATCGACGCTGGTGAGCCAGTGACAAAATCACAGAACTGGCAGACTATTGTGTACAGATTACCGAACATCTTGCGTTGACCACCGACGGCAGCCAGTCGGGGATTACTTGACAAACTTGCTCTGTCCCAGGAATTGCGGCGGCCTGGGCAGGCACGCGGGCCAACGGCCTGCAATTGCGGGCGCGTTGCGAAAAGCGTCGTTTCAGATCGCTCGCAAAACTGGCCTCTGGTTAATGATTGGTTCTCGCCGACTTCAGTGCCCGCAGCTTGAAGCTGCATGAAGAATTTGGCACTGGACCAGCGCTGCGGTGGATGACGCTGAGTGTTGGTGATGTGTTCCTATCATTTGTTTTTGGTATTTGCTTGCCCGTATCTACGCAAATCTTGCCCAGGTGGTCTGGGACATACCAGTACAGCCAAGCCACTCAACAATCCGATCTTTTCGTGAGAGACTTCTCGAAACCCATCTTATTCGTAACCAATCCAAATTTGGCACTCCTCTTGCGGGCGTGTGGACTAATGCACTTGTGTCCTTCTATGCGCTCCACTTCGGAAGCACAAGATGTGGTGATTTCTACGATGTCTACAGGTGCCGCTTGATCTGATCGGGACCCTGATCAGCCTTGACGTGAGATCGTGATAAGGTGCACGATATTCAATATTGTGGGTGCTCATTGACGTGCAAGGGTAGGAACGTTCCGTAGTGTGTGTACCGTAGTACTAGGTAAGTATATACACACCCACATCAGGCCATCGGGCCTCACTATTCCACGGTACTGGCCCAAATACAGAGTCTGGTGTCTGTTGCTTCTCGGAGAACGTGTCCGGCACTTCTATGTACGCTCTGACAGTAGATGGGATATAGAGGGCAGTCATTCATACTCTGAATGTATGAAGTTGAAAGTATGTGGACATGGACTGGTGAGGATCTCGGGAGGATCCCCAAAAATAGAATCGCAAGGGTCTGCGGACTCGAATGTGGGGAATGCTGTGCGCAAACTCCAGAACTGTAGCAGATTGACAGCACTGACAGATCAAAGATTTCTGCTGTCTCTGGTTGCTTATTCTGGCGTGGTGCGGTGACACTGACCTCTCAGAACTGCGCGGCGGAAGAGCAGGTACGCGGAAGAAAGCCTTCATCGGACCACCCTTGAGGCTGAGGCGCACGGGGCACACAGGGACATGCGTAAACTTCACCGTGCTAACAGAACATAAATACACTAGCGATGACAGCTGAACAGCATTCTGTATGTCGGATCCAGGATACGGCCATGGGGTGCGGCGCGAAGGCATCATGGAGACGGACAGAATGCCAGAGCTACCGTCACAAATAAATGGACGTGTCCCGCGCATTGCTGTGTAAAGTGAGCGCAACGCAAACACCGCGCCCCTTTCTCCGTTCTGAGGATGGTGGAGGAGGAGGAGCAAAACAACGCTGTTTCATCCCTCCACGCAGTCTTGGCCAACAGACGGCCGTGGGACTCGTGGCGCGTGAGAAGCACTCTTGGTGTTCCCGCGGGACTGGTCAGCCCCTATTTCGACTCTCTGATGCTTTGTGGCTCCCTTCGATCCTGTCCCTCCTCCTTGAATTCAGCCGTGGCAGCCAATCATGAGCGCCAGAGCGTGTGTGTAGGAGCGGAGGGCGCGATTCCTGCGCAACCTTTTGGCGGCAGCACAACGTCGACCGTGGCACTGAGCACTGAGCACTGAAGTGGCAAGTGGCACCTGGGCAGTAACAATGACCGGCCCCCAGGTGGCCCCTCCCACTTCATTTCTGGTGGTGTGCCCAGGTGCCAAAATATCTAGGCTGAAGGCCGATAGGTTTCGATTTCATCGAAGCTGGAGTTTGCCTTTTTAAGACATTGATCAACATCTAGATCAACCCACTGTCCACTCCCTAAACAACAACTCTTTCGCCCTCCATCCCCTTCTCCAGGCTTCACCTGTAAGCTTTAATGAAGCCTGTGTATCGATTGTATTGATTTGAGAGGCTCGTCCTGCCTTGCTTAATGTTCTCCATTCCACCCTTTACCTCCAAGGCGACATTGAATTGATTCGACCTTGCACGCAACGCATAAGCAATCCAGAGGCCGACAGCTCGACGCTCTGACAGACGACAGTGTCAGACCAGATGACCCAGCTTGAGCCGGCCTATACAGATGGACAATTATTTTCAACATCGCCAGCCAGGTCGTCAGCTTCATCTTTAGCAGCAGCAGCAGCATCAACAGCTCCGCGCACTAGCGACGAGGCCTCTGCAGCAGCGCACTTGCGGCATTGAGAGCTTGTATCTCCTTTTATGTGCAGCGACAAGGTCATCCGCCCGCTGCCAAGTTTCACGTCGGACCCACTCGCGGCGCATAGTCCCCTGCCCTGTCTTCACTGCCACCACATCACTAGCAGCTGGCAGTCAGGACCTGACCGACCTCCTGCAAGCCTGCAAGCACAGTTCCTGCGTCAAGGTCCAGCGTCTTTGGTCGTGGTCCAGCAGCTGGTCTTTTTTTTTTAACCGACCAGCATCTATCCTCACTGCGCAACGACCCCTTTCGACTCGCTCCTCTCGACCCTTCCCTCCCCTCCCCTCCCCTCCCCTCCCCTCGCCTTGACTTTGACTCTTGACTCGACAAGAGTCTGTCCTCGACCTCTTCTTCCTGCACGTCCTTTTCTTCAGTCCTTATCCTGCTTGTTGCACTTCTTCAAGCCCGCAATTCACTTGTAATCAGAATATACCGGCCTCCGCTTCACCGCTTCCTACCAAAGCGCTGCAGCTACAGTCAAAGCTCTCTTCATTGAGGTCTTCCGTCGCGGCTCCTTCGCCATCACTACGATAGTCAAGCGGGCCTGTGCTGCAACGGCCACTCTTCGATACTCTTTTTTGCCATCTTGTTGACGTCGCGGCTGGTCGCGGACCTCCCCACTCGACACTCGTCGACCGACAGAGCTGTTCGCCCAGCAATCAATCAGAGCACGCACCTTTCCCGCAGCTCTCCCTGTCCCCTGTCTTCAGCCGACTACTGGCCATCTCGTTAGTCTCTTTTCACTTGCCTCGAGCACGACGAGTACATACCTAAAGAGTCTGGAGCGTCTCACGACCTCGTCGACAATCTCGGATCCTGTCGGTCCACCTACGTGTTCTGCCTTCTCGCCTGCGAGCTCTCGCGACGACGCAATCGCGACCATTATCGAGCATACAGACTTTATCAACGTCCATAATTCTCCCGCTTCCACCCGCTGAAGCCCTGTCGTGCCACCATCGCAGACACAGCTACGCAAGAGACGTCTGATGAGGAGCTCGGATTGAGCATAATCGATAATGTCCACTACTAGACCCGAGCACTTGACCATTGGCAAGTTTGCGCAAGCTGGCGGCCTTGGTCAGTCACTGTCGAACCCTGCCAGCGCGAGCACTTCTCCCAACGAGCCTTCTTCCGGCGGCAGCACAAACCTCCGCTCGCCTTTCGGTCTTCCCACCTCCGCAGCGTTGGGCCCAGGCTCCAAGATGACTGCCACGCGCTCCGGCGCTGGTTCGCCATCTCATGACCCACTGGCACCTCCAGGTAGTGCTCGCTATCTGGCCAGTAAAAGGTACACTCTCCCACCCCTAGCTTGATATCAAAGTAGAGCTCGGTCCCCTAGGGCAAGCCTTGTTTGGGGCTAGATAGCTCAAGTTCGCAGTAGAATGCTAACGTTGACCTCATTTTCAGGACCCGGGAAATTCAAGCTCAGGAGGGTTTACTGCCTGTGAACCCTTGGGCCGGCCCGCCAACCAGTGGAAATTCCACACCTCTTCGCGAGAACATCCCAGAATCGCCTACCGATGGCTTTCCTGACTTCCCTCACGTCGCAAACCAAGACTCCCTGCCGTCCACACGCCGAGCTCGAGCAGGCACGCTTCCGTCCCGCTTGTCTACCGGCCCTCCTCCCAACAGTGGCCTGCTGGGCCTCCCGACCCTAGCCTTCAAGAACTCGAGACCCTCTCCGTCACACAGTCCCTATGGTCAACAATCGCCTTCGCCCGGCCTAGAGCCGACCATCACGTCTGCCGACAACCCCACTACGCTCCTGTCGCGCCTTCGTGCTGGCTCTCTGCCACAGCGAAGCCCTTTCCCGCCACATGTGTCAGGCGCGAGTTCGCCTTTTGGCCCCAACATCTTCAGCAGCAGCTGGAACACCATCGGCCGTGAAAGGGGCTCGACGCTGGCAAGCATCGCCAGTGTCTCCTCCAATGGCCCAGGGTCGCCAACACAGTCACAGCAAGGCCTGGCTGACAATGACGTGCCCGCGAGGACATTGGACTACCTTGGTCTCGTTGGTACCCCGCAGACCCAAACTTTACAAATGTCAGCTCCCCACTACATGATGCCCGACTTTGCGCGGCGCGAGCCGAATCGCTACAGGTCGTACTCTGTCAACAATAAAGATACATACCAGGACGAGGACTATGACAATGAAAGCGAGGTAGGCTTTGAGCAGAACAACATCGACAGTCAGTATGAACTGATCCAACAACGTATGGCTGCGACCCAGGCTATGATTCGCGATCACAATCTGGCTGTGCAAGCCCACAATGCCGCGGTCAACCGACCCCGTGCGAGGACTGTAGGAGGTGTTATGGACAGTCCCAACTCGGCACGACTGATGGGCGGATACCTGCCGACTCCTTCTCGGCTTGACAACTCTATCACCGCTGCGGATCTCGCCATGTCGGATGATCGGCCGTCTGTTGTGGAGGATCTGGCCCCCGCTGTGGCTGCCATGAATCTTGGCGGCAGCAATGGCCGGAGCAACGGTCTATTGCAAGCGGACGAGCCTGAATTGGTGGGACCTACGAGTGCTCTATGGCTCGGCAGCATTCCGACTTCCACCACGACAACCACTCTGAATGAGATGTTCAAGCGGTACGGCACGATCCATTTTACCAGAGTCCTTACTCACAAGAACTGTGGATTCGTTAATTTCGAAAGAGTGGAAGCTGCTATTGCTGCCAAAAACGACTTCAATGGGAAGGAGATCTTTCCAGGCAACGGGCCTATTCGTGTCAACTTCGCTAAGCCCCCTTCGGCATCCAATACGCCAGGACATGAGGGTAATCAGCCGTCTCCCAGTCCTGTACCGTTCTTGCCAGGACAGAACGGTGCACAGCTCCCCGCCACTGCCGCTGGTGAAGCTGGTGGTTCTGGATCAGTGACACCAACTGTGCCGCCGCTGTCAGACATGGCTTCGGAAATTCTGGCTATCGTCAAACAGTTCGGTGCGACTGAAGAGGAGGTGGCTCGCATGGGCAACAACCTGCAGTCTGCTATCTCCTATGAGACGTTGGTGGATGAGATCCCACCCGTTGGCGAACCGACTAGCACCAGGCTGTACGATGCTCCACGCCTGCGCGACATTCGCAAGAGAATCGACAACCAGAGCCTGCCGCAGACTGACATCGAAAGTATTGCACATGATATGTTGCCAGAGATTGCCGAGCTGGCCTCAGACTATCTGGGTAACACAGTTGTGCAGAAGCTTTTTGAACAGTGCTCCGACCCAACTCGTGATGCCATGCTGGAAAAGATTGCGCCGCATCTTGCTGAGATAGGAGTTCACAAGAACGGCACGTGGGCCGCGCAGAAGATCATCAGTGTCTGCAAGACCGATGCGCAGATGAGGGTGATCACGACCCACCTTCGGCCGTACACCATTCCGCTCTTCTTGGACCAATACGGAAACTATGTCTTGCAGGGCTGCTTGAGGTTCGGTGCGCCCTATACCGACTATATCTTCGAAACGATGATGAGTAAGATGTGGGACATTGCTCAAGGTCGCTTCGGTTCCCGTGGTATGCGTGCTTGCCTGGAGAGTCACCATGCCTCCAAGGATCAGCAGAGACTGTTGGCCGCGACAATTGCTCTTCACAGCGTGCAGCTGGCTACTAACCACAACGCTGCTTTGCTCTTGACCTGGTTCTTGGACACATGCACGTTCCCACACCGACGAACTGTTCTGGCGCCGCAATTGGTGCCTTGTCTGGTCACGCTGTGCACGCAGAAGGTTGCGTATCTTACCGTTCTCAAAGTGATCAACCAAAAGACGGAGCCAGATGCACGTGACAAGATCGTGCAAGCCATGTTCTTCAGCAAGAACGAGCAGACGCTTGAGTCTATTCTGCGAGACTCTCAGTGCGGAGCTACGCTGATTTTCAAAGTCATCACCACACCTTTCTTCGACGAGGCTGTTCGCGGCCAGGTCGTGGAGAACGTCAAGGCTGTCCTACTTCGCATCAAGGCGCAACCTGATAAGGGCTATAAGCGGCTTATGGATGAGGTTGGCCTGTCAACGCGTAGCGGCAATGGCGGTGGTTCTCGTAACGACAGCCACAATGAGCGGAGTCGCTCTTCTCAGCGAGTCAACAATTCCAGCCACCACCAGCAAAGAGAGCGAGAGCAAGCTCAGCAGCAGCAACAGCAACAGCAACAGCAACAGCAACAGCAACAACAGCAAGCTCAACAGGTTGCTGCTGCTCAATACAATGCGGCTGCGAATGGCGGTCAGTTTTACAACCCACTCAACGTTGGCGCCGTTGGTATGAACCCAGCCGGGTTTGATGCTGTCCCTCGGAGCGACAGTGTCGACCCCACGGTTCAACAGCAATTTCCTGGTTACCCTCAGCCGCCCATGAACATGGCGTATCAGCAAAACGTGATGGCGAATCGACCAGCAATGAACGGCTACTATCCTATGCAAGCTGGCATGCCTTTCCCGAGCCCCAGTCCATCCATTGATCAGTACCGTGGCAGCCCCATCCAGCCACCCGCGAATCAAAGCCCATATGCGGCTCCAGCATACCCAATGCCAATGCCCTTGGGCATGAATGGATTCGGTTACGGGATGCCTCCTCCTGGGTACAACATGCCTGAAGGTGGCATGAACGGCGGCGGTGCACCTGGTCGTCGTGGAGGCCGTGTAGGCCGTAACGCCGGTCGGAACAACAGCCCGCGGCCATACTAGGAAGCTTGAAAGCGGCGTGTATGATTTTGTCCAATGGCATTGGTCCTGGATGGAGGCTGACAATGGAGCCACAGTCACTGTCAACAGGCCTGCATCTCAGTACAGGACTACAGCATTCGTTTTGCATGGAGCATTTTGAAAGTTTCTGTCCGTCGTGGAAAGATTTGTACGAGGGTCGACATGAAGAGCAATCCTGTGGCCGAAATTGGCCTCAACGATGTAAGACCTTGCTGGATACCTTTTGGGGCAGCTGTGCGGAAGAAAAGAAAAACACAACGGCGTATGAAGAGGGAAAAAGGTTGAATCACACACCATGACAATGACTTGCATGCATGAATCCCTATCGCTGGATCAACGAGGGCGACAATACGGCGCGAATGGGGAATAGGGAAATAAAACGGATCAGAGTTAACAAATACTTCATTTCTTGTAAAGATTAAACCTCTACTGATCGTTCAGTTCCCTACTTGTTTGACTGGGATTGCAGAGCCATGGTCACCCTGTCACAACAGTGACGATGTTTGCAGTTGTAGGGAGAATATCAACACCTGTCTGTTGGTTTTTCCTCAAAGATCAGGTCCTGCTTTGGGTGGTAAGTTCTGAATGCCTCCCAAGTCACGCGAAATGGAACACTGACCCGCCTACTCTGGTCCCGACTATGCTTTGAGTGTCTGAGGAACCGGCGCCGACGTCTTCCAAGGTCATCTCATCTCCGGGGGTGGCTCTGGCGCACTCTCGGTGGACCACTCGATCACGCCTCGCGGCTTTGCCTGCCAGTCCGACGCCTGCGCGTGCTTTATCAACTCGTGGTCTGGCGAGGGTACTGACTGAAGTCTTCTCTACGACGACGAGAAAGATGAGATGGTCAACACGGTCGTGGTGGTCAACGTCTGCGGTCCGCGCGTCCTCGTCCTGGATGCCTGGGTTGAGCATGAGAACATCACCGCCGAGGGCACAAATACCTTCCAGGCTGGCAGTGTTCCGAATGATAGTAAGAGCAAGGCTGCCCTTGCTATCATCATCGGGTAAGCGTGAGGTTTTATAGTTTGAAGATTTGAAGTACACAAGTGATGAGGGGCATCAAGCATCCATTATTGTTGAATTATCAATTGCGCTTATTACACATCATTCAAATTCCCCCACAGATTCCACACACAAGACAATTCCTCTCCTGTTGCATTAGTACTTCCTATTGTGCGTAGACAGCGGAGTAGACTAGTCACTACACAGCGTAAAGACCATGTTAGAGACACTTTCTCGAATCACATCCGCGCGCATTTGCTCTGCATGGATGATATTCAACCAGCTCCTATGCAGCATATCAACATTTCCCGCCATCTACAACGGCTTTATCAGCCACGCAGATCAAGTAACACAAGAAAGGCAAGTGGCTGACAGATGGCGAGCCGCCCTGCTCCGCTGTGGCTGCACCATTACATACGCGAGATGCAGCAGAGGCTCCAATCCCGATGCGCGCGTATGCCGAGGATCTCTCTCTACTCGTCGTGAAATGCTCCGATCAGATTGCTAAGGTCTGCACAATATATCTGCCTACGCGGAAAATTATCATCCTGTCACCAGCCTTGATTTCGCAGCGTGGACATAGTACCGGCAGAAGCACGAAGTACACCCGCAGCGGGCCCTGTGAGTTACATATTCCCCCGGGACTGGCGGGGCGCCTACTAGTCCATCGGGACACTCGGGCTCCACGCCATCGGACCTGCTCTGGAAAGGGCTTGGGATCTGCTCCAAGTTGGCCGGGAACGCTGATTGGAGGCAGGCATAGCCACCGGAGCCCTCACAGAGCTCGGCGAGCCTCGTCTCGCTATGGGAGGCATTCACGAGCAAGTGGACCCCGAGATCAGAAGTCGCGCAGCTCAGTAACGGCAAATCATGGAGAAACACAAAGGAGCCAGCGACTCTTCGTCCGGTAACGAAAGCTCGCAGTCTAGCGACGTCGTGGGCCCTTCAAAGGTCTCGCTTGTGCCAAATGTCTATGCAACAGAGTTTGAAACGAAAGCCCAGGAGCAACCTAGGCCTGTTCATCTTGGTGCAGCTCTGAGCGACCAAATCTCGCCGGTCCATGAGGATGTCGATGACTCGAATCATGAGAGGCTTCCGGGCAAGGACATGATCGACAGAGTCAACAGCGGCATGCCAGTGATCTCTGGCCCAGAGGATCTAGGTATAAAGAACAACGACGGGCAACGAGAATCCTCTGAGCTGCAAGATTCAAGTCAGCTCACGAAGCCGGAGCAGGATAAGTCATCACTGCCTAGTCCGGAAAGCCAAGTACTGTGAGCATTAATAGAGCACCCCCAAGCATGAGCTTTGGCTGACTGTTGACGCAGATTTGGAACCTCGTCATATGATCCTGAGGATGAGGCCACCATGGTATGGGAGCACGGTCGCCGGTACTGTCGAGACTATTTCATGCCCAACGACGAGGACGAGCAGGACCGACTCCGGATCTTGCACCAGATCTATCTCAATATCTTCAACCTGGAGCTGACCACAATATCGCTCGAGAATCCAACCATGGTGCTAGATGTGGGCACAGCTACAGGCGAATGGGCGCTGAGCGCAGCCGAGAGATGGCCGGAATGCAAAGTGGTGGGCATCGACATCTCGCCGACCTTTGAGCGGGCAGTCCCACTGAACTGTCACTTCGAAGTGATGGACGGAGAGGACCCATGGCCCTGGCCGGACAACTCGTTCGACATGGTCCATTACAGGCACATGTCGGGGACCTTCCGGGATTGGAACGTGGTGTACAGCGAGACGCTGCGTTGCCTCAAGCCAGGAGGCTGGGTCGAGATCCTTGAATTTCACGACCACGACGGCGAGAAGAACTTCTACGACCGCTTCCCGCCACACTCGTTGATGTACAAAGCAGCCAAGGACATCGAGCGCGCCGAAAAGATACACGGAAAGCACCGAGGGATCGACCACATGGAGCCGAAGATGCTCGAGAACAACAGCTTCGTCGACTGCGAGGTCCACGAGCACATCATTCCGCTTGACCCGTCGAATTCGCCGCTAGGAAAATTGTGGCTCGTCACGCTGAGGGCTGGGTTCGAGAGCTATGCTCTGAGGCTGCTGACCAAGTACATGGGCTGGGACGCGGCGACGGTCAGGATGGCGTGTCATACTGTGGGCCAGCAGATGATTGCGATGGCGACGAACCCGAACTTGAGCAAGGGCTTTGAGATCCGGCTGCGGGTGACGATTGCGAGGAAGCCGCTGGAGCCGAAGCGTGAGGTGGCTTCGCCAGGCCGGCCTGTCTCCAGTGTTGGGGCTGGGAAGAATGTTGAAGACGGTGGCGCAAATTCTGTACCCTCGCCGCCGCCATCGTCGTCTCCGACGAGGTCTGGTTCCTGAGCGGCACTGTATTGTCAGACAGTTTTCAGGCGAGACGTGTTGGGTGAGAAGCTAGGGGCCTACTTCGGTGTGTATAGACAAGAACTGTGACTGAACAGGATTCGTAGATAGGCGCGAGACAACTATCACTTTTTTCTTGGTCTTTCAATGATGTGAGAGGCCTGGAATTTTGGCGCGATGTTGACGTCTACTATTGTGTCCCTTTCGCGGATTGTGCAGCTGCCACTATCATTCGAATCAGCTCATCTGCAGCCCCCTATTCGCACACCGATGGAGGCTTGTTTGTCTCTATCCTCTGGTTTGTTGAGGTGTGTTAAGTAGGACCGAATTTCTCTGCGGGGAACATCACAAAGCACATGCACAACACCTTGAGATCATAGATACATGGCCAAAGATGCATTCAAAAATCTAGCACCTGCTGCATGGCCTCAGAATGTGCCTAGTCGGTTGTCCGAACGCCAAAAGATACACTTTGTGATGCCAGCCCACCAGAGAGCTCACTATATCCTCGGTACAAAGTAGCAACCCTAAGAAACCTGAAAGGCCTTGCCGTGAGACCCGTTGAGCTCACTGGCCTTGCGCTTCTTGGGTTGCGGCATGTCCGTGACGGGCTCCTTGTCGCTAATGACATCCACACCGTGAACCTCGGGGAACGGCGAGAGTACCTTAGAGATGTCACCCCACCACTGCTCACCGAATCTCCGGTACCAGTCGACTGTGGTCTTGATACCCTCCGCCAGGCTCGTCTTCTGGTCCCATCCGAGCTGCCGCAGCTTGGTGCCATCCACGGCGTAGCGGTGGTCGTTAAAGGGCCGGTCGTGTGTGTATTTGATCCACTGGCGAATCTCGGCCTCAGTCCCATGCGGGATGTCCAGCTCAGCCAGAAGCTTACTGCACAGACTCAGGTTGGAAACCTCATCGTAGGATCCCACGTTGTAGACCTGACCCATCTGACCCTTGTGCAGGATCGTGTCAAAGGCATCAGCCGCATCGCCTGCGTACAGGTACCGCCGCGTTGGACTACCATCACCGTGGAGAACCACGGGCTTCCTGCGGTGTAGCAGACAACTGAACTTGGGGATGATCTTCTCCGGGTACTGGTGCGGGCCGTAGACGTTGTTGCTACGCACAATAATCACAGGCAATTTGAAACTCTTCTGGTACGAGTGGACCAGCATCTCCGCGGCGGCCTTGGACGCCGCATAGGGGTTCGTGGGCGCCAGGATGCTGCTCTCGAGCAGGTCGTCGTCGTCATCATTGACCTCGCCGTAGACCTCGTCGGTCGAGATGTGGATGAAGCGCTTGATGCCGACTTTCTTGGCGCTCTCGAGCAGCACGTGCGTGCCGTACACGTTGGTGTGCGTGAAGCCGTACGAGTTGCCGAAGCTGAGGTCGACGTGCGACTGCGCCGCGAAGTGGAAGACGGTGTCGATGTTGTACTTCTCAAGGCACGCGACGACTTCCTCTGGGTTAGTGATGTCGCCCTGGAAGAAGTTGAAATTCCGCTTGTCGTTCAGCATGCGCGTGTTGTTCAGCGACGCGCAGTAGTCCAACTTGTCGAAGGAGACAATGTTGTACGCATCGGGGTATTGCAACGTCAAATGTCGCACAAGCCAGCATGCACTATGCTCGTGTGTTAGTGGGCGCTCAATTACTGGGGCCTTGCGGCGGCTGTCAAAAGCAGACTTACATGAAACCTGCTCCTCCCGTGATCATGATGTTTTTCACATCCGGTAATGGCTCAAATTTGGTGCTGCCTATGAGGACAGGCGCCTGTTTCCAAACACCATAATCCTCAAAGAAGCTGGCGGAATGCCCGTGTCCCATTGTGGGACGCGCATTGCCATTGCTGTGACCATTTGTTCCTAGAGTGTCACAATCAGCACAAGCTAGTATCGCTCCGAGTCGATGTACACGAACCGTTTGAGTGGCCATTCTGAGTGCTGTTACCGTGTCCATTGGTGTGGGTCGTTGCCATGTTGGCGGTCAGGGAATACAAAGCGCTATTGGGATGCGATGTAGCTGCCAAGTGATGAAATTCAAAGGACACAATTTAATGAGTCTGAAGCGCTTGATCGAAGGACGAAAAGGAAGAGCAAAAGTGTCCAGAGCTCGAAGATCAGGCGCAAGATAAGGTTGACTTGAGTCACGTTTGTCCCTGGCTTGAGAAGCTGTCTTGGATCCGCGGGCAAGGGAGGTTTCGTTAAATATCCATATACCGCCAGCCACACGCGAGGCTATTTTCTGCAAGGGAGATGAGCGGAAGGTCATCAACAAGCAACAAGGGAGAACAATAACAGCACGCTTGGGTATCAAAAAAAAACAAAAAAAAAGGAGTGAGTTCCTTGCATGAAGGAGAGTTTGTGGTTGTTTGGTCTGTTGAGAAGGTTTTACGGTACGTAGTTAGTTCTACAGCGCGGCAAGCAGAACGTCTCGACTCGATACAAGCCCGCAAAGGCTAAAGAGAGTGACAATCCTCCACGCGGCTTTATTAGGTGCCCAGGTGGAGCTAGTCTGCGAACAAGGCTTGGGCCGTCGGGTCTCGTACTGGTACAAGCGTCTGAGGGTAAGGCTCTCAGACGGCGGCTGACGAGGCTTTGATGTCGCTTTCGCGTCAGGTCTGTCGACTGTTAAATCAGGCGATCCTCTCAAGACCAATCTTTGTTATCACCGGAGTTAGTTCCCTTGCCTTCGTTTACGCAATCCAAGGTGTAGACTCTTCACAATTCATCACACACTGTGAGGTTCTCACGCCTCTCTCATCGAATCGATATGCGCAGGCCTGAGAATCCCTGGCGCCAACATGGCATCAAGGCCCCCCTGCGTGCGATTTCATCTAGCTCAACCTTGAGGACTCGTACCTACAGTAGTGGCGGAGCGCCGGTTCTAGTTAGGGTTTCCGATCGAGTGGCCCGACTCCCTCTATCCGAGAGAGGGACAATTGATGGTTTTGACCCTGAAGCAAGGCCATCATACGGGCAACGAAAACAGATTACAGCCACGCAATACCTGAGCATGCCATATGCAGGGCAACACACACTGACGCCTCCGTCCCGGTGCCGCTTGCCGGTAGGTCCACTCAAAGGCGACGAGATCTGAAACTTGCTGGAGGATGCGATAGCGAGAACGCAGTCGGTGTAGATGTCTCGGTCGCCGACGGTACTGTGTAGACAACCGAGCGAGGCTGAAGACGTACCAATTCGTCAACGTTGGGCAGCCTTGCACGCAACAGTATGCGCCGGCATAATTCGGTCTGATACGGGCGCTTCAAGAGACACCACTCGACGATTGTATCTGCGTGTCTTGGTTCAGACCTGTCAGTCTCAGAACCCTCTACGCTTCCCCACTGGGGACGCTGTAACACTGGGAGTCTTGTGCCACGTGGGAGCCCGCGCATCGGCACAATCGGCAAGCAAGTACACGACATGAGCGTCGTCAACCTTCCCCACCTATGTAACGCACCTCATCAGCGCGGAGGCGGGGTCTGTTTGAGGACAGTGTCTTCTGCAAGACCCCTCAGACCACACGCAATGTAGGGACACTCGAAATGTGAGCTGTCGGCGATGGGCGGCACGACTGTGGGTCCCCATGGCACAGTCGAAATGTGTTCTTGAGAGCCATCCTCCATCAGGATCTGGGGAAAGCGTCTGTTATTGCCAGTGCACCGGAAGCTCTCTACTGTGGTGGGATGGGCAAATAAAAGCCTCCCATGTCAGGTAATGTGGGGCCACATTTTGTTCGTGAGTGTGGTGTGTGCACGAGCCATGAGTACCTCACAGGGATGGTTTTATGAAAGTACGAAACCACAGTACGTGACGGCGCTGGCACCTGACCCTTTCCGGGGCCGTGTCCCGCAGGCCGGTCTTCATAGCTTCGAGCATCTTCCGGCCCGGACCACTATGTTGATCGTCGCCGTACCGGATGCAGCCGCCGTGCTTTTTTTTGTCCTTTGTGAACGGCAAGTCCAGTACAATGCATACCATAGTAGGATTCATGTTGGATGAGATCATGGCCTTGGCAGCTCCCACGTCTCAGGCACGAATATGCATCCTTCTTGATCCCCCTTTTTGTTTTTTGTTTTTATTGCCCACGCTTAGCTCGGACCGTCGTCTCTAGCACTTCAATAGTAGACCTAGCGCATCTGCATCTCGAGCGCTGGACGCTAGGCTGCGTCGTACAGTAAGGTTTGAGCATCGATGCCATGGCTGGGCGCGTGTCGTGAACGGGCCAGCGCCGGAATTAGAGCCATGCGATAAAGACAGCTGAGCTTATGATGATGATCTTGTCGCCTCGGATTAACCAGGGTCGCCGTCGCAGAGGACGAGGAGGTCCATGCCGATGTGCTCGATGATCTTTTGCAGTCGATCTCCAGCAAAGTTTGCATGGCAAATCTTCTCGGTCGCATGATTTCCTCTCATACTTTCCCGCGACCAGATTAATTCACAACTTGGCAGGCCGAGGTGTGGTTCAGCGAGTCAACGTCTGGGAGGAACAAGTGTTTGGGAATCCGAGCTTACTTGCAGCAGTCCGAGACGCGCACTTTTTCGATAAGCTTAGCTTTGGAGTAGAGAAATGATGGCTGACTGTCCAACCCAGTACTTCCAGCTTCCACGGTACAGTAAGTACACTTTTTACCCATCAGACGAACCAGCGCGCAGTGGCAGACAAAAACGGACAGCGAGATCATACCTTGACGTCTCTTGTCCCGTACCGTTGTTGCTACAATACGACACTGAGGTTCGGGTTTCGAGGTTGAGGTGAAACTAGCCCTACCAAAACAGATCGCCACCACATCTGAAAGTATATGTGCCTTCAGCCCCAACGAGTCGAATCACCGAATAAACATTTCCAGGACCATCTACTCCGTACGGCACAGAAGTCGAAATTAACTTCAGTGCTCGCAGCATTTGAACAAAAGTACACAATACTGTGCGAGATACACTATGAAGTTGTACAGTTTTCAGTAAGCCCAACACACAAGGCACCGGTATTATTCCTATTCCTTCAATCCCGTAGGCGACATGTACCGGAACGTCTTGGGATCCTTGCCGACGAACGCCATGACAGCCAGCCCCAGTCACTGATTTCCTCTTGCCCCCTTTCATGCAGGGGTTCTTCGAAGGAGACCGCCGCAGACTGACGCGTGAAGGGAGGCTTGGTTCATGAGCTTCTCCATTAAGTTTTGCTCCCTTTCTTGCGCACATTTCTAACAAAATGATCGCCTTGGCCGATCCCTTCTTGACGGCGTAGATCGCCCGTGCCTCGTCCCTTGTTGTCCTCGTGTAGTAAATATACACTACTGACCTACCCTTTCGGCCTGAATACACTGCGTATACGGCATTGTGTCCCCTCACTCTCCTTCCCTCTCACTTATGCCGCATCCGGCTCGTTGGCACACTTTACTCTGCGCCCTCGACTACGCCGTCCAGTAATCGCCAGGCAACTGGCAAGACGCGGCGTGACTTGACCCAGGTCTACTTCTCACTCTGACCTTGCATACATTCCGTCAGCCTTGATCATCAAGTGCTCACTGTGCTGTACTTTTAGACGCACCATATCTCTCTCTCTCACACACACACACACACACAGCGACCAAAATGGCCTCGGAAGACGGACGATCAGACATGGGAGGCTCCAGTACTTCGTCCCATACCGAAGCAGGGCATGAGGATATCAGCGAGAAGCACGCTTTTATTCGTGACGATGAGAGTTTATCCACTTTAAAATCACCAACGGTTTACCAGGACAGCAATCACGACGGGGATCGTCATGAAGACGAGGAACTGCTTCCACAGGAGCTGGAGAAGCCGGAACCACCAAAGCCCTCGGCCGCGTCTGGAATGATATGGATTGTGGTCAACACTCTGGCGACCGTCGGAATTGTGAGTTTCCTTGAAGGGTATTCAGGGGGTATACTTCCAGGCGCACCTCAACTAACACAACCTCCCAGGTCTTCACCAACAAAGCCATCTTCTCCGACCCGTCTCTCAAGCTCGCCCAGCTCACCTTCGCCTGCTTCCACTTCTGCATCACCTTCGTCACGCTCTTCATCCTCTCACGGCAGCGCTTCGGCTACTTCGAGCCCCGCCGCACCTCCATCCGCGCCATCTTCCCGCTCTCCGTGGCCATGGCCCTCAACGTCATCCTGCCGAACCTCTCGCTCGCCTTCTCCAGCGTCACCTTCTACCAGGTCGCGCGGATCCTGCTCACGCCCTGCGTCGCGCTCATGAACTTCGTCCTCTACCAGGCGACGCTGCCGCGGCAGGCCCTGATCGCGCTGATCCCCGCGTGCGCCGGCGTCGGCATGGTCAGCTACTACGACAGCCTGCCCGCGGCCAATGCGACCGTCAAAACGACGAGCGGGCTGGGCGTCGTGTTTGCGTTCCTGGGCATCTTTGCTAGCTCGCTTTACACGGTCTGGATCGGCGCGTACCACCGCAAGCTGCAGATGAGCTCGATGCAGCTGCTGTACAACCAGGCGCCTGTGTCGGCGGTCATGTTGCTCTATGTGATTCCGTTTGTGGATACGTTCCCGGTGTGGACCGAGGTGCCGGTTAACCGGTGGGTGATGATCTTGATCGTGAGTACTCTGCCTCTATTCTTCCAAGTGTGTACTCGGTCATGCACGGCGTCGTGAACAAGGCTGTGCTGCTATCTTGGGACAATCCCGGGATACCGCTGCAGCACATCTTTCTCCACTCGTTCCAGCTGTCCAGGACCAGGAGCATGGAGGTGCATGTCGTGCTTGCGACTCGCGTGTTGGAAGCATGGTAGCTGACTCGGCGTGTGTGCAATTTTAGTCGGGTGGCTTTGCTGCACTCATCAACATCTCGCAATTCTTCATCATCGCCCAGACCGGCCCCGTCTCGAGTACCGTCGTGGGCCATGTCAAGACGTGTACCATCGTGGCGCTTGGTTGGATGACCTCGGGCAGAGCGATCGGGGATAAATCCGTCATGGGCGTGTTTGTCGCTATTGGCGGCATTATCGGGTAAGTCGGATTGTCCCGCTGTCACAGCAGTCTTGTGGAATCTCCATTGCTGACCGCTTTTAGCTACTCTGTCGTGATGCTCAAGGAAAACAAGAAGAAGCCGGGTCAGGGTGTGAAATGAGCGGAGCGTGCTTGCGTTTCCGATTGCGTGGTACAGCAGTGCCACGACTAGTGATTTCCTACAAGGCGTTTCTGGAATATTTATACCGAGGGAAGCGAGGAGATATACGTAGATTCTACCTTGGGGTAGAACCTGACTTGAAAAGTCGGGCATCCGAATGTCACGACAGAAGATACCTAGACAACGTACCGTGTATTACCGGACGATGGGGACGGGCTGAATCAAGAATAGATTTCTTGTGACCAACTCGATATTCTGCGTGTGCTACCGTCGCCTCTGCGCTGAGAAAAATGGTCGGTGAGAGGCAGCGATAGTGGCGTTAAGCCGACAACGCTCAGCCTTTCGTAGTCTTCATGTCAGCCCTATTCAAGCAAGCCACAGTGTGCGACAGGAGTACCACTCCATGCTTCGTAATAATGAAGACAAGAGGAGGCTAGTCAAAAGCTCAGGCTTCCTGCACAAGGAACTCATGAGAGTCCTGCACAGTAGTAGGTGATGGCAAAAATGCCGGCAGAATCTGTCAGCTTGCTCTGTGAGCGAGAATTCTCGAAATGCTCCTGGCATAACAATCGGGCTCCATCACCAGAACATACAACCGTGAGTGACAAATGGTATCATCTTGATTTGGGTATCGCAAATTGCTCCGAGCGCAACTACCTCCGTGCGACTCCTCCATGGCCGCCTGGTCATTTAGAGGTTGAATCTCGTGCGCACCTTCTCCATTCCTGCCTGCCACTCCCACGACAGCGCATCCTCGCCCTCGCTACCTGCACGACCGATTCCCTTATCGACGCGGCGAAGCTTGAGGGTGCAGCGAGGCCCCAGCTCCTGGAGTCCAGCCCGGATACCCTCGACGCCCTTGAGTTCTGTACCATCAGCAGACTGCACGCTCTTCTCTGTCGCTCTCTTGTCACGGAAGCTGGAAGTAAATCAGCAAGCGTTCTGCTGCGCATGTTGACATGTAGTGCTTTTACTTACACATATCTGTGGCGGCGAAGAAAAATGTAATCACGCTGATTGTGCAGCGTCACCACCTGGCGCGCCTCGATATCCGGCCGTGGGGGAAACAATGTCTGGAAGCTCTTTGCGGCTAGCAGACCAAGACTGCTCTTGAAGTTGTTGAGCAGCAGCTCCGGGTAGAACTCGTCCTGCGCATTTCCGTGGCCTGGCAACTTCGAGCCCTCAACCCAATTGTTGACGGAGTACGTCAACGTCGGGCCGCTAGGCAGGTGTACAACCGTCAACCTGTTCGGCTTCTTTTGATCCTCGTTGAGCACTAACACGGTGCTGTAGTCCCTGTTTGTCGCAAACTTGCAAATCTCCCTGACGCTGTATTTGTGTCCGTAGCGATGAGCTGATCGCCGTATGTACTCGGAGTTGGGGAACAGCGACATAAGAATGCCGGCCTCCTTGTGTAGAGTTGAGTTGATGGATGTCGTGATGAGTACCTTTGGAACCCTCGGTGGTTCTTCGTTGAAGAGGCTCGGGAACTTTTTGGCTAGCACGGCGGGTGTCATGTCGAAGTTCGTGCTGGTGGTAGAGGGTGCGAGACTGGGTTGCCTCTGTGCTCGTTTTGCGCGCATCTTCTCCATGCGGGCTTTCAAAGCGTCTTCATCCTCTTCCTCGTCTGAGCCCAACATGCTGTCCGCATCCTCATCGTCCTCATCTTTCTCGCCCTCGTCCATTGCACCCTCGAGGGCAGCTTGCTCCTCCTCTTCGAGCTTGCGCCGCTTGACGGCGGCCACGTCGATGCTGGTGTACAAGCTGTCCTCATCGCCATCGTCCCATACTCGCTTCTGGTCGAGGGTCTTCGTTGGGTTGCGAGCAAGACGCGCTGCCTTGAGTTCGGGGTCCTTCGCTTCGATCTTCCTGCGACGCATGCGCTCCTCGCGCTTCTCCTTGCCCGATTTCTGCTTGTTTTCGATGTTGAGCTCTTTTCGTCGGAGCTTGTTGCCCGGAATTCTGTTCATGGAACCCATCTTGGCGACGTCGTGAAGACTTGTTGTAGAGTGGGTGGAAGATGGGTGTATGGAAAACGGGACCAGAATTGCATGTGAGGATTTTGGCGGGTCCTAGAAATTCTTTGGAGAGGTTGAAATTCTGTACAGGGGTACCCCTCCGGGGCTTGGCAGGCCGTTCGTTGTGACTGCGGGGAGCTTCGCAGTCGCTAGCATGGGGGGCCTTTTGGGGACCTGCAGTCGTTGATTTTGAGTCACTCAAACTTCACAGCTCTTCTCCGAAGCTGCTCCTTTCGCCCTCTCCAAAAGCTCTAGCCATTGACTTCCCTTTGCGCTACTCTATCTTCGAGTGCATGCAGGCTCTGAGACCTTCGGCTCTTTCCCGGGCACTCGCTGGCACAAAGTCTCGAAACATCAGCCTCTCGAAGCACTCGAGCAATCCAAGAAGCTTGGTTCGCTCATTCACCTCGTCCAAAACCCTACACGCAGCCGTAGCATATACATCCAAACGGTCAGCGATGGCGACAATGAACACCAAAACCGGCCAGTCGATCGATCGACAGGTCATGGATTCGATGCTGCGCCGTCGCATGTTCTACACCCCAGCATTCGAGATCTACGGTGGCGTTGCCGGCCTCTACGACTACGGCCCCCCAGGCTGCGCACTCCAGGCAAACCTAGTCGATACATGGCGCAAGCACTTCGTCCTCGAGGAGGATATGCTCGAGGTTGACTGCAGCGTCTTAACGCCCCACGAGGTCTTCAAGACTAGCGGCCACGTCGACAAATTCGCCGACTGGATGTGCAAGGACCCAAAGAACGGGGATATACTGCGTGCCGACCACTTCGTTGAGGCTGTTCTGGAGGCGAGACTGAAGGGCGACAAGGAGGCCCGTGGGCAGAAGGTCGAGGAGAAGGAGGAGGACCCCAAGAAGAAGAAGAAGAAGCACAAGTCCGTCGCCGTTCGGCTGGACGACGCCGTGGCCAAGGAGTACGAGGAGGTTCTGGCTCAAATCGACAACTACAATGGCGAGCAACTCGGGCAGCTCATCAAGAAGTACGAGCTCAAGAATCCCGAGACTGGCCTCGAACCATCGCCGCCCGTGCCCTTCAACCTCATGTTCCAGACCAGCATTGGCCCTTCCTCCAACCTTGCCGGCTTTCTCAGGCCTGAGACCGCCCAGGGCCAGTTCGTGAACTTCCAGAAACTCCTCGAATTCAACATGCAGAACATGCCCTTCGCCTCCGCATCCATTGGCAAGTCTTACCGAAACGAGATCGCGCCCCGCGCTGGCTTGCTCCGTGTGCGCGAGTTCCTCATGGCAGAGATTGAGCACTTCGTCGACCCCGAGGGCGGCAAGAAGCACCCAAGATTCGCAGAGGTGAAGGATGTGGAGCTGGTGCTTCTGGACAAGGAGACGCAGCTGTCGGGCAAGACCGACTTGAAGAAGATGACCATTGGCCAAGCGGTCAAGGACAAGGTCGTGGACAACGAGACGCTGGGCTACTTCATCGCACGGATCCACTTGTTCCTGACGAGAATTGGCGCAGATATGTCCAAAGTCCGTTTCAGACAACACATGGCCAACGAAATGGCCCACTACGCCTGCGACTGCTGGGACGCCGAGATGCTGACCTCGTACGGCTGGATAGAGTGCGTCGGCTGCGCCGACCGTTCCGCGTACGACTTGACAGTCCACAAGGACAAGACCGGCGCACCGCTCGTTGTGCGCGAGACGCTCGACACGCCCATCGTCGAGCAGATGTGGGCCCTGGACATCGAGAAGAAGAAGTTCGGCCCGCAGTTCAAGAAGGATGGCAAGGCCATCGCCGAGGTCTTGGAGACTGGTCTCTCGCAAGAGCAGCTCGAGGCTTTTGCGAAGCAGCTGGAGTCAGACGGCAGCTTTGATGTCGACGTCCCAAGTGTTGCGGGCGGCAAGGCGACGGTTAGCAAAGATTTTGTCAAGATCGAGTACAAGACCGTGACTACGCACGTCAGAGAGTACACGCCCAATGTTATTGAGCCGTCATTTGGTATCGGCAGAATCCTGTACTCGCTGATCGAGCACAACTACTGGACTCGTAGCACGGAGGGCGGCGACGATGCTCGTGGTGTAAGTCAAGCCCTGAAAAACTCCATTGGTACATATTTCCCGTTTTGCTGACACTCACATGCTTAGGTCCTCTCCTTCCCTCCTGCAGTAGCACCCACAAAGGTCCTCATCGTGCCGCTCTCTAAAAATGAGGAATTCACCCCCGTCGCGCGCAAAATCGGCCAGGGGCTCCGCGCCCTTGGCATTTCCAGCCGCGTCGACGACTCGAGCGCCACCATCGGCAAGCGATACAGCCGCAACGACGAGCTGGGCACGCCGTTCGGCATCACGATCGACTTCCAGACCGTCAAGGACGGCACCGTGACGCTGCGTGAGCGCGACACAACTACGCAGGTCCGTGCGGACGAGAGCAAGATCCTGGAGGCGGTCCAGGCGATGGTGACTGGCCGCAAGGCGTGGAAGGACATCGAGAGCGAGTTACCCAAGTTTGAGGGCCAGGAGCTGGAGATTCGGTAGAGTTGATTGAAAAGGCGCAAAAGAGGACATAGCAAAATTTTGAGACACAAGAGTCGCACAGAGGTACATAATTGCCATCGTACTGAGATTCTCAATCACACGGACAGGTGGCCCAACGGCGATACTATACGCGCATCACTAATGGCTGCCAACAAGGCTGGCGCCAACAAGGCTGTCATATTTCCATCCTGACCAATCGCCTACCTGAAGAGACCCCATCAGCAGGGGAGCGGCAGGTCAATTCCGCTAATAATAAATGGACCCGCATCACCAACAGAGATATGAGGTCTTCCACGCAATCTTGGCGTGCGGTGCAGCCATTCTCTGCGCTTCTTCATCGCGTCAGTGCCTCGATCTAACCAGGTGTAGTTCTTCTTCGACGGTGCGTGATGCGGTCGAAGACTGTGCTTGTTGGTGGCCAGCTCGCGGTCCTGTCTCTGCTGATTGTCTTGATAGTATGGTATCAGGATGTGCTAGCCGAGCGATTTCAGCCCATCCAGAGTCTTATTCCTACTCACGGTCGGTCAAATTTACACTACTCTAGAAGAGGACACGTAATTAATGATCTGGGCTGACATTGGAAATACAGACATTCCAAGGCCTGTCAATAACTCAACAGAGGTCACCGGTGAGAAGGAGAAGGAGAGTGCCATCGCAATTCCTAGCGACACCAACAGCCAAAATGACGAAGCAATTTCAGACGATACGGCTGCCTTGAATGATCCTTCCAAAGTCCCGAGCGACACGTCAAGGTCGGACTATGTGCGAGCCATTTTCGATCCAGCCGACACCACGTTCCCACGGCTGGAGTGTCCCGAGCCAGATGCCGCTGCCATGGCACGGTACGCAGCAGTACTGAAACACGGCAGTAACACGACATCTCCAGAACTCGTCAGATATTTCTTCGCCCTCGACCTAACACAATGCGTTGACCTGCTGCCGCGTCTCATGGGCAGCATCATCGAGGCCATCCGCTTCCTGGGACCCGAGAACTGCGCGCTCTCCATCGTCGAGGGCAACTCGGACGACGGCACGCCCGAGGTGCTCGAGGCATTGCGCGCCAAGGTGGAAGCCTTGGGCTCCGAGTACTTCTTCGAGACGAGTACTGTGGATCCGAAGGCCGACGAGCGCATCGTGGGCCTAGCTGCGCTGAGGAACCTTGCTGTCCAGCCTATGCTGGACGACGCGCGCCGGTACTCGGAGGACGAGACGACCGTTGTCTTTATTAATGATGTCGCCGCCTGTATGGAGGATATCCTGGAGCTGGCGTACCAGCGGGTGCACTTGGCGGCGGACATGACTTGCGCGATGGACTGGACTTATCTCGGGCGAGATCCTACGTTCTACGACGTGTGGATCGCGAGAACGATGTCTGGGGAATCTTTCTTCAACATACCGGCGGATGGGAGCTGGGACAATGTGAGTCTTTCATCTACGAGGCCCTGCTCTTCGGGAGAAGGACCGTATGCTTACTAGACGTTCAAGGCTTGGAACCTATTTTGGAAAGACACAGACTCCAAGAGCCGCTGGCTTTCGCACGTCCCGTTCCAAGTTTTCAGCTGCTGGAACGGGGCTGTCGCCTTCACTGCTAAGCCGATCCTAAGTCGAAACGTAATTTTTAGGAGTAGTCATCCGGGAGAGTGCTATCAAGGCGAACCGGAACTTCTCTGCAAAGACCTGTGGCATAAGGGGTACGGCAAGATCGCCGTCGTTCCCGCTGTCAACCTTGAGTACTCGGACCATCGCGGCAAGGACCTGAAGGCCTTGAAGGGATATACCTCTAAATGGGTGGGACTGGAGCAGGATGAGAGCTCCAAGATTGGCTGGAGGGAAAGTCCTCCGGAATTGGTCAAGTGTATGGACATAATGGAAGGATCAGGCTGGAGGCCGTGGAATGAGACACTGAGTTAGACAGCACTATGAAATACTAAGTAGTTGCAAGACTGTAAAACTCATCGAATCATCATGCTTACAAAATATGAGATAGGCGGGAAAGAGATTGCTAACTTGAATTCCTTGAATTCGGTGAACACTATGTCCAATTTTGACGCGAAGAGATATTAAAGGTAAATCAGTTTTGAAAAAATATAGTTACAGTGGCCGAGAGGGGGGAGGTTGACGCGTTCCCCTGGAGGACGTAATATTCCAAACGCTTGAGAACTTTGATAACTTTACTCCACAACCACTCGTGAACAGGAAACCGCTTTCTACTTTCACCCTACTGTACATAGCATCTCTGCGCTCCAAAATTAAATCGCACTGCTGCGTCTCCAGAATGAAAGCCCTCGGCAACCTGCCTCCGGAGGTGAGGACGCAAATATGGGAATTCTGCCTACCTGATCCAGAAACCCCCGAGATCTACTTTTTTGAGCTAGAAGACTTCAAGCACCTGTCTAACACCGACGGCGGATCCGACAGCGGCTCTGACGCCGGCTCCGACGCTGAATGGGAGGCCGAGCGCGAAGTCCCCATCGGTGTGCCCGTGATAATGCATGTCAGTCAACCTCTCCCAATTCCCGAATCTTATTTCTGTAAAGCCATCCACCATGACATCTCCCAAGACATCCGAGACCGCTAAGCAAAGCAGTCGGAGTAGCTCTGCCACGAGTCGCGCACCCACGCCCAGGCCCGCCTCACCTTCAAGACCATCAGCAGCGACGGGCTAGAGGTGCCATGCAGGCCCTACCGGCCGGCGACCGACGTCTTCGCCGTGCGCGGCTACGAATTCGACGATTTCTTCGCGGCCGCAATGGACGGCGTCAACGCAGAATTCTATGCCAAGGAGAAAGGCGTCCCTGGGGACAAGTTCCACCGCGCGCTGTGCCGCGAGATCGCCCACCTCGCCATCGACGCCGGGCTGTTCGAGCTGGACGAGGGCGTGGGGCTCGACTCGCTCATCCATGAGATGACGAGGCTCCGGCACCTGTCCATTGTGCTTCACCGCACGGGCAGGAAGGCCGCCGCGGCGAAGAAGAGGAAGGAGGTCGATCCTAGCAGGCGCTGCAAGCTGGTGCCGTTCACAGATGCCAAGGGGCTGATGATCGCCGGGAAGAGGACGACGGAGGTGGAGGTGGATGAATTTATTGGGGGACTGATGGACGAATCGGCCTTGTGGGAGATCGCTTCCCAGTCGCCGAATGATAAAGAAACCGGCGAGTGGCTGTTCGAAACGAAGGCAATGGAGATGGTGTGCGCTCCAGGGATCGTATGAACGTCAGGGTGTTCCTTAGAAGCTGTCGCTGTTGGAACAAGGGACGCACTTCAGAGGTCTAGCTAGATGATTATCACATACCGTGAAGGGACAGATCAGGTAGTCGCATGTAATAGTCGGTAGAGGCACAGATGGCGGAATTATGATCCTTTGGTGTCAATTCACCAGAAATATTACCAATATCAGCCCAGCTTGCGCCTCCCTCTACCCCTCCAACGCCCCGCATAACAAGAAAGAATACAAAGCAAAGATCCAGACCCAAAGCCGTCGGCCAGCATCGCTCTCATGCCGTTTCACCATTCATTTGGGGCACATTCCACGCGTTCTGCTGTCGCTTCAAACCCGCCATGAAATCACCACTGGTGGCAAGCACAGAGGCTGCGAGATCGGGTTTAGATGCATGCCAATCCTCTTCGAAATTGTTCAGACAATTTTCACCTTCCGCAGCCTACGCCCCTGTATTCCGCGCCTTCCACTTTTCCCTGATCATTGGGCCGGCGTCTTCCAACATCTGGCGCGTAACAGGGTTGTTTATGCTTTCGATGACCTTCTCGACCGTGCTGGTATGATTCGCGTTGGGCTTGTCGTCCCGGAACCGAGACATACGCCACCGACCCTGCTCATCCACGTAACACTCGATAACTCGGCCCGACAGCGGGTCTTCTAGGCTCTTCAGATCCTCCCATTCGCCTTCGGTGAGGAACAGCTCGCCGTACTGGCTGTGGTTTCTGGCCTGGTTATTGTTGTCGCCGAGCCAAACCCAGAGTGTGGCGCGCGATACACTCTCGTAGTCCACGTAAGGTTTCGTCACACCGTCCTCAATGTCCATCTCATCTGGTTCGACCATTGGAAATTCCAGTTGCACCTTGAAGTCGACCGAGTTCTCTTCTGCGGGCTTCCACTTGAGGATATGCTCGTCGGTGCCGAATTTGTACGGCGTCTCGCGACAGGTGAAGATCAATCCGTCGTTGCCGTGCGTCAAATGGGGAAGCACCTCGTTGAACATCTTGGTGATGCCATAGGACAGCTGCATATCCTTCATGACCAACTTGAAGGCTTGAAACTTCAGCTCGTCCGGGTATTTCTTAAACAACTTGTTGTATGGTCTGTAAATGTTCTGCTGAAGGTAGGCAAGGCGCTTATCCAGGGGGCGCTCAATCAGCAACAGGCCGTCGAGGACCAGGCAATCGAAGACAAGGAATGAGGGCATTTCGGAGCCGTCGGGCTGGCGATCCATGACTAACTCGCCATCAATAATGGTGTCGACGTGGAAGGCGCCTTCATCGTTCTCGCGAGGGAAGTGCAGGTTACGATGATGGATAAAGTAGTAGTCGTTCCTTCGGTCGATGAGGTAGACGGTCTCGGCGTTCTGCTCATCCTTCGTCAAATAGAGTAGGTATCGTATGCCATCGGTCTTTTCGCAAACGTAGTAACTGTGACGCGCCAGTCAGTGGAAGTCCTCGTCGCAAGCTCGTCGCATAAATCGTCGCGTCTGATTTCAGAATGGCAGACATACTCTTTCTGCATCAGATCGTGGATGTGACGTTTGGAGAAGCTCACTGGTTGAGCACCTGGAAAGCTTGGTTGCTTCCGTTTCAAGAGGGCAGCGACCTCTGCGCGAAGGTCGTGAAGGAGTGGCCCATCAGCTGGAATACCCGGCGCATCGATCTTTCTAAGAGGACCCGCATTCTCGTCCATTGTCGCCATATTGATGAGTTTTGCTTTCGATTATCGCATGTCTCGAAGCCTGGAAATCGAGCCAGACAAAGAAGGCAGATTGAGAGTCGAGGTTGAAAGCATGGATAGTTCAGAAGTTCGCTGAAGAGCAACGGACGTCAAGAGGATACCTGCAGTACAGGGATGCTGTGCGCTGCCTGCCGCCCACGCGTCTCCACTGCGGTTGCCGTTCTGAAGGTCTCCACAGCGCTACACCAGAACCTGGCGTTCAAGACTACCTAGGTACTTAGGCCTGGGTACACAGCTGCACCAGGATAGCACTTCAACCGTTCTCTCACATACCTCATGAAATAGTAGTGTCCGTCTTCTGGGACAGCTCCAACGAATTTGTCCCTCCTGCGGAAATAGTCTCGTGTAGACTCTCTCACAGGGAGTCTCTTGCGGGAACAAGCGAACGTGAAGTAATCGAATGGTATTGACCGCCTGTGCTATGGGGTAGGTAATCGACGGTATTAAACAATTACAGCCCTGTTGGCTTGTAGCCGTCGTGGAAATGTAGGGCTTCCGCTAAGAATGATCATGATCTCGTACCGTCCGTTACAGTAGAGTTCCGCCCTCCTGCCTAAGCTTCGTCGATCTTATCGACTTCCGTTCTGGCATCCTCCCACGTCTCCTTATTCTTCTTTGCCCATTCGATTTGACTCTTCGCATACGCAAGCTAGATTTTAAGTGTCAGTCGACTAAAGGCAGATATATCACGGGGCGAATATCTTGGTAGTGCGGTAGATGACTTCAACAAATTTGAGACTTACCATGTACTTTCTCAGGTCGTCCTCCTTCTCCTGCTGGAACCGCTTCATATCTTTCAGGACACTGGCACTGGCGTCTTTCACATCCTGAGCAACAGCAACCTGTGCTTGTTCAAGCTGGGCGATAGACTCGCGCGTTCTTCCAATGGTATCACGTCGAGTCTTCTCCGGATCAACGTCAGCGACACCCTGTATCGCATGTCGAATAGGGCCAAAAATCTTGTTCGTGATCGAGTTTCCGCTCGGTGCCTTCTTATGACTTGAGCTGTTGTTGGTCCTCTCTGGCGCGCCGATCTTGGCCGATGGCGCTGAAGATATATCACCGTGTGTGGGTGGGAAATCCGAGTCGATAGATGCAGTATCTTCTTGGCTGCCGTCTCTACGATGCCGGTTTGGTGACTCGTGAACACTCGTGGATCTCCTGGGTGGCTGATGCTGCTGACTGCCACTGAGATATTGGTCGATTCTCTTAGCCTCTGCCTCGCTCCGTTCCAGCTGGTCCAGCAATTGCCGCTTCTTGTTGAGCTCGTCGTTGGTCATCTCCTGCTGCACCCGTTTGAGAACCCGATACTTCAGCACCCCGCGGACCACTCCAGCAAATTGTGCATTCTCCCTCATCGGTTCAGCAAAGCTGGCGCCCAGTGAGGTGGACAGCTCCTCCGTGGCCACATATGACATGTCCACCGCTTGACCAATCCTCTCTATGACCGGACCAAGATTAGGATCCTGCTCGGATAGCGCAAAAGCATTGTACTTTGCACCAAGTTCCGACAGGTCGGCTGACAGCGCTGACAAGTGGCTGAGTGTGCGACGATTCACCTTCTCCATAGGACCCATAGTCAGCTGTTCCAGCTCTTTAATCGACTGCTCGAACGAAGTGAAGTAGGGGTCTAGCTCTTGTTCGCTGAGACGTGCATCCTCCGGCGGAAAGCGAGCCAATCCAGGGTTACTACTCGTGCCGAAAGCCGCTTCGACACCTGGACCTTGCATGGACTGTGACCTCAGCTTCGCGGAAGCCGCTGGGACAGGTAAGTAGCTGTGAGCCGGTGTTGGATTGGCGGTATCCAAGGGAGGGGCTCTGTAAATGGACTTTGGTATGGATGTGACAGGGTGAGAATGAAGAACCTCAGTCTATTCATCATGATTAGCCTCCTTTCAGCTTGCAGCCAAGGGTCCAGTCTCACCCAGCTCGCATTGGGGTCTAGAAACCGCCACCAGACACCATCCACGCGGACCTGCTCCATCCTCCGACAGCGGTTCAGGAACACAGCGAGCATGCGCTTGCGCAAATCGATAATTTGCTGGTCTTGCTTCGCATTGGTCGGGTTGGCAGCATAGTCGGCCATGGTATGCTTCTCGGGAATGGGTGGAATGATGAGGGTAGGGTGAAGTCGGCAAAGCGCATCGCGAAGGGACGCGAACTCAGAGTACCGTCGGCGTACTTCGAGATCCTATTGGACTTGTCAGTCACAAGTCACAGACCAGCAACAGAAAGCATGCTGCTTACGCCTGTTCTGATCGTATACACGATGTGTCTGCCACCACTCTCGATACTCTTGCCAGCATCTGTAATCAAAACCGGTAGCTCCGGGTTTTCGTAGAGAATCTGTTCGATGCGGCTATCGTAGCCTCCGGGCTTCCTTCGCGGAACCAGCTGCGCCTGGACCTCGTCATCTTCGTCGCTATCGATCGGATGTGCCGGCGCACTTTGACTGAACTGGTCAGACTGCTCTAGTACTTGAGAAGCATCGTATTGAGGGTCTATATAGTCCCAATCAGAGTCAGTATCATCGGCTGAAGAGTCCAGAGGGATCTCGGTGAATATGGCCATTGTCTGGAGTCTGGTCTGGGAGACTTGAAAAGCACATACATTCTGTAGGAGATGTAGGGTTGGTGATAGAAGAGGTAAACGAGTCGCGCCTGTCAAAGTCATCCCCATAAGGATTGTTGTCTTCGTCGTTCCACATGGTGTCGGCACCTGGCAGGCTTCTCGACCGACCGCGGTGTTTATGGACAAGACGTTGTCAAAGGACAGAGCTGATTCTGAAGTGAGTCAAAGTCTCAGCTGTCAAAGACTTGTAGTATCGTCTTTGTCGCGATGCTGGGCGACCAGATAGGTAACTTGTTGGCAGCAGAGTTGGTGAGGGACAATGAAGCTTATTCGTCTCCACCAGAGCACCTTCTTGGAGTCGTGACAGGAGCATTGGGCAATGACGAAGCTTGTGGGGCAGGAACCCCTGCACGAACAATTGTATCCCGGTGCCCTGCAGTTCACCCCCTAACCCTCCCTATAGCCACTAAGTGTATATTGTACAATATTGAAGTGTCGACTATTTCTATCATGGCGATATCGTCTTCTTTGTATTTGTTTCCACAGAAAATGCATATGGCATATTCTTGTATGATCCAATTTCTTGCAGGATAATTTTGTTTAGTTGGGTCTATTGTAAGCTAGCTCAGCTGCCTTCCAAGGCTCTGTAGGATATGTCTTCATGGGATAGATTTCCACAAGATAATATTGTATAAAATGGTTCCATTTGGCACTATCTTCTGTGCATGGTCTTTGGCAGAATATGAACTTTTAGCATGGGGTTTCAAGGTGTAGTCTCCAGAATTGGCAATGACAATGGATCCATCTCAGTCAATTTGCTTGCTGTGCTCGCAGCTAAAATGTCACCGCATGCTGCACAGATTTAACTCACACCTCGCCCCTCTTCGCATCCATAAAGGTGGTTGCAGTTTACACGGTGGCAGGAAACCACCAAGATATTTTGTATTATGTACGATCCAGAATCAGTAACAGAACAAGGCGCCTCATGACCCAGTAGGAGGCGCCGTATCCTTCCCAACTCTCTTGTTGACCTTCTCTCTATGCTGCTTGTTTCTGAGATGAACAGCAAAATTATCTGCGCTTTCACCTGGCCCGGGCGTATATAGCTTGCCCGGACAGTCCGTGCACCTGATACGTGGGAGGAACATCCACTTGACGCCTGGGGGCGTCGTGCCAGCTGGCGGAGCAGGCGCTATAATGATTTCTGTCTCCGCGTTGACAGCACAATGCCGCATGGTGCCTTCAAACGCATCGTGCACCCAGGTTTGTCCGAGACCATCGAGAGCTGCTTTGAGCCAGTCTGGCGTAGGAGGCTTCGTGGCATTAGCATCAGACACGTAACACACCATACTGGACAAAACTTACAGGAACAAGGGCGGGTTGGCCAGCAGCAGGCGGTGGAGGAGCATCCACGCGACCCAATTGAGGCTGTGGAGGCTGTGGAGTCGCACCGGTGTGACTGGGAGTTTTCGTGAGAGACGGTTTCGACGTTGAAGGTGTTCCTGGCGCTGGCGGTCGCATGCTGCCAGGCTGACTTGGCGTTTGCGCGCCTCCGAGGGATAAAGGCTTGCCCAACCTCCAATTCACCAGCATAGCCCTCAATCTTTCGTGGCTCCTGGGATACTTGATCCTCACAAGGTAACGTGGCTCATCGATGGGCGTCTCCTGGAGCTCCCGTCCGAAGGGTCGTCTAGATGAGGATACTCTTGTTTCGTGGTGATGGGTGATGACCTCGGGTGTTTCTGACCGGCCGAGCTGTGTCATCTTCTGTTGCGCCGCAGTGGCAGCACCGCGCATGCCCCTAGTTCTGGCGGTGCCCTGCGAAATTTGTGCCTGTGCAGGCGAGTCTTGTCCAGAGTCGTCGCTATCTTCCGAATCTGAAAAGCCACCATCGTGACCGGCACCTGCTCTCCTTCCTCTGCCACTGGCGCCTCCCACTCTCTTGTACAGTCCGCTCTCGTCGATCGACCGAGCAGCGCCTGGTAGGGTGTCCGAAACAATCATTGTCCTGATCGTCCTTTGGCGTTCCTTCAGATCCGGGAGTACAGGCCCGCCGCGCCTGTTTACTGACCGCTTCTGCTTGCGCTGCTCTCTCAAGAATGCACCTTCACTCTTTTCGAGTTCGGCCTCGGTGAGCTGCCAGACATATGGCGCGTAGTCCTTGGCCTGCTGTTGTGGCCTAAATACGGTTGGTAGCGGTGAAGGGAGTAAAGCCGCAACAAGATCCGCGTCGTCGACAGGCCGTCCGTCGAACGGATGGCCTATTGAGTACAGACTGCGGGTGAAGAGCTGAATTTGCTCCCGGATGCAATGTGCTATCGCGGTAGTGAACTCTCCTGAAAGAGACAGATCCAGCGCCATGGACTGCGCAAATTCCTCAGGAGAGTTATTGGGGTTATTGATATCCCACTCGAACTGATCGACTAGGTTTATTGGACCAATTGCGATGTTGAGCTTGATCAATATCCTCATTTCGTCGTTCTTGTACGCGGAGTATGGCAGCTCGGGGTCCAGCGCGTCCTCATCCGAGTAGACCATAGGGAAGAAGTCGTTAAGCTGATCCCGGATCTGCTGCTGGACTTGTTCAATGACCGGTCTGGCCGAGGGCTGCTTGAGACCCATGTCCTCGACGAGTCCCTGGGAGAAAAGGCCAACCTCGGTAATTCTGTCGTGCAAATTCCAGGTGAAGGTGTCGCGTAGCCTGATTTTATCGACGTCCACCTCTACTCTTACTGGCACCAGTTCCTCATACTGCTCAGCCTGCTCCCTCATATTCTTCCGGCTCGGCCGGGCCAGAGCTGGGGTGGTTCGGTTCCCCGGCCGCTGTTTATCTTTGGGGTAAATCAGACGCGGCGCTTCCCCTGGCTCAAGGTCGGTGAAGCCATTGCCATGTCCTGCGTAGCCCTGGCCATACAGCTTGGAGGGAGGGAAATGTTGGCGATGCTCCGTGTTGACGGCGCGGAACTCTGTGATCGCGGCATGGCGCTTCTTGGAGGACTCCTCGAGCTTGCTCTGTGCCTTGGACAGGGCTGCGGTCGCAATCTTGTCGCGGTTGATGATCGTCTCCAGTCTGATTCTCTTGAAAGACTCGTTGTCGCGCACAGGTGCGGCGGTCTCGAGGGATGGTTCTTTCGAGGTCGGGCCCTTCGGGATTGATGTCTCAGCTTCGCCATCCTCGGCCGCGGATGCTGTCGCTGATGCGCTCCCGGATGCGCCAGCTACGGAGGGCTGGTCAGCACCGGTGGCAGGCACCTGAACTGGTGTAGAGGAGGATGCCTCTGCATTAGCTGGGTCGCCCGAAGAAGACGCCATGAATCACTGCTTGAGAGGCTCGTTGAAGACGAGAGCAGAGGTCCCAAGCCGCGGGCAAGAAGTCTGGGACAGTGAGGCTCTCTCGCAACAGCAGCCGCAGCAACACAACTGACGTCCCAGCAAGGGGAAGTCAAGATGTACGCAGTGTCAGCAAGAAGGATTCGATATGATGTTGATGTGATGCTGGCCGCAAAGATACAAAAAGGCCCAAAAACGCAAGCAATAAGTTGTGAATATGCAGTCGCGTAAGTTCGCGCTCCTCAGTACCTTGCGGCCGGGGATAATACTGGGACCACACCGTGTCGCATGGGAACGAACGGAGGAGCTCCTATCCGCCCCGGTCAAACCTTCCACCAGCCACGGGTAGCCGACCTTGCCAAGTTCACTATGCGACAAGCACGGAACTAATAGGGGCGTCACATAATGTACTACAGGACTTATACACTAACAAATCGTGTGCAGAGCCACATGCAATCTCACTACATTGTGATCTGAAGCTGTGTAGGGCCACTTGAGAAACTATGGGTTATATAGGTTGAACAGATAGAACAATGTGGCATGGTGCAGCACCTAGACTCATAATGATTTTCAGGCAAATATTCCTCAACACCGCTGTCCCTTAACCTGTACAGATGCACCGGCTTTGAGCTATGGGCAAGTTGCGCATAATTGGTTGTAGGAATACTTGGATGCCACTTAAGTCAAGCTCCAGCTACCTAAAACATCATCATTTACACACCTGCACAAGAGATGACTTTAGAGCTATAGTAGACACCTAGGCAGGTAGAGCTATTGTACACCTATACTGGGATACTAAAGTGAGTAAGTAGCTGAGCTCTATTTGCCTATAGACAGACCTTCAATAGCTTCTAATATCCTTACATCCCTCCAACTTTGGTAGAAAGTCAGACTCAATTATCATATAATGCGCTTCAAAAGTCATACAGGAAATCAGATAGCAAGTTGTACTTTTTGTGTGCTTTGAGTATCTTTGGCTTGGACAATGGCATAAACCATGGAAGGTGGGCTGTTATTGTCAATTACCCACAGGGCAGCACCTCCCACGAAACCCCTCCAGAAAAGAGGGGTCACAGTCAAAAAACTGCTTGGATCTGGGACCTGCAGACCTGCACCTGCACTCCTTCTTCCGTCACCTCCTCCACTCTCTGCTCCTACAACCTCGAGTCCTCACTTTCACCTCCCAACTCTCGACTGCCCATCTCCATTCGTTGTTTCTCCCATACCTAGCCCGACCACTCGGACTACCAATAACTGCAAAGATGGCCACCGAAGAGAAGGAAGTTGGTCAGTTACCTACTACCCTTTGAGCGCCCCACCTTGCCCTCGTGCTTTCACTGTCACAACCTCTGCCTCTACCCTCTTGACTCAATGACATGGTGACAAGCTTCCCTTTGTATCACAAAGCTGTAACGCTTGTGGCATCTGCTGCCTAAAACTGCTATCCCTCCTAGAGAAGTGCCACACAGCTCAACAACACATTGCTCCAGTACTGAACCAAATTGACAGACTACTCCCTCAACAACCCCGACACCTTGACCAAGTACAAGACCGCTGCCGAGATCTCCGAGAAGGTCCTGGCTGCTGTCAAGGATCTCTGTGTCGCCGGCGAGAAGATCAACGAGATCTGTGAGAAGGGTGACAAGCTTATTGAGGAGGAGGTAGCCAAGGTTTACCGTGGAAAGAAGATCTCCAAGGGTACTACTACACAGGCTTGCGGCTACACTGCCTACCGACGTGTTGGACTGACGTCTTCACAGGTTTCTCCCACCCCACCACCGTTTCGCCCAGCTCCTTCGTAACCCCCTACACTCCGCTGAAGACCGATGCGGCCGAGGCTACCGTTGAGCTTCAGGAGGGCGAGCCAGTCAAGATCCAGCTTGGTGCTCAGATCGATGGCTTCGCCTCCATCGCCTGCGACACCATCATCGTCTCGGCCAAGGACAAGGCCCAGGATGTGATTGAGGGCCGCACCGCCGACGTCATGCTGGCCACCCACTACGCAAACGAGCTTCTCCTGAGGTTGATGCTCCCCGCTGGAGTGCTGGCTTCCGGCACGGACGAGGAGAAGGCCAAAGCCGCTGCTGCCAAGCCCAGGACTCAGGGCCAGATGAACGCCCTGATCGAGAAGGTCGCCAAGAGCTACGAGGTCAACATTGTGGAGAGTACCACCTCCTGGCTGTTTGAGCGCAACGAGATCGAGGGCAAGAAGAAGATCGTCATTGCCCCTAGTGATGGTTCCTCCAAGGGCGACGGTCTCCCTGAGATTGGCGATGTCTGGGGTGTTGAGATGGGCATGAGCTTGGGATCTGGAAAGGTGAAGAAGCTTGACCAGAGGCCCACATTGCACCGTCGCACTGCTACCCCTACGCCGCTCAAGCGCCCCAGCTCGCGGAAGGTCTACAGCGAGGTGCAGAAGAAGTACAACCTGTTCCCCTTCAGCTTGCGCCAATTCGAGGACGAGAAGGACGCCAAGATCGGCGCCATCGAGCCTGTACGTGCTGGAGCCTTCCGGCAATACGAGGTTGTGGGTGAGAAGGACAACTCACCTGTGGTCCGGACCTGGACGACCATTGGTAAGACGAAACATACATGGCAATGAAGGCATGGCAGCTAACGTGGAATCTTAGCCATCACCAAAAACGGCATCACCAAGATTGGTGCGCCTCCCGCCTGGGACTTGACCAAGTTCAAGACCGACAAGAAGATCACCGATGAGGAGATCCTCAAGATTCTGGAGCAACCTCTGTCCAAGAACAAGGGCAAGAAGAAGAAGGCTGCTGCCAAGACCGAGACCGCAACCGCCGCCTAAAGGATGGGCTTGACTTCTGACTAGGCTGGCTATTGTCGAGCAGTCTTGGTAGATCAGTAAGGCTGCTTGGCTGCTCATGGGATGCTTCTATGAGCACACTCAAAGGAGTAAAGTTGTGCAAGGGCTTCGCCCTGGACAACGGAAAATTTATGCATACTTTGGGATACGAACTGGGCTTGCAACTCATGCAATGATGAGTACACATGCATCAAAAATACTGCTGGGGTCTAGGAGCGCAGCAGTGCAATATCGGAGAACCTAAGTCAAGTAGCACGACCATATTCAATATGGTCCTTGACCATACGGCAATCCACACAAGACTATCCCACGAATACTTATCAACGGCAAGCGAACGTACGGCGCGTTAGCATATGGGATGTCATCTGAATGCATATTTTATAGGATCGCATGGTGACCATGTGATGCCATAACCACTTTCAACATACTCGCGTTGTATGCTCTTTGGCTATCCGAGTGCCTTTTCCGCTTCGTCATTTACGAATGACGACTTATGCACAGCCATACATGTAGCAGTCTCACAGGTGCATATTCAGTAGGTCACGAAGCGAAGGAATGTCAGATTCACATAAGACGGCCCCTTGATCTACGGTCTTGTGTAATCTGCAAGATGGCCCTGGCGCGGAACGAGAACCACAGGAAATTCATCGTTACTTCCTTCGGAAAGCAATCTTGGAACCTTACATACGAGGGGAATGCAAGTACCGGTGTAATTGTCAATACAGCTCAGGGGATGTAATCAAGGACCAGTTGACAAAATATAGCGCTGACGGGAACTCCAACGACCCTAAAACTTGGGAGACAGGGGGCCTAATACGCGCCGGAGCCTCGCACCTCCCCTGAATTTTCCAGGTTCTCGACCCAACATCCCCGGAGGGCGCTGCTGCAGCAAAACAAACTAATTGTTCTGCACTTTGCCTCGACGGACGCACATGCCCGAGAAGCTGTAAGTCGAGTCGATTCAGAGCATCGCGTCGAATTTAAGCTGACTCCGAATCCACAGGAACTTTTGTCGCGAGGCGCGTGTTATCAACCCTTCTCGAGTGCTGCGAACCTGAAGCTCGAAAAAGAGGCACGCCACCACCACAGCCCAGGCGGCTTGCAGCCTGCCAAGGTGCTCGGAGAGACCATGTCCGCCCCTCCCACGACACGAGCCTCGCGCTCGCGATACTCGAGTCCGGCGGTGGGAGGAGCAGCAGTCGCGCGAGCCGAGGGCAGCAGTCGAGGGAGAGGCGCAGACAAGGACAAAGCTAGGCCCGGCAGCAGTGCCGCTCGTACACCCTCGGCCGCTCGCCAGTCTTCGACAGAACGGTCCCGGCGTTTTATGGAGAACTGGATCGAGCCGGAGCGCGTGCGGTTACCGAGTTTCCAGGAGCATGGCCTTGTCAGGCAGGGCGTGCTGGAGACTATGGAGCCTCTGGGGACTGTTCCAAAGCCGGCTTTGATCAAGAAGCTTACGGGAGCTGGGAAGGAAGCAAGTCCGACGCCTAGTGCGCGCGGAAGCAAAAAGAAGAAGATTATTCTCACGAGAAAAACTGGACCTTCGATAGGGAACGGTACTGCTGGGGCTACTGCTGCTTGGTCGTCTGCACTAGGTCTTCCGGAACTCATGTCGGACATCCAGTCGCCCAGTCCGTCAACGGTGGCCACACCGCAGCCTGGGACCTCGCCTATTTCCACGCCGGTACCAGCAACTATGCCAGTGCAGACCTCAGACTCAGCCGCTGTGCAGGACAGCTCGCCTGTGCCTACGCCGAAGCTGGAGCAGCTGGAAACGCCTACCATATTACCTCTCTCTGATCCTGTTTCTGAGCAGACACCTGAACCCCAGCTTGATGCCGCCTCGCAGCCTCCGCCTTCATCACCGCCTAATATGTGGGACAAGATTCATAGAGACCACCTCCGGCCACCTGCTTCCACCTCAAACCCGTTCCTTCCGGACCCCATCAAGGAATCAATCGAAGACACTACCTCAAGGAATCTTCCCGGCACACCACAGTCGGTGCATTCTAGTGCGTCAACTTATGATAGTGTCACGGACGAGTACTACAAGCGCGGTACATCGATCCCATCCAGATCACTCTTCAACATGCCCTATAGACGCGTCGCAGGTGTGGAGGGTGTGAGATCTGCGTCTGCCATGGACGCAGATGAGGATCCGACGGCTGCGTTTGCTCGCCAGCAGCAGCGCATTCCGCAACCCCCACTTGGGCCATGGTACACGGATGCGGAGCTCACTCGCATCATCCAACAAAAGGATGTGGTAAAGACAGCCATCGAACGTGGTGTGGCCGAGGCCATCAAGCACCGCTGCTATGTTGATGCTTATGCTCTCCGTTTCGCCTACGATGAACATCACGAGAATGCGCGCTTCTTGTTGCAGACCGAAGCAGTCTACAGACAAATGGCCACCAAGGAAGCTGCGGGCGAATGGGCTCGCACATTGCAGCCATACAAAGCCCAAGGCCTGAAGAACCAGACTGGGCTGAAGTACTTCGTGCCAGAGGCTGAGACTGACAAAGACTTTGATTATGAGACCCACAAGCCGCTGCCGGCTCCATATTCACACCTTGTGTCTATCGACATGAGCGAGGTGCGAAATGGCAGGCGTAAGCAAGCCACAACCAGCGCGCCTGGCGTTCTTATTCACGACGACGAACAAAATACGACACAGCCACATGTGGGTGAGACTGATTTACACGAGGCAGAAGCCCAGCTTGACGAGGCCGAGGAGCCCGAGCGGGTCGCCACACCGCCCCGCAAGAGGCAGAAAACGCAAACTCAGACTCGCGACTCGCCCAAAGTCCGCGAGGCTTCAACACCTCTTGAGCGCGCCATGGACATTGTGAACGAAGGCACAGATGCCGCATCATCAGTACCTCGGGAAACTCGGGCGGGCTCCAACATCAGTGATGTTTCGTCTCTGTCGTCTGCTCGCAGCATAACGCCAGTTGAGGAGCCTGTTGTGGGGGAGGCTGTCAAGACTGCACAGCCTGGTGAAAATCAGGCGTCAACGCAAGACATGCAGGATGGCGAGGCGGGCGCACAGCGAGTGCAGGAACAATTGGGTGCAGCAAGTGAAGGAGTTGTAGGCGTGAGTACGGGCGTGGATGGCACCAGCGCAGCAGAGCAGGCTGCTGTGGTGCAGCCAATCAAAGAGCCGCTCAGACGGTTACCCGCAAGAAAAGCTAGGGAATTGGCCCCAAACGCTTACTACCTTGTTCCTCACGACTCAGATGCCGCCTCCAATTTCGACCCGCCTCAATCTCACACTCACTCTCATTCCTCCAACATCGCCGCCGAAACACCCGACGATGCTATGTCGCTCGGCAAACAACAAAACACCAACGGGAATGGCACTGCACCAACAGCCACAAACACTTCTTCCTCCTCCTCAAAACTGCCCAAGAGAAGCCAAAGGGGCCTGCCAGATTATGCACCGACACAGAAGTTAGATCCGGCGGACGACAAGCTGTTGATGCGCATGGCCGCTCAGAAGAGGACTCATGATCGGACAGAGGAGGCACGGGCAAAGCGTGACAGTTTCATAAGACGCGAGTCGCCGCCTGACCCCGTGCCTACCGAATCGCGGCCGGCCTCGTCGTCTTCGTCGCTGTCGTCCGTGCCAGAGGTGGATGAGATGGACATAGATCTTGAGCACATCGCTCTGAGGACTCGTCCAGCTGTTGCAGCAAGTGGAAGGGGTACGCGCACCACTAAGCGTGGTCACGATGAGGTCGAGGATGATAATACACCGTTCTCAATTGACTTTGGTGGCGAGCCTGGCACGAGTACGGGAGGACCTTCACGCGCTGTCACGCCGCGCCCGCAGAAGAAACAGAAGAAGGAGGTCCGGCGATTCAAGCAATCGTGAGTGCACTTTCATCATCATTTCCATCATTCTTGGTCGCTATCTTGCATACTTCAACGCCGTGTTCGTTCTCGGGGTGCAAAACAAGCGAATGCGCGTCATGAGATGAAGCAACGTGGCGCTCGGATTGATCCAAAATCACGCGACGTGTACCTCGACCACAGTTGCCATGACAGTCATCGTATGAAATGCAATACTAACGCTCTTTATCCTTACAGGCCGACTAAGAACAAAGCTGGGCCCTCTGCTGCTGCTGGTGTTGTTCCCACTCGGGCTGCTAACCGCTCAAGCCCGGTGACGAATGGGCCTGCAAGCAATCAGGTACGTTGTGTCTGACTTCTTTATCACTGTCACCGCGCCTGTTATCTTTCACTTTCACTTGCCACGATTCTATCAATTCCATCAGAAGCGCCGCTTGCACTGCGCGCGTGCAGTCCTCTCACTAGCTGGTGTCAGCTGTGTTTGTGTGAGCAAGGCTGAGTCCGACACACCCGCGTCTTATCCACGGTTCTGGGCGGCCCAACCCTGTCCATGACATGGCACACCGCCACGCCTCCCTGTCTCTATGTCTCACAAACGCATCTGATCATCCTAATCCTCCAATCGACTGACTGATTTATTCGCATAGGAGGAGAACGATGACTTCTGCTCCTTCTGTGGTGGGAGCGGTAACTTGGTCTGCTGCGATGGCTGCAACAAGGCCTTCCACTACATGGACCATGAGCCTGTTGTCGACCCCAACGAGGACGCTGCTTGGTTTTGCTGGGACTGCATGGTCAAGCGTGACCCCAGTCTTGTCGGCGAGTACAAGGGACCCTTTGGCGCCTTGATGACGAACCTAGACAAGCGACATGCAAAAGCTTTCACTCTTCCCAAGAAGATCCGAGAATACTTTGAAGGTGTACGCACAGGTGCTGATGGGGAGTATGAGGAGTTTGTGCCTCCGACAAAGGGAAAGTAAGTCTTGTCACTACAATCCAATATGCCTCTGTCATTTGTACCTCCCAGCCACTGACAGCCCAAACCAGAAAGAAGAAGGAGACTGAAGAGGAGAAGAAGAAGGAGTTTGACTTTTACCAGCTCGCTGACAAAGACAACAACCCTATCCTCTGCCACTCTTGCTCTCAGTGTGCAGACTCCACTGATGGCAGGCGACCCATTGTGCCTTGCAGCCTCTGTGGCCTGTGGTGGCATGCCGACTGCCTTGATCCTCCGAAATCCCAACCTCCTAATCCGAAGTCTTTTGTGTGCCCCTGTCACATCGATGACCTACTGTCCAAGGTCCCTGGGCAACTGGGTCCTGCTCACAGATTCCGAAAGATCAAGGGCTCTTCCGAGATCAACTATACCTTCCGCCGCGGCAACATCAACAATGGTTGGATAGATATTGAAGATGATTTGTCCGAGGACGAGGCCAGGCGGGCTCCCATAGGCTTGCGAGACCCTGAAAGCTGGGGGAAGAAGTACATTGTGCCCGGTTCGGGTGTCAGGGATGACTTCATCGCCACGTATGTTGCATATGCTTCTGGTGTTACTTGATTCTTGCTAACACGAACCAAAGGATCGGCCGTCCACGCAAATATCGGTCCAAGACTGCACAGTCAAGTGTCAAATACGGCGAGGATGCAGAAGAGCGTTTCGAAGCTGCTCTCAGCATCTTGGCTTTCTCTCGGAACACTGACAACGCCGACTCTGGGTCTGCGTCTGCTGGGATCATCACCACAGAGCCGAGTGTCCCCATCACGGACGAGGCAATCGTTATCGCAAATGAGGCCGAGCTCGAAAAGATGCAACAACAGATACAGCAGTTGCAGGACAAGATCAGCGCCCAGCTTCGTCTGCGGGCCGAAGAAAGCGAGCCTCGGCGCAGTCTGTCCACCAGGCCGAAAAGCAAACGGGTCGCGGTTTCTGAAACTCCCAAGCAACGCTTTGAAGTCGTGGAGGACTCCGAGAATGAAGTCGAGTCGACCACGGTCGAGGACGTTGGCACCGCACCTGACGCTAAAGATCTGGATCTTGATCAGAATCAAGGAGCAGCTGAAGAAGCCAACGAGACTTATGCCAATAAGAGTCAAGGCACCGAACTTCATACGGCCCTGGGACACGGGTTTTCGCCTGAGCGCTCTGCTGCCTCTACGTCTCCACAGCTGAATGGGCCCAATGGTTTCGCCCCACCGTCCAGCGGCGAGACAACCTTTACCGAGGATGACCTCGGCCGTGAGCATGTCGTCAAGGCCGCAGCCGACAAAACCATCGAGCACGCTGTTGACGCAGCCCTCACCCCACCTGCAGACATCGCAAAGGACGGCGATGATCTGCCCACCAAACTTGCAACTGTCAAGCCTACGTTCAACGGTGTTGAGACGCCCGAGACCACTGTTCTAGACCAGGCTACATCGCCTGTCGGAGCAGAAGGCATGGAGTTTGAGGAGTACGTGCTCGAGTAGAGCGGGCTATTTGCCTCTGCGTCTCACGTCTCGCTCGTCGAACACTATTCGGCATTCCAGATACGGAGGTCTGCAATTGCACTCCGATTATATCCAAATTTACCCCAACCACACGTCATCCCTTTTACATGAGACCGTTCCAATGTCCCTCCAATCAGGCTATCGAAGTATGCATCATTGGGAGATAACATTTCCGGGACACTGGTCAGAGCTGCATTCTGTACCGCCTGCAAAGCAGAATTCGAATTTGCCTGAGATGATGGCAGAGGTCCGTGCCGTCTATTAGCTCGCAGTTGTGTTACCTTGGCGGGAGCACAGAGATGAATGTTCAACCATACGAAGGGGTTGATGGAGAAACAAGCAATACGTCTTTGTGCGTACAGAGTGTATTACTCCCATGCATTCGATTCGAGCTCACGAGACAGAACACCACGATACCTGCATGTGTATAGTATCCGCACCATAAGTTGTCGAGCTTCCCACCTTGTCTTTAAAAGCATCGGCAAAGGAGTTTTCGGGTTGACGAGAGAGTTGCCACTTTTGACAAGATTGATGAGCATGCACGCGGTGTGGGGCGAGGCTGAGGATGTGCCAGCTTCTCGACAGGCCCAGAGCATAGATGTTGATTAATTGAACTGGGTTGCTATGCTATGCTATGCATGTTTCGTGTGCTTTGCTGTGGCGCGGCCTCGGGCTCAATAGTCCCCTTGCGTTTTCAACGTGTGCATACTCCTGGGGTATGCGCATCGATGAGAGCGGTAGCTGTCGGCGTAGTTGAGAGCATTCAAGATATCAACCCGCGGAAACTTTGTGGGCGAAGAGGCAACCGAAACCATCCTTTCGCCTATCCATGGCTTCAACCCCATTCTACAGCATCCCGCTCAACTAGGCTCACAATCACTTAGCACAGAACAATAACTGGACCCACACATCCACATACTCAAGTCGCACCTGCTGTTGTCGAACGTGGGTATGGCTCATTATGTATTTTCCCAAAGATAACTAAATGCTGCAAAACGCCGGCTTGGACCAACCCATGCACTCTCTCACACTCTCTTTCGCCCTGAGGCCCCCGCCATATGTACTATACGTCCAGCCAGCAGACAGGGTAAAGCGTCCATCCAATGCTATTGGCTCAAAGAGCCCACTCACCCGCGTCGTCATCGGCGCAGACAAACGGCTCATCGATCCTCTTGATGGCGTAATCACTACACAAGATACTACACAAACAGATGTTAGCAAGAATGCGTGATATCACAGACAGACATTCAGCAGCGCAGGGGAACACTCACCAAGCCGAGGCAATCAGCCCATCCAGCTCCCTCACCACCGCCTCCCTCCTCTCGCCCTGCACCAGACCCCTCGTGACCATAGCCTGACACTCCCTTATGCGCTTCCCGCGCCCCACGCCCGCCTGCTTCAGCACCTCGCGGCCCAGGCAATCGCTGTGGAACGCGTGCTGGCACGGAAACACAAAGAATTGCCTGCTCAGCAACGGCAAGCTGCAGACGTAGCACTTCTCGCCGGGCTCGACGATCGCGTAGCGGTGGTCGAGCCCCGCGATGTCGAGCTTGATGTTGGCGGCTGTCTGCGAGCTCTCGTCCATTTCTTTCTTCAGCGAGTCGATGTTGCGCGAGTAGTCCTCGAGCGCGGCGCAGATCTCCTCTTTGAAGTCGTCGATGACGACGAAGTCGGGGAAGAAGGGGATGAGGTCTTCGATGCGGAGGAGGTCGTTGCATTTCTTGAGGAAGTCGATGGCCGTTTTGATGCCGTTGCTTTGGCTGATGACCTTTTTGGCGACGGCGAGCCAGAGGCGTTTGCGAAGTTGGGGGTTGCTCATGGGGCGGTCGGCGATTAGGGAGGCGAGCTCGATCTCATCGTGGGAGAGGGCGAGGTCGACGGCTTGAAGGTATTGGCCCATGTTTGTATAGATGTGGACGCAGGAGAGGACGCGTTTATGTTGTATGCATAATCGTAGGGCGAAATCGCGGTCGAAATGCGGCTCGTCACCTTGTGATTCGAGGTAAGAGAGGAGAGCGGACTCATCGCGCGAGGGGTGTGAGGCGTATATGGACACGAGTGTATTGTGGACGGCGGCATCGACGGAGTTGAGCTGATTGACCACGTAGAGGAGGTAGCGGACCGCTTGATTCTGGCCTAGCGAGCCCTTGTGTTGCCTGTCGTACTCGAGCAGGGCGGGTATTAGGTTGCGAGGGTTGAGGTTCGACTGGCGCATGAGAATCTCAATAAGATCCGTGGCAGCGTTGGTCATCAACACGCTGCTGAATCGATAGAAGACACTCGGGTCTGTCTGTCTCTTCAAGACGTTCAACGTCTCGGGCCACCTCTCACGCTGGACCCAATACGATAGGACGTAGTTGTAATCGTTCGCCACATTCGCAAAGAACAGCAGTTCGTCCTCTCTCCCGTGACTGCTGATAATGTCGTAAACCGTCCTCTTGTCCAAATCCGACTTGTGCCTAGTAACAAAGTCCTGGTATTCACTCCGCACCATCGCGAGCTGCTCCTCCGTCTGTGTTTGATTCAGATCCTCAGCCAGCTCCGCCTTGGTAACTATTGTGTCGTCGAGCGTGTTCAGCTTCGCCATGTATATCTCGATCAGCCACGTAGCGATCATGATCCGCTGCATGATCGAGGCCTTCTTAAAAGTCCCAAGCTTGGCGAGAAGGTACTTCCTCAGCGCATCGTGTTGGCCATTGTCGAGCAACGTCAGCGCGACCTCTTCGAAAGGCTTGCTGCTTTTTCCGTAAACGCCAGCCGCATCGCTGAACAGCCCTTTGCTGATCAGATAATCGCCACTTGCCTTAGCCACGGCATCCTTCTGTGCTGGAGAGTGTGCATATTGCAGCGCGGCATCAAATTGCTGTTGCTCAAGCATGATCTTCCAAATGTCACGGTCCTCATCCCTCACCACAATCTCGAAGATGTCCGTTGCCGTAAACAGCCAGAATGTGTTCTTCTGCGTGTCCACACAGAGACCCACCGCCCTTTGTCCATGGTCGAGAATCAGCTCATCGTAAACCTGCGCACCGGTGAGTCGGTTGGCCGCCACCACACGCCCGCCGATCAAGCTTATTATGTGCCACTGCGTCAAAGCGATGGCCTCAATATTATCCACCGTCGACCGCCGCCTCATGGCCGGATCCGTCGACGCCGAAAGCTGTGCCCGCGGTAAAAGCTTCGAGTCCGCAAAGACCTTGTTCCCCAGATCCGGGCCCTGCGGCGTGAGAAGAAGCTTCCCGTGAAAGACCCCCTGGCTGTTCAGCCACGCAAACGTCCTCTCCGGCGCAACAGCCTCATACAGCGCGCCCGCCTCGCCCGCCGGGTCCGGACTGATCACCAACCCAGACCCAGTCGCGCCCGCCGTCCGCGACAGCTCATGCACAATTGGCTGCTCGGCGTCGAACAGCTTCGTGTAAATCGACCCGCCGCCCTCATGGTGCCGTCCGCCGACCTTGCCCGTGAGGTGATACAGCCTCGTCTGCGTCGCAACCAGGACACGGCGCATCTCACTGCGGCCCGGGAGCACGTCGACCCAGAGCCCTGTGACGGGGCCATCGGGCACCTTTTGCAACACCTTGAGGAACTTCTCCTCCTTGCGATAGAACTCGGTGGTGGGCTCGATGTAGGCCTCGTAGACGTTACCGTCGCTGGCGCCGAAGAGGATCTCGCGCGTCGAGGCGGTGGGGAGGGCGGGGTTCCAGGCGACACATTCGATCGAGACGCCGCGGAGGCGGGCGAGGGCGCGCGGGGCGCGGGACTGTGAGTGCAGGTAGTAGTTCTCGCCGAGGGAGGTGCAGATGATGAGGTGCGAGGCGGTGGGGTCGAGGAACATGCGGCGGATGACGCCTGCTTCGGAGGGTTTCTTGGGGAGGTCGATATCTAAATACATACTTTGTCAGCCATCGAGCACGACCAGACTTCGCAAGTTCGCTAGTAGCCTCTTGTTGACATGACAGTTCCGGGCCCAGCGCTGTGCACATACCGTCGATATCCTCCGGCCTCTCCAAGTCAATCCTCAAGATCCTCCCCGTGCTCAGCGCGAGTATGAGCACATTGTTAGCGACCTGCGCAGCGACAAAGTCGGCAGCGATCGAGAAGGCGAGCTGCACGGGCTCGACATTGAAGATGGGCAGCTGGGGGATGCCATTGTCTGCCAGGTCGCCGGTCGCTGCGAAGCCGCCGCCGTTGGATATGGAGAGTGACATGGTTCCTGTGTGTCATGGGCTATTTGTGACCGTCATAGTCACCGGTCTTGTTCGTCGGCGAGTGTACATACACAGCAGCTCGGTCGGAGCTGTGGTCGCTGGTGTGGTGGTTTTGGTAAGTTGCAGGCGGTGATTAGATAGGATGCGTGCCTGCCGCTTGTAGCTCTTGCGGGGGCGACGTCAGCGATTCAACAAATATTCAAACGTCACCGCAGTAAATTATAGGCAACTTTCCATATAATTCCTCCTGTAATTCATATGCTATGTAACGATCGCCTGCAACTCTATCGTCTGTGGCATACTGGCTTGTGGCATAATCGCGAGTGGCATAAATCCCTACATGAGGATCAAATTGGGGGGGGGGGCTCTCTCTCTCTGTCCGTAGCCTGGTGTAGCATAGAATTATGTGCTCTTTGTCAATCAACTCAATTACCATAATCGCATTTTGACGCCATAACTATGGGCCATAATAATCTATCACCTCCCAAAAGGTTGCCTGCCTGTGTATCAAATCCCACAAATGTTCCCATCCACTCCACCCGCTCCTTCTCTGTCTCTAGTCGGTCCAGTTACCAACTGTTTTACTCAAAAGTGCCTTTCCCCCCCCCCCCCTTTTCCACCAAGCAGCTCGCATGTGCGCTCATGCAACGATGCTGACGAGCGCTCTGGGGAATTAATATGCATTGGGGTTTTTTGGTCTTGGCAGAATTAAAGACAGACGCCTGCAAGGTACACAAACGCACACAAGTCATCTTGCTTGCTTCTCTACCGAAGCTGAGACTGATCCAATGATGATGTGCTGAGCAGAAAGTATGGCAACAAGGTAAAACATTGTTGGGCGTCATGCCGCTCTCCTTTTTCTTCCACAGCCGCAACGGTGTCTGCAGTCGCCTTGTCTGGTACAACATTCGGTTCACAGCAGCGTCGCCACTCCCTCGCTGTTGGTGATTTATTTCGAGTGCTTCTTGAAAGCCAAAAGCTCCGACAGCTGAGGGACGGGGCATCCGTGCTTGAGGAAGTCGTGCTCCAACAGTTCCCGGGCTGAAGCTCGGGACTTGACGTCCACACAAAGACACACCGAGAGGAAAGCCTTGAGCTCCTTGCTCAGCTTCTCGGGCTTCTTGAGGCGTGGTGTTCCGTTGGTCGCGATCAAATACAAGGCCTTCAGGGGCTCCTCGTTCAGGTATGGTGGCTCGGACTCGATCATCTCAATGGCCATGATACCCAGGGACCAGATGTCAACCTTGGGGCCGTATTCCTTTTGCTTGACAACCTCAGGTGCCATCCAGTAAGGCGTGCCCACCATGGTGGCACGCTTCGATTTGGTCTCGGTGAGCTTGGCGCAGAAACCGAAATCGGCTGCAATGTGTGGTTAGCAAGTGAGTGCAGATTCGCCTGGATGAGGAACACATACTGATTTTGACTTGTCCGTTGGCATCCAACAAGACGTTGTCACTCTTGATATCACGGTGGATAATGTTCTGCGCGTGAAGATGCTCCAGACCCCGGCATGTCTACATATACCAGTTAGCATTGTCCAGCTTGTTCCGTAATGCACATTGCTCACCTCAAGGCAAATGGTCGAAATCTGCTCCTCGGTGATCACAGGGTTGTTGTCAATGACGTCGGTCAGCGCACCACCCTCCATGTACTCCATCACCACCCACAACTCTGTATCTCCGTTACGCAAGAACGAGTCCAAATAGTTGACAATGTTCTCGTGCTGGCTGTCCTTCATGACCATAATTTCGTTCACAATCAGCTCCTTGCGAGGCTGGTGAGCAAGGTCCATCTGCTTGATAGCCACAGGCTTGTTCTGGTTCCTGACCTTGGCCACGTACACGGAACCAGAGGCACCTTGGCCAATCTTCTTCTGCTTGGCGTAAAGCTGGGTAGGGTCCTCTTTCGACACAATCTCCTTGAGCCTTTTCATAACATCAGCCTCGGACATGGTCGACATGCGCACCTCCTGCTTCTTCTTCTCCTGTTCCGCCGGAGTAGGCTTGGCCGTGAGTGCTGCCTCAGCAGCCTTGATTCCATCAGCCTGGGCATTGTTCTTGTTTCCGACGTTGAGAGGCTTGACAGCAGGAGCAGGAAGTCGCGATGGTGGCTGGTTCTGAGAGCCGTTGATCTTTGACGAGGGTGCGCTACCATTGGGGTATCGAGTAGCCGGAGACTGAGGCACGTTTTGACGCAGTTTCTCCTGTTCCCGGACAGAGGAGGAGCTCTGCTGCGTCTGCAAGGGTGGTCGTTGGGAGCTCGAGGGCGGCGGTGGTGCCGGTCTCTGCGCGCGCAAATCTGCTGGGTTGGCCGATTTCTTGGGGGCCGATGGAGCCTGGCGGGTGGGGTTGTAACGATCAGATTGCCCACCGCTGGAGCCTCCATATCCTCCCAGCTCTTGTTGGGCCATAGGAACTTTCTTCTGAGGAATGGAAGCATTGTAGGCCTCCATATCCAACCGGTTCTGCTCCTGCTCCCTCCGTCGCGCCTCTTCTTCCTGGCGGTAATTTTCTTGTTGTTGGCGATACCTGTCCTCGGCACCATAGTTGGACTGCGAAGACTGCATAGGCGGCCGCTGATCGGATTGAATTGGTCTTTGCGGCTGGCTTTGGCTTATGCTGCTCTGAGATTGGGCCGTAGTGTAGGCGGGCCGTTGTGGAGGTTGCGGTGCTTGTCGAGGAGGGGCGATCCCGGAGCCGCCGGCGTATCCTAACTGTTTGTTTCCCATAGAATTTGGAGGAGGAGTGGGCGTGAGGCTGGGGTATTGAGCCGGGTTCTCGGCGCGCTTGGTGAGGTCGGAGTAGAAGTCAAGGACCTCAAACACAGCCTGCGGGTTTCGCTCGTAGTCCTCCTTGGTGATGGCAGACGAGTTGAGCAGCTTGGACCACTCCGGTGGCAAGCCAACGAATTCGCCAGTCTGAGGGTCGAAGCCGACGTGAACGGCATGGGAGAAGTTGGTGGGATTGCTGACGCCGCCCATGCCGGGGCATCTAGCATATATGAAGTCTATCCACTCGTACAAATCGTCGTCACTCTTGACCCGGATTTGCAGAGATCTCGTTGTGCCATCATCGTCTCCTGGACTGGTTGAGGAGCCATTCGAGTGTCGCTTGACCTCGAAGATGGTTCCAGCAGCCTCGACTCGCCCCACATTAATCACATCTTTCAGAAACAGCGTATAGGACACCTTGCCGCCTTCTTGCTTGTGGAAGTCCAAAGCCTCTTTTCGCAAGACTAGGAACTTCTGCTTCCACGGCTGGATGAAGTTCTTGCTCTCCTTGACCTGCGCCCAGCCCTCTTTGATGACAGCCACGCCGCCCATGCCATCGGTGCGGTTGTTGAGTGGGAGTGCTATGGTCGAGCCGCTATATTGTGTGGGCGCTCGGTTGATCTGGTTGTTGAGGGACATCTGGGCCATGCTGTTGGGGAGGGTCTGCTGGCTAGGCGTGTAGTTGAGACGAGGTCCGCCGCCGCCACCACCGCCGCCGCCCTGGCTGCCGGGTGGGCGAGGGGCCGGGCCAGGGTTCATGAATTGGCCCGAGGTGTACATGCTGCGAGTGGAAGACGCGGTCAGCGAATTGTTCACGACGAAGTCGCTGTTGAGGGAAGATCGTGTAGGTGCGTGGCTGAAAGAGTACCGGGTTGCGGGCTGGGGTGCAGTGGCAACCTTAGTCCAACCACCTGGTGTTTGGCATTGTGCTAATGTTGCATCGATTGTGACGGTGGGCCAACGATGTTTGAGGTGGAGGGCGGGACAGAATGGACACGTACTTGGGGGCTGCCATTGTGAAAGTAGTTCAACTCGCAAGGCGAGGCGAGGTGATGTTGCGTATTTGTCTGTCGTGGACGCGGGAGAAGGCGCGAGGGGCAGCTTTCCAAAACGAGGCAGTCGTTGTCCGGACAAACAAAGATCTCGAGTGCAAGGTCAGGCTGCGACGGATTGTCTGTCCGATTGCAACTTGAAGGCGCAGAAGTCGGCGATCCTTATTTCCAATTGAACAACCAAGACAGGTCGAATTCAGAATGGAGGGGAAGATACGCTCATTGGGAGGGGCAGCTTCGCAAGCTGAGGGTAATGTGCCGCCCAACGATAGACTCCCCTGGGCGCAGCTTAATGTTTCGGTAGTCGACGTGATTCGGGCCAGGTCGCCGAATATGGGGGAACCCAACGGAACAAGGGGAGAAAGCGCAAGCAAGGCCGATGTCGAGACGAGGCTGCCGAGGCCGGTCGAATCTAGTCGAGTGAGAGTCGAGGAGTGCGACAAGGCACACACAATGTGTAGAGGCAGATAACGTCGCTGTCGACTTTGTCTGAACCGGGTCGCCGAGAAGCGAGTTAGGGAACGGTCGAGAAGAGGGAAGCAGAATTGCCGTTGGGGTGGATATGGGTCGCTTGGCCGGTCGGGCTCGAGCCGTAACAGTCAAGGGGCTGTTTCGTCTTTGAGCCACAATAGAGGAGGACAATCAAAGGCGGCGCGGGTGTGAGCGCGGGCGCGGGCGCTGGCGCGGGCGGCGAGGAGGGGGAAAACAGTTATGACCGTGGCAGCTTGGATTGCACTCAGTCTCGTCGACGAAGTATGTCGTGGTCTTGTCGGTGACAGACACGGTAAGAAAGGTCAAGAGCACAGCAACACAACGCAATGCAATGCGTTTGGTCTCAACAGAGGAAGGCTACGCACTATGCCCTACATGTGCCCTTTGCCGCCCTCTGCCACCCGCTGCCCCCCTTCTGCCCTACGCCCTACGCCCTACCTAGGTGCCCTATGCCCAATGCTGCCCGCTTCATGGCGGCTCTCGGGAGAGGGGAAAGCCGTTGCAGGTGCGCACCAACCCCCCGGCCACGGGTCAGGTACGGGACGTCCCTTGTGGTTAGTCGGTTAGCGAGGAATACCTGACTCTCCCACCCAAATTGGCCGGCAGCCTTTGTACTTGTGCATATTCAACCCACCTTCCGCCTCGCATCTGATTCTCAAGCCGCCACCAGGAAAGCTTGGAAGCTGGCAAAACCCTCAATATCGAACACACTTCGTAAAGTGCCATAGGCCAAGTTTTCTCACCACAAACGCGCTTATCAAGTTATACGCCAGGCAAAGCCTCGTCAGCCAAGTCTCTGCAAAGTTCAGAGCAAACCTTGGGAGGCAAGTGTCCGCTGGTTCGAGCCCACTAATTCTATACCGTTGCTTCACCGTGCCTTTTTCATCTAATTCTAAAATCCCCCTTTTCTACTTTCCAATATCCATTCCACCACTTGCTGCCCGAAGCGACAGTCACTGCGGGCCAAGACCACGCATGTCGTCCTCGACTCAGGGGCTATCACGCTCGCCTTGTGACCACTTCTCCCCTTCAAATCGCTGTCCTGGACGGTCCCTTGTACAGCACTCCCACCGCACAATGAATGATTCACCATGGCAAGTCCAACCGAGGCTTGTCTCTGTTGGAGGCTTGGACGACCGTCTACTCCACTTGGTGTTGACTAGAGCTTCTTGTGCACTTCATAGTATTATAGGCTTAGCTAGCCACTTATCTTCAGGCTGGCGGCCACGGCTGTTTCATCTGACCGCGCTTGTCGTGAGCGTCTCTAAAAAAAAATGCATGCGGATGGCGAGCCATGTCCAAGCACGCATATCGGACATGCAATTATGTGTTCGAGGACCTGGAGAGGCGCTTCCCTATTCTACCAGGAAGTAGGCTCATAAACTCGTTGGCCTACACGCGTCGGAGGATCATGTTCACCACAATGTTCTGGCAGCTGTGACTACGTAGCCACGCTACCGGGTTACGATAGTTCACAATTGCCATGGTACACGATCTACCAACCGCCTCGGGTACGAGATCACAAGTCTTGGGGTTTCCGGTTGGTGGGAAAAGCTTCTATGATCAACATTGAAACATAGTGGGGGACCGAGAACGACTGAGCCTGGTGCGCAGGCCCTTTGTTTCCAATCTGTCACAGAACCAGCCTCTCTCGTGCGCTCTGCCCGTCCTCGGCCAGCTGCTAATGGTAAGCCGAGCACAACAGCGTCCGAGCACGGCAAAACACTTCCCAGCTCCCCTCCAGTGATTGCAAATGGTCCCTTGTAGCTTTCCTCAAGTTGCCGGGCGGGTCGAGCCGGCCATGCTATGCGCCACTGGTGTCCAAGTGATCCGGTTTGTCCCCCCCCCAACCCGGATCGACACTTTCGCTCGGACAATAAAGGCTTGGCTCCTGGGAAAGGGGAATTTAGTCGGGGTTTGACCACCCTACCACGCAGAGCAGATCAAATAGTGCCAATTGCCCGCTGTGCATCCGCAGTCAAACATCATGTGTTGGGCCTTGCGAGATGACACACAGGATAGGACGATCAAGAAGCAGCAATTTCCAGACCGAACAATCTAGGTGACTCGAATGGCCGTCGCAGAACTGGGATTTGCAGACAACGTGCCCTTGCAGTCTCTTCATAGAACCAATGCTAATACCAAAGCAGGCTCCAACGCTGTATCCTTCGGTACCAGGCTTCTCCATCACGACTTCATCTGAAGACGTGCAAGATATGCACAGCCCATTGCCCAGAATTTCACAAAGGATTATCCCATATAGCAAAGCATCAAGAGCTATTGGCTTGTGGGCGTTAAACCGGCTTGAGGTTTCCCAAACAAATAATCAGGACAAGAGCAGCACGAAAGCATCCGTGAAACCAACCATCTTCGGGCGAAATTCCAGTAACCTATCGACGTAACGTCAGGTATGAACCAGTATCTGCAAGTAGAAAGCCCTGAAAGTTGCAAAGCCCACGAAAACCAGAGCCCAGGTTTCGTGGGTGTGAAATGTGTGTGAAAGTCTCCTCTCGTCGTAAGTTTCCTCCAAAATCCATCGCCATTGAACCCCATAATCATCCCCACACAGCCCAAGAGCAGTAGAGAACCAGTGCGCCCCCTAGACCGGAACACCAACCATTTCGCCTGCTCCTCCCATCCAACCAGTCCGACGAAAGAAAGGCGTGTGTCGTGAGATGCCGCGGCGAGACGGTGTTGGTGTCAAGCACCGTGCAGGGATGCTTGCGTTGTGGATTGTCGTTGTGCGGTCCGAAGAAGAGAGGCTCGTGGTGAGTAACTGCCGCGGCGGGAAAAGATGGGCGCGCGTGTGTGTGTGGTATTACTGATCAAGCGGTCGTGACCAAGACGAGGATCGTCACCAGAAGGGAAACAAGTGGCGATGCGGGAAAACGACCTCAACCCGCGCTCTAAGTCAGCAGTGCAGCGAGCGCAACCAGCATAACAACGCAGTAGACGCCGTTACCAGACTTGGAGCCGCCCATGCCAAGCGGCTTGGGCATAGGGCGCTGCTTCTCGCCACCGCTGGTGAGAGCCGGGGTGGTGGGGACTGGGTCGCTGCCGCTGAGCGCGGTGCCATTGGGGCCCGCGGTAGCCTTGAGAGTCACAGTGACGTTGGCGGTCGTGGTGGCCGCAGTGCCGGCCGTGCCCAGAAAGGCGGTCTCGGTGGTCGTCATGGGGCCGTCGCTGCCGGTCCAGGTCAGGGTCAGGAGCTCGACCGAGGTCGAGGTGGCGTAGAGGGTGCCGCCGGCGCTGAGGTCGGTCATGGTGGCGGGGGCGGGCTCGGACGCGGTGTAGGTGACGTAGACGGTCGCTGTGGGCGCGCACTCGTCGGGCGCGTCGAGGATGGTGGCGGCACCGCCGACTGGGGATGGCAGTGACAGGTCGGTGACGGACGAAATGCTAGGCGAGGCCATGGTGGGGATGCCCATGGGGAACGAGGTCGCGTTGATGCCGGCGTGGATGGTGGGAGAGGCCTTGTCCATGGACTCGGCGGACAGGAAGGACAGCCAGGAGGGTGGAGTGTTGTTTGGGTGGCCGTAGGGACGGGCGCAGGGGCCTGCTCCGTCTCCAGTCTCGCCGCATGAGCCGACGAGAGACGAGGTTGAGGCAGACGAGGTTGAGACGGACATGTTGACACCAGGGGCCATCGCGGCAGCAGACGAGGTCGAGACCGACATGTTGACGCCAGGCACCACTGCGGAAGCTGTCGTGAAGGGGGTGACAGTGGGACGGGCCATGGTCAGGACGTCGGTGGAGACGGGCATGGTGACGGTCTCGATCAGAGTGGTCATGGTGCTGGTGAGGCTCATGTTGTAGTTGGCCATGACGGAGACCGAACTGGAAGGAAGTTGTCAGTGTTGGGCTTGCTTGCTTGATTGATCGAAATGATGCGAAAGTTGGACGTTGCGAACTGGGCGAGGTTGATGTTGGAAGAGGTTGGAGGAGTAACGTTGCTGGGAACAGGCGAAGAAAGTGAAGGGCAGGTGGCAGGTATGCAAGGTGGGAGGCGGGCAGGTGATTGTTTGTCAAAGCGAGCTTACGAGAGAACTAAAGACTCAGAGGCAGCCGAGACAGCTGAAGTCTCGTCGTCGCAGGTGTCCGAGGTGGCAGGAGACAGAGTCACAGTCGGCACGTCATCAACAGTCGTGGAGGAGAGCAGACCATCGCGAAGCTCGCGGCGGCCAGAGTGGAAAACGACCGGGGCGGCGTTGACATCTAGAGCAGCGCGGCCCGCAACACCAGAAGAGCGCTGGGCAACATGCTTGCTGCCTATGTGTTGGGTTGGATATTGTTAGAGCCAGGGCGCGATACTAATCGACAGCGTTGAGAAGGACTTACCGTTGACAGTCACAATCGACAGGCCAATGACGGCGCCAACGAGACAGAGGCAAGTCAGGACGAGGGTCAAGATCACGCCGTTCTTGGACCGGCCCCAGAAGGCGTACGGCTTGGTGTACATCTGCCTCTTGAGGAACTTGCCAGCCTTGCTGAAGAAGCCAGGCTTCTTCTCCTTCTTGCCGGCGCGAGCACCGGCCTCGCCAGCCTCGGCGGACTGAAGAACCTTTGAGTCGTCGACCCTGTCCGCCTCAGTCTCCTTGATCACTTCGATGAGCGACACCTCCTTGCCACCAGCATCACGCGTGCCAGTGACGGGCGCGTGGTCGTCCGGGCCGAACATCTTGTGCAGCATGTCCATCTCGGTACCGTCTCTTGGCATCCTGAAGGCGACGTCGCTCTGAATCTGGACGTAAGGTTGTGAATCTATCTGAGAAGCTACGAGTAAGTCTTGTTGGCCGGGACAATGTTGCACAGCATGCAGATGCAGTCCAGCTGTTCCAGAAGAGAATGATGTTCGTCACGTTTCAAAGAGGATTCAAAGAGTGTAAGGAACGAATGCGATAGATCTGACAACGGCGATGTTCCAAGATGCGGATTAGAAGTGATGTGAGAGGGAAAGTTCTGGGTGTTTGCCAACGGCATGAAACGAATGTTGGGTCCTCGCAAAGGAATCGAGTGAAGAATAGACGAGTGGCAAGAAGGCGGGAATGAGAAAAAGGATAATGGAGAGATGTGTAGCAGAGCCGTCAAACCGAGGCGTGACTGGTGATAGTCACGGACGAAGGTGACTGGATGCGCTGGGCGAGTGGGTAGGGCAGACGGGAGACGCTGTGTGACGCGTTTCGAAGAGGCAATGTTTGCAGGCTCCCGTTACTCAACCGCGAATTGCAAGGGGCAAGGAGGACATGCGTAACAGGAAATGGTGCTACTTACTGTTGCTTCGTTGCGATGTGTATTGGTCGTTTGCGTTGCGAACAAGACACGCGATGGTGATGACCGTGGTGTTGACGGAAGAAACGAGAGAATCGACGAGACCGCTGGTGATTTCGCAACAAGAGTTGCAAAGAGAAAGCAAAAACAGAAGTCTGCAGCTGCCTTGGGTTTTGCATGTCTCCGTGGGGCCATGCCATCGTGAGCCATTCCCAGATAGGTCATGGCGACATTCGTCTTGGTGTTCACGACGAGGGTCCCGGGGAGGTGAGATGTTGGCTCTTAGGTGTGGGAAATGCACAGCCAGCTCACCTAGACTGGAAGCAAGACAATGACCAAGCCCAACTTGACTGCTCACAACTCTCCCTACAGAGTAGTACAATTGTCAAAGAGGAACCCTGGTCTTCGAGTCCTGAGAAGTACAGTAGATGCCTCATGACAGTATGTCCTTCATGCCAGAGTGACGGTGATTGCGTCGTTCCTAACCCCATGTGCTGGCCTCACACCAATGTCGGGCAGCTATAGCAATAGGCAATATTGGCCAACACCTTTTAGTCGGGCTTTGTCCACCTGGGCACCACACATGCCCTTGATGCCCCTGTGCTTTGTGGTTGTATGCTCAAGTGGTCCCTGAGCAGCCTTTCCCCCTACTCGATGCCACATCATCGGATGAACAACAAAAAGAAGTAATGGCAGCGGATAGTCACACTTGTGATGACAGTCGGTTCATATTCGACTATTTGGGCTCCCTTTTCCCGGCTTCCGAACGGGAGTAATGGGATGACATACGCACAAGTCGTTGCCATCACACGAAGTCATGTTTGTGAGCCGTGTGACGAGCGATGAAACTGGCCAGATGGCGTCCTTGTGCATGGTAACATGGCTGATGACATGGGATATTAGAGAAGACGACAGTTTCTTGGCTGGCCAGATAAAAAGCTCGACGAGGGGCGGTTGCACAGGCGCCCTCCATCGTATGGGTAGTCGTGAAGAATGGGTCAACTGAGTAGGTGACATGAAGCATGGCATGCAGGAACCGCTCTCAGTGCCACACACTCTGCTGAGATGGCTCCCGCAACTACTCCTCGCTGGCCCAGAGCCAGGGAGACGGCCTGTTACAATTTGCACCACAATCTTCATCAGCACCTTCTCACTTGACTGCGCAGATCCAAGATTTGAAGCCGAGAGGAGTGCCGCAGTGATGTGGCAAAGAGGTCATGGTGGGTGTTTGCGCAAAAGTATAGAGTTATGTTGGGAAGGGAACTCAAGGCTCGTTATAAAGAACAAGTGTTGAGGTTTTTTAGTCGCACAAATTCGATAGTCTGTTGACTGATGAAATGAAGAGGTGGGCTGGAAGGGCCGCAGATTACAAAACCGGGACACTTTGAGGGGAGTGTAGCTCCCTGGGATATACATTCACGACTGCGCCTGACAGGTCGCCGCCCCACAGCTTACTTTTTACATTGCTAAACATCATCTCCGTCGACTTGTGCACCACTTCATTACGGGAAACCTCTGACTTGTGCTATGGCGTTCTAGAGTTTTGCCTGGCTCCTCAGCCCACTTACTCACTGACGATGCAATGCCCATAGTGTCGCTCCCGGGGTCAACAGCAGGTAGACTGAGCGATGCCATGTCCATGATTGGCATGCAACATTGTAGGAAAAGTTCACTTGGATGACTTTCTAGCTCCTCCTCGAGTCCACGAGCCCGCAAGTCACGTACTCGCTTTCAAGTGGACAGGAGGGCTTAGAGACGATTTTTGTCTGGAGATGATCTTTTTCGAAACATCATCCAAGTGGATTTAAGGCCCGGGATGGAAGAAGTCTTGTTGCAGGGACAAGTGTGCCCTCCGTGGGTTTGTATGGCATCCATCTTGAAATGTGAAAAACGCACTGCCATTTCCTCACTCCGCCACTCCTAGATCACCCAATATTTTATTAAAATTGGATCGCACAGTGCCCCGGTGGGAATGCTTGACTTGTTTCGAGCTCGAGGTCATCGCTTCGAAGTTGAGCTGATTCCAAGGTTGAGGCAGCAGCTCACCCGCCCAGGAGACGAACGAACCTACTCAAGTAGCACGGGTTCAACGAAGTAGGCGGTTGTCAATCCAGATTGTTGATGGTGCGAAGATCACTGGGAGCAACCCAGTCAACAGCTCTAAGTAATCAGCTTGGAAGAAACGGCTGTCAAGAAGCTGAACACCGAGTCATTTCTAGTTCTTTGAAAGCGAACAAATCAGGTACTTACTAATGTAATGAGTCCTATGTTTTGCCGAAAGTGGCAAGTCTACCTCGATGACAGCCTCCATCCACGAGATCCAGAGCAGGAGCATTCCCTAGGCCATACAGAGACAGCCTCCGAGATGTTGATGAGATTCACAATATCTCCGAACTCAGACGTGTCCGAGTTTGAGGATGGACTTGGGCCGAGTGCGGATCATTTTACCCAGCTGAGCACACGTCGAAGTAGCTTTTTCGACCATGCCCTTATTCCTATCAGGCCAGATCAAATATGTTCCTTCCTTTGCTTGGGGGCCATGGCCTATGCGAGCTGTTAGACGCGATGCCAGTTTTCCAGCTAAATTATCAGCAAGCTTGTTGCCAGGAACACTGTGACCAGGCACCCAGCGAAGCTCAACCAGAAAGTCGCACTGCTCGATCTCGCACACTACAGCCTGGACCAACTTCGCCAAAGCGGTCAATTTCTTTTTAACGGTGCAGCGCAACGCCGTTCGTGAGTCTGACATGATCCGCACTTTTCTCATTCTTGGGCAGACGAGGCCATCAACTTGGCTTGGACTGCTTTCACAATCTCCTCCCGCAGGCTCGGTGGAATCGTCAGCCGGCTCAGCGAGCTCGGATTCAGTGTTCTGATAACCGGGCTATTCAGAGTAGGTAGATTGTGAAAGTGAGTGATAGGTTTGAGGATCGAAGTGATCTTAATGGTTTCGGTGATTTTGGTGATTTTGGTGATGCTTTCTCGGGCCTGGTTACCAATGCATTCCAGGAATTGTTTTGTCAGAATTATGGTGGGTGGGTGGCCCTGATATAGACGGCCCTGAGAGACTTTTTCCTGAAGAAAACGGTCACTTGTGGCTTATCAAGGTCTGTTCAAAGCACGCGATGGTCTACCAATACATAGTCGGTGAGAGCCAAACTGTATTGGCTCAAAATGGTCAGGCCACTCGCAGCTCGTCTAAGTGATGAGGACTATATAACATCACAGCGCTAGCTAGCACTAAAGCGAGTCAAACAAGTCACTTTGACAAGATCAAGCATCAAGATTGATGAATCTTCCCAACTAAGCAAGGCCAAGTTTGGTGGGCAAGCTTCGCAAGGCGCAAGCAAGGCTGAAGAGTCCGATTTGTCTCAAAAGAAGCCGCGATTTTCGATCTCTACACGGCTTTTCTGTGCGGAGGACTGGACGCGAAATTACGAAATTACGAACTGTGAACGCCTTGTCGTTGACCGATCTCTACCACTGTAGGTGCCCGAAGAGTGTTGCGTACAGCCATTCAATGGATCAAAAACCCGGCCTTTGAGCGGACTTGCCCAGAAGGTCAAGCAAGACATCGCGGGTGAATGCCCTTTGCTGTGTAGAGCGTCACTTGTCTACCAGGCGTGTCCGACACATATGAGCTCTACTGAGATTCAGGGTTGGTATCATGCACCTGCACGCATTTATACCAGAGATGAGTCCCTAGGTATTTCGCAGGCGCTCTTTGGATTCTAAATCCTTGGTAGTGAGGCAGCAGCTTCTGGTTCAGGCAATGCCTCACGCCGGAAAAAGAAAAACAATAAAAATTCAGTTGGAATCCCTCACCCCTCGCTCAAATCTATACCGAGTCTGAGTTTGATTTCAAAGAGGGTAGTGTCAGAAAGTAACCATATGCAGTCAGGTGTCTAAGAAATCGTAGGTAAATCCATACAGTATTGTGGTTGACTTCGGAGGTTGAATTCAGCGGCCACAGAGAAGCGCTTACGTCATCAGCTAGCTCTTAGCTCCAATTTAGTACGTGTTTTAGCCCGCTGCTCGTATCCATGCTGGAGTCGCGGTTTCGAGTCCTCAGTCGAAGGAATATTGTTTTGGTCCCAGTCGCGACTATCCTGCGCCAGCGCCAGCGCCAGCCCATTCGCTCGGTCTCGACTACGACGACGCGACTTTCGCAGAACCCCGAGTACCGAGTATCGTCAGCCCACGCATCGACAACTTGCGCGTCCATCACGCGACCACCATGTCGCGACGCAGAAGGGCTGCTGAGCCCGCGCCTGAGGAGGAACAGGAGGAGGAACGCGACCCGGAGGGCCTCAAATTTAACGAGCCTCTGTCATGGCGCCCCGGCAAGGCGATACCAACCACGGAGCTCGTCAAGCGACTCAACAAGCTGTCCAAGGAGCTGGCGGAGCTGGATCAGGATTGGGAGCAGAAAGAGTCGCTCAATCATGTCGCAAAAGAGCTGTCTTCGAGCAACGTCATCGGCCACAAAGACAAGGGCGTCAAGGCCTTTGCCGCCTGCTGTCTCGTCGACATCCTCAAGATTTGCGCTCCCGACGCGCCGTTCACGCCCTCGCAATTGAAGGTAACACAGCCAGTCCTATGCACTTTGCGCTACCTCGAACATCACGCTGACATTGCCCGCGCAGGACATCTTCGCCCTATTTATCAATTACGTCCTCCCCGCCCTCTCAGACCCGTCCTCTACATGGAACAATCAGCACAAATACGTCCTAATTTCCCTCGCCGAAGTCCAGAGCATTCTCCTCCTCGACGAAGTGAACAACAATGACGAACTATTTGTGCGCCTGTTCACCAGCTTCTTCGACACCGTCTCGGGCACGAAAGCATCCAGCGGCGAGCTGGTGGGCAAGGATGTCGAGCACTACATGACCATTATCTTGGAGATGCTCATAGACGAAGCCCAGACCCTGCCCTCAAAGGTCATCGACATCATCATGGCCCAATTTCTACGCGCTGCTGCTCCTGGCGCCGTCAAAGACAAGGCTGAGCAGTCCGCGAGGGACGACAGCCAGACAACGCTACTTTTGAAAGAGGAGCCCGCCGCATACAAGATGGCAAGGGCAGTGTGTTTGGGAAGCCAGGAGAAGATGTCGCGATATGTGGGATCATACTTTAGCGATGTCATCATGGAGGCGTCAGGCTTGGCTGGCAGCAACGGCAACCGGCCTGCAGCCGATTCGGACGACGAAGATGGCCCAGTCGGACCGTCGGATGACGACTTGAAGGAGCTCAAGAAGGCACATTTGCTCGTTCGGGAGCTCTGGAAGGCTGCCCCGGGTCTGTTACTCAACGTCGTCCCTCAACTCGAGGCGGAGCTGTCGGCGGACAATGTCAACCTGCGCCAGCTGGCAACAGAGACGCTCGGAGATATCATCTCCGGCATTGGCGCTGCAGGACCACCACCTCCACCTGCCTTGGATCCCGCTGCATATCCTCTTTATAAAATGTTGGACTTTGAGTCGAACGACGTCTCCACAAACCCGCTCACCACACCGTACTCTCCGCTCTCGTTTGCCCAGACATATCATGCGCCTTATCAAAACTTTTTGAGTCGCAAGAACGACAGGTCGCCAGTCATTCGAGCGTCGTGGACTACGGCTGTGGGCTACATCCTGTCCACGAATGCTGGAGGTATCGGCTTCAGCCGTGAAGAGGAAAAAGCCTTGGTCGGTGGGCTCGGCGAGAAGCTCAATGATAGCGACGAAAAGGTTCGGCTTGCCGGCGTCAAGGCAATTGAGTCTTTCGGCTTCCGCGATCTCATCCTCAAGCTGGCGTCAGACGGCGGTCTGAGTAAGGAGCGCACCATCCTGTCGAGTCTGGCAGACCGTTGTCGAGACAGGAGGCCGCAGGTGCGCGTTGAAGCCATGGCTTTGCTTGGAAAACTGTGGGCTATCTCCTCGGGCGAAATCTTGGCCGGCAATAAAGTTGTTGTGGAAGCTTTGTCTGGCGCACCATCCAAGATCTACAGCTCCTTCTTTGCCAACGACCAAGATGTCAACGTTCTTCTCGACAGGGTTGTTTACGAGTGTTTGGTCCCCTTGTCTTTTCCGCCTCCTAAGAAGGGCTCAAAGAGTGCAAATGGAAACTCGCAGTCGCAGGCTCTGTCGGCGACAGGCACTTACGACCAAGATGCGGTCAGGACAGAGCGAATTCTCTTGCTAGTGCGATCTTTGGACGAACCCGCAAAGAAGGCTTTTTACGCTATCCAGGCCCGTCAACCGCAGTTCGCCAAGATAATGTCGACGTTTTTGCGCTCCTGTGAGGACTACAACGGTGGTGTCATGGATGAAGATGAAGCTCGCAAGACCGGAAATCTGCAGAAGACCATCAAATACATGGCTCAGTTCTTGCCTGAGGATGTCAAGGTTCACGCAGAGTTGATGAAGTTTGCGAAAGCAAATGATCGTCGCAACTACCAATTGATCAAATTCATCGTTGGTGCAGAGAATGAATTCAAGACTGTCCGAGGTGGCCTGAAGGAATTGGTGAAGCGTCTGCAAGGCAGTCAGCTGTCTGGTCTGGCTGATGTATTGATCCCACTGCTGTACCGATCAGGGTATTTCATGTTCAACCGCAGTCACCTTTCCACCATCCTCGACTACTCAAGAACGGATCAAGACGACTTCGGCGCGACAGCACACGAGATCTTGAACGAAATTTCGCAACGCACACCTGATCTCTTCAAGTCACATATCGGCGACCTTTGCAAAGATCTTGCGAACAAAGCTCCCACCACCACCTCAGAAAATGAGCCGGCAGTGGTAGAGACATTGAGGGCATGTTCGTCCTATGCCCGCAAATACCCATCCGAGATTCCAAGCGACAAGAAATTCAACCAGGTGATGATCAATTTCGCGTTGTATGGGAAACCTTGGAAGGCCGCCAAGTATGCTGTTAATATTCTGTTGGCCAAGAAGGACGAGAGGAGCCTACTCAGCGCCACTGAACTTTTTCAGAAGGTGATGAAAGACTGGAAATACGGCGGACCCCACTTCCTTAACAAACTTGCTGTCGTCGCACAGTTGGAACTCCTGACGCCCAAGATTACCCTGGATAAGGATCAAGCTATCCTCGAGATGATTCAGGAGATCCTGAAGCAGGTTCGTGCTGACGCCAGCGAGGATGATCCAGTCTGGGTTGAGGATGCAGACATGGATGAGGAATGTCAGGCCAAATGTCTCGCTCTCAAGATCTTGGTGAACCGTTTGCGAGCCACAGAGCAAGATCGAGGTGACGGTGAAGGTGATCTCCAACAAAGGGCGAGACCTGTGTTCAAGATGCTCAGGACTCTGATAGTAAGAGAAGGGGAGATGTGCAAGACCAAGGCAACACCAAAACACTACCGAGCGCGGCTGCGACTTGTGGCCGCTCAATCAGTCCTCAAACTCTGCAAAGACAAAGAGCTCGATGATCATCTCCCACCAGATGAGTTCGATGCTCTGTCCTTTGTCACCCAAGACGCGCACCCCCAGACCCGGAGGGCTTTCATCACCAAGTTGCAGAAGTATCTCGTGCAGGGAAAGTTGCGGCCGAAGTTCTACACCATCATCTTCCTCACAGCCTACGAGCCAGTGACCGAGTTCAAAAACGGAATAGAGACGTGGATTCGATCGCGTGTCGCTCACTACCAGCAAAGCGGCCAAGCCGTCATGGAAGCCATCATGCCACGACTCATCTCCCTGCTTGCCCACCATCCCGATCTTAGCGAGCAAATGGAGGAATTGACTGATCATGCGCGCTATATCATCTACTACATCAGCAATGTGGCCAATGAGAAGAACCTGGGTCTGATCTACAGGTACGCAGAGCGAGTGAAGCAGACGCGAGACGCCGTTAAACCTGAAACGAGCAACAACTTGTATATGGTGAGCGACCTGGCGCAGGCTGTGATCAGGAAGTGGCAGGAGAGGAAGGGCTGGGCGTTCGAAGCGTACAGCAAGAAGGTTGGGCTTCCTACGGGACTGTTTCTGGCACTGCCGAATCACGATGCTGCCCAAGAGGTTGCAGAGAAGCAATACATACCGGACGGCGTCGACCAGAAGCTGGACGATATCTTGAAGGCTATGGATCGGAAGAAGGTATGTTACTGGCCCATTTTGACAGTTGCCTGCTATAGACCTACTTGCTGACGATTACACAGAAGCGCAAGTCCATGGACGACCGCCACGACGGCCAGCCTCCCTCCAAAAAGTCCAGAGCTCCCCGACCCATCGCCAAAGTCAAGTCTGGCAAGCAAACCACGCTGAAGAAGTCTACAAAAGCAAAGACCCCGTCCAAGAAGAAGCAACGCGCGTCACCACCGCCGATCCCTGACTCCGAGCGCCGACGTAGTGGAAGAGCCTCGATCAAGGACACATCGGCGTATGCGGAGCGGGACTCTGACGACGATGATGAGGAGATGCTTGAGGGCGTGGCTGAGTGGGAATATCTTGATGGCGAGGAGCCCGAAGACGAGGACGAGGGGGAGGGTTCTGGAGATGAGCCTCAAGAGGAGGAAGAGGCAGAGGAGGCAGAACCTGAGATTGAAGTTGAGGAAGAGGTAGAAGCTGAACCCGAAGCCGACCCTGAGCCTGAGCCCGAACCTATGGATGAAGACGACAAGGAAAACGAAGAAGAGGCTCAGGAGGAAAGTGAGCTTTCAGAAGCAGAAGACGTGGAGGAGCAAGAAGAAGAAGCGCCACCCGTAGAGGCCAATGGCCGACGCTCAGGCAGAGCTTCGGCAAGGACACAACAAAAGCCAGCTAAGCCGGCGCCCAAAAAAGTTGCGGCCGCGAAGGGCAAAGCCGCTTCCGCTGCCGCTGCCGCTCTACCCACGAGGAGTAAGTCGAGGAGAGGCAAGGAGCCAGCAAGCAAAGAAGTCGAGGCTCCAGCTCCGCCAACGAGGTCACGGCGGGCGAAAAATGTGTATGCTACGGACAGCTGAAATGGAGACTTCTCTACCAAATTCGTTGTCTATATGATCAGTTGCCTTGAGGTGTTTGGTTGGTTGGCTTTTGTAAGTGCTTGGAGACGGAATGGATAGGGACGACCAATTTCAGGAACCGATTCAGGGAATTGGCAGTGTCATAAAAGAGCGAGCATGACTTACTTATTTCTTTCCTTTTTTTCAAAGCAAGTGGCTATTGATCAAGGGTTACTTTCCACCACTTGACGTCTTGTGTGTCTGGTTTATCGGGAATGCCCTTCCTCCAAAGACTGACCAATTGCTGGCTTTTTCGCAGGCTGGTCACTGCTCTCACAAAAAGACTACTTCTTACACAGGCGGTCATCACGCACGGAAAGCTGTCTATAACTCCCACAGGCGACGGTCGGACCTTTTGGTGTGTTATCACATGCCTCCATCACGATGGCGTGCGTACTGGAGGACATAGCGCAGAGACCGCTCCTGTCTTTTGGCTAGATCCGCAAAATCTGGCTCCGGGGGCTACCAATAGGCCAGTGTTTGAATTCAACTTGGAAGTGAGGCGGGCGTTTTTGTCAAGATTCGCATCTCGTCGAGTAACGTAAAGGTGAAGCCGCCCACCAAGCCCAACGATCCGCCATCATCAAGCCTACTGCGCAAAATTTCCTAACCCAGTGGCGGAGGAGGGCTCAAACCTACAAAGCATAATATCGCAACCATGGCAGAACAAGCACGGCCCACCGCCGACTCCATCACGACACCCGAAGCCGCCCATCTATCCACACCCACAACAGAAGAACCACCAACCTCCCAATGTATAGTCTGCATCGACGTCTACCCCACGGCCTCGACAGTCCTCCTCCCCTGCGCGCACCGCTGGTGCCACGAATGCCTCAACCTGGGCGTCGCCATCGCCGCCTCGTCGCGCGCCACATTCCCGCTTAGATGCTGCCGGGACCCCATTCCCCTTGCGGAGGTCCAACATGTATGTTGCCCCTTCCCGCCCGCTCTCTTACCCACTTCATTCCTTCCCAAGACCACCCTCCACCCCATAGAAATACACTAACAATGACCAACAAAAAGTGCCTAACCGACGCCGTAGCAGCCCGCACAGCCGCCGCCTACGAAACCTACCTCGCCACCCCCTCCCCCACCCACTGCGCATCCCTAAAGTGCAGCCTCCTAATCCCAAGCTGCACACTAGACGTCCCCGATGCACAATTCGTCATCTGCCGCGCCTGCCGCGCCGAAACATGCCGCAAGTGCGGGTGTCTAAAAGAATCGCATCACATCCCCACCCCCCCCAAATCCACCACCCAAAACCGCAACGAGACAGCATCACCAGCACCACTCCTCGACTGCCCAGTGCCCAACGCAGACCTGACCCCCGCCGACCGCGCGCTCATCGCCGCCAAGCGCTGGGCCGTGTGCCCTGGATGCCGCGTGCTGGTCGACAGGATCTCCGGGTGCAAGTGGGTGTCTTGTCGGTGCGGGGTGGTGTTTTGCTATATGTGTGGCGGTAAGTGGTGTAAGTGTCTTCCTGGCGTGGGGCGGGATCCGGCGGATAGACCGATTTATTGGTTGGTGTTTGTTTTGACGACTGCGAGTGTTGTTGCCGTGGTGTGGGGCATGACATAGCCATTTTTGAGCGTCATCGTCGCTTGGTAGCTGAAGAGGCATGTCTGGCATGAGTGCGAGAGGGATAGTCGGAGTTGTGGATGGGTCTGAGAGGGGATCGAGTGCATCACGTACTGCAACAGTTTGGTCGAAGCTTCAACGGACTATGGGACTTGATTGAGATCAACACTGAATGCGGGGGTATGTGGGTATAATATTTGAAAACCAAAACCGATCAAATGTGTGCTGAACCATACCAACTTATCTTCCTCTCGAACCGCATGCCCAGCTTTTCCTCCTCGTGGCTTTTCTCTGGCCATCCAATTTCCGTTCCCATAGTGCACTGTGGTCGCTCGTGCTCCCCCGATGCCATGATACATAGTAATGTTACAACAAAATTCTCCACCCAGGGGTATACGGCAGATGATAGACAAAAGGAAAAGGAAACAATGCTGGTGCTGGTGAGACCAGACAGAGGTGCCAGCCTGCCGTCTAAAGCCCAGCCGCCGCCTCGGTCAGTACACCCAACAAACTCGCGGCAGCACCACCGATGCCAACCGCACCGATTGTCTCAGTCCACGCTCGCTTCTTCGTGCGGCGCCGGTCCCTCGCGTCCTCTCTGTTGTCACGATGGCGGTGCGAGGACGAGTGCTGGTCGCGGTCACGGTGCCTGTCACTGCGATCGCGGTCCCTTTCACGTTCCCTGTCATGATCTCGCTCGCGGTCGCGATCGCGATCGCGGTCACGGTCACGCTCTCTTTCTCGGTCCCGATCACTGCGATCCCCACGATCGCCCCTGTCGCGTCGGCGGCGATCATCGCCATCGTGGTCTCTCCGAGCTCTCCTCTCCCGACGTTCCCGGCGCTCCTTCTCGCGCTCCAGTTCGGCAACACTCATTTCTCGCGGTCCGTCCTCATCGAAGCGCACGTGATTCTTGTTGCGATTCTTGAGTATTGGCTTGGGTGCTACCGTAGCCGCAGGCGAGCCCTGTTCATTCATCGGCGGCACGATTATGGGGTAGACCCGGCTGCTCTTGCCTCTGCGGTCGTCATCCGCGTCTTCGTATTCGGGCTCCTCTTGGATAACAGTGGCTGAGTCACGACGATGACGGCGATGGCGGCGGACGTCGCGCGGTATGTATTTGTCTGTCGCGGAGGCGGGTCGCTCGCGTGTTTGTGCAGGCTGAACGTCAGAGTCGCTATCGCTCGTGTCCGAATCATCCCAGATGGCCTCGGACGACGTAAAGCTATCCTCATCGTCTGAAGTGTCGGAATGACGCGATGACTTCTTTCCGCGGGTCTCTTCGGGGTAGTATGCCTTCTCTCGCGGCTTTGTCGCGTCAGAGTACCCACGACCCCGTCTAGCGCGCACCTCGACGGTCTTGCGCGCCAGCTTGGCAATTTCGTCACGACTCAAAACACCGAGTACGGCGACAAACTCAGGACGTGCCTCATAGCGCATGCCAGCTTTGTCGAGCACCTCAGGTGATACTAAGGAGCGCTTGATGCGTGTCCACTTGGCTTCAATAGGGATCTCCGCACCCTTGCTGTCTGGTGCGAGACGAGTCCGGCGATGGGGCGTCATAGGTGGTGGAAAGCCCGAACCTACTGAAGGCGCTGACGAAGGTATGGTAATGGGTGTAGTGCCGGTGGCGGTCGAGTAAGCAGGTGGTGGTGTAGAGAATGCTGGACTGCTGCCATAAGGTGGCAGAGATGGTACATATCGTGGTGATGCTCCGGCTGGCGACGACGAAAGGTCGAGTTCCGAAGAGTGACTGGTGTGGCCCTGGTAAGTCATGGGCGGCGGCAGGTATCGACTACTCGGCGAGGTCCCTGGTGACACACCGTAGTTGGGGACGGGTAACAAGGCCGGCGAGAGTTGAAGACCACCAACACGGACAGCAAGCATGTCGGCGTCACGGCGGTCGCTGTCCATCAGATCCTTGGTAGAGATGAGAGCCAACTGCTCGTTGGGTTCGGGATCGGAGGCAGAGTCAGAGGAGCCTCTTTCGTAAGACACCTGCACAGGCATACTGGTAGGATTATAATACTGCTGACCCCTGGCACGGGCATCGCCGCTGGCAGAATCAATGGGACTCTGGTCCGGACGCCGACGTGCAAGCTTGACGGCTGGGGCGAACTTTTCGTTGTCCATGGCAGGCGACAACAGTTCCTTGGGCGACGTGTTGTCGCCACGCCATTGGTTTGAGGCAGGGATCGCCAATGGCGCAGGCAGGGTGGAGGATCCGTATTGCTGGCGAGACCCGTATGCAGGCGCTGGCGCATCTGGATAGGGCGGATGCTGATGGGGTGCATATGCAGCGCTGCTCGCGTGGTCCAGAAGACCGCGAACCGATGGGGGATTGTCATCCACCGACCCGTTTTCTTCCAATTCGCGTATGTACGCACGGAGAACTTCCTATAGAGTTGTCAGCCACATGACCAGATCTTGGGCATCAGCCCCAAGAGATGCCCAAAAAAGCAAAAAAAGCAGTGTCACGTATTCCACCCGGTATCGGATGATTGTCGTCAGACGCTGATCGGTCTCGAGGAGAAAAAGAGGAAGTTTGTCATGAGACATGCAGAGAACGTGTGTATGGCGAGATTTGGAACTCGCCTTGTGTTTCCGCAGCACTTCACTGGAGAAGCCTTCCTTGACCAGCTCGGTCCAAAACTGCTGCCACATTTGCTCCTCGCTTTCTTCGGTGGCCTCGCCCGATGCTCTCTCCCTAGCCCTGCGTTGAAAGAGCCGCTGAGCGACAATATCAACTTTATCCTTGATGGAATTTTGCTGCTGGTCGTTTGTGTGTTCCAAGTCTACAGGGCGGTGCTGTCTTGATGGATTGTGCAGCTGGACTGTATCGAGGAAAATGTCGATGTGTGTCTTCTGATTAGCCAGCTTGGTCCGGATCAGCTGCAACATGTCCCTTTCCCGATCCTCAATCGGGCGCGCGGCATCTCCCCGCACAGTCTCGCCGTCGCCATTGTTGTATTCGCTTGGAGAAGAGCCATATTTCTCAAGAATGGTGTCCAACTGCTTGAGAGAGAAGTCGGTGTCCTCGACAATCGGCGCTAGCTGTCTCGCATAAACTGAAGAATCTTGCTGTGTGCTGTTGAGCAGACTGTCCGGGTCCTCTGCCTCTGCGCGCAAGTGCTTGATGACCGTGTGTAACGAGCGCACAACAGCGGCGACATCCGCAAAGTCGGCGCCAGAGATCTTGGCACGGCGGAAGAGCTGGCGAGAAGTTGCTGCCAGGGCCGAAATGGAAGCAACCGAAGTGCTCTCGAGCGGCATTTCGTGGAGTCCTTTGTCGCGGAGGCGCGACCAGGTCCTCGAAGGGCTGCTTGTCCGGCGGGAGCGATCCGGTGTTGTTGCCGGTCCGTAAGATGGGTTGGTTTCGTCGAGGTGTTTGTCGCGTCGCACTCTCCTGTGGTGTTGTACGGCGGATTTGGTTGAGGTGGAGCGAAAGATGGAGGGCTGAGTGGTAGAAATGGGTGGAATGTGTGGAACGACCATGCCGGGCTATCAGCAGCAAGCACCTGCAGGAAGTGGTGGGCTATGTAATGGAGCGTGTGATAATGTCATAGGCTGGCATGCAGAGGTGGCCAGACGTGCAGATAGGTGGCCATCCAAAGGCCGAGTTGGGGATAGTGTCAAGTAAGCGACGGGTCTGCGGGTGTACCTCTGGTACCTGGAGGATGTATCGGCACACCACAACCCCAACGCGGAAATGAGAAGCGACGCCTGTAGTATCCGGAGAGTTTTAGTGACGCTGAGGAGTGCCTGGGCGTGCGCGAGTGTGGCCTGGGGTGGAAGACAAGACCAGGAACCTGTTTTGTGACGGAGGTTTGAGACAGGTTTAGCAGAGAGAGGTGAAGATCAGAGCCCCAGGAGGGAAGTAAGGAGAGATGAGAAAAGGTCTGTCTTGTATTGTATCTCAAACAAAGAGGCCGGTCTTGTTCGCCGTGCAATGTAGATCGTACGGACACTGACATTGACGGAGCACAGCACACAAGGGCACATCGCAATGTTTGTTTGGCAGTTCAAGCGAGGGTCTTGACGGGGCTGATCATTGATGGGCCGCGGAAGAGGGGACAGGGTGCTCGAGTGCCTCGAGACATGCACGATGCAGGATATTCTTACCCAGCGTTGCACCTGCCGCGATGTGCAGAACCAAGGACCTCCTGGTCACAGCTTTGGGGTCGGGGTGAGCAACCGGCCTTACAGCCTTGTTGCAATTGTCCTGCCAACCCATCCCATTCGGCGTGGGTGAACGAGTACTGCACCACCGACGACTCGACCTGTATCGTCGGTCGCAAGATCCGGCGTTGATGTGCATATGGCTGGCCAGGAGGCCAGGAGGCCAGGAGGTTAGGAGGTTGACTCAGACGTGCAGGCGGCCTTAACTGCACTGCTGCAGTCGACAAACGCGCAAGTGGCAGGAGTGGATTCCAAAAACAAGGGTTCACAGTTCCTCCCTCGCGCGGCCAAACGTGACGTCAAGGCATGATTTCATCAGGCAGGGGCCATCCACGCGCCTTCCCCACACTCAGCCGCCTTGGTCACTGTTGGTCTGATCCCTGTAACCATCATTCGAAAACGTGCCTGCACTTCTTCTAGCCTGCTCCTCTGCTCCTGCGCCTCCCTCTGCGCCCACTGGCCCGGGCCGCCAGCTTGTAGGGCCTCGCTGGTGTCAGGAGAAAAAAACCTCTCTCCACCAACCAATGTTCGTACCGGTCATCAGGTGGTCTTTTGTGGGCAACTAACGGGTAGCATGTCCTTAGCCTCAGGGTCACCTCAAGGTTGAAGGCAGAGCGGCTAGCTCGAGCTTCCAAGGGCTCTCTACTGTGCACAGGTCAATCACCAGACAGCTCCAGCCAAGTTTGGTGCATACAATTTATTTACGCAGCAGCACAAGTCGCCCGGGGCGGCCCAAATGCATGTGCGGCTGGCCCCGTTGCGAATCTTGATGCCGGACTTCTCCTGCCTTTCGTCCAACTCCCACAATGGTGTTCTTGAAAACAAGCGTGGAAGTCATGCATCTATCGGCCTATTCGTGAGCAACAAGGCAAGATCGTTGCGGCCATGCCTGGATAAGCCGCCGAAGAACTGTCTGCTCGTCAACTGCCGACCTAGGAATCAATACGATGAGCGCTATGAAGGTAGAAAATCCTTTACATGTACACCAGTGGTAAATGTAACCTCACCGATCTACCGTGGTAGTCCTTGGAAAAGCCTCGAGTCGCCGACTCGTGATAATCAGACGGGTATGCACGTCAGGGAGGCTGTGACAAACTACTGCAGATGCACTTCGTCTTGACTACGACTCCACATAAACTTTTTGGCAGCTGGCAGAGACGGAGTACTGCACAGGTTCATCTGCGCCAAGATGCCGGTACTACCGACAGCACCTGTTGACTGCAGCCCAAGCCCAATCATTTTCCCTCACCAAAGTCACTATTTATCTCGTGAGAATTGGCTTGACAAAACTTTGGCTTGCCACCGGGTCAACCTCGTGAAGGGCTCATTTGAGATGCTTTTTGCTCGTCTACCACAGTACAGCTCTCGTATCGCATAGAACATCCCGAAGTGGAAGGCCACTCCACAATATCGAAAGCTGTCGCCACAAGTCCCGCAAGCTAGATTCATGCCTCGTCCCCAAAACTCTCACACATGACCGCCGCGGATAAAAAGCCGCGGACAAAAAAAGAAGGAAACAGATCGCCAGGGAAGAATTGTTTGGTCATAATTTCGAAACGAAAGCACTTGGCCGTTGTCGGCCCGGACTCTTGCATTCGGGAATGACTGAGTTCGTCGCCGGAATGATGGAATGCTGACATGCACCCACCACCTTTCGTGGTGCTACCAAAACGTGTACTGCTGCTGCCTTGCGAGGCTTGCATAACTGCATGTGCCTAGCCACAGAGGACGGATGTTGATATCTTCAGCCGCGTTGTCCTTCCACTGAATGTTTTGCCCACACAACCAAAGCAGCTCGTGCGTGGTTGACGCAGACCGAATTAAATATGCACATTTGGCCGGGTTGGAGGCGAGTAATCGGAGTATAGACATCATATAGACGCGGAACATCATGCGGCTTATTGTTACTTTTCCTGTTCATATTTCCAGCACCTTTTGAGATACCGAGAGCCTCATCGACCATGTCAAGTCCTCGTAGAACTAGTTGGCCTCCCAAGGCCGCCCTAGTGCAAACGCCCCTAACCAAGCCCCCACAAGCGCCATCCCGTCGCAGAGGTCACCAGACGAACTTGACTTGCTGACGGAGCAATAAGCTCGTCTTGGTAGCCAGACCAACCAACGTTGGGCTCTAACGACAAATAGGCGATGATGAGGCTAGTGCACTATCCTGTCGGGCGTAGACTAGATCGCCGCATAGGCAGCACTTCGGTTGCCATCCACCAGGCAATATGTAGCTGGAATCACTAGTTTTGTGTCGAGTGTGAGAGTTGCACATGAGGCTCTGCCCTTATCTGCCTGCTGACGGACATCAAAGCTGCAATACCAACCGAGTTGATCGGAGAGAAAAAGGTGTGTGCACATCCGCGCGAGGAGGGAATCGGAGAGAACAACCACCCCCATCTTGCCAAACGATACACGTAAACACAGCAAAGGCGAACGTCACCCGCAGCAGCAGAGCCGTAGTACCAGCACAAAAGAAACACAGACAATCCACCATCCCCCGGTGGCAGGCAAGACACACGTATCCCCCGGCAGCGCCACCGACATCGCCGACTCAGGTCTGCCCCTATCTGGCATCTGAGACCGCCCTCGTCCGTCCGCTGCAGTAGAACCGTGCCCGCAGATGCTGAAGCTCTCCCACCTGCCCTGCCCAGCCCAGGAGAACATCATCCTCGCTTAAGCCCTCCGTTTTGCAGCATACACGCGATGCGAATGTGTGTCTGAGACCTGCCTATGATGTCGTGCTTCATTGTAATGATCACACTAGATACCCGTGAGTATATAGAAGGTGTCAGAGGGTTTATGCTAGCAATACGGTAGTAGAGATAACAGGGGAGCAATATCAAGACTGGTGTTCGTGCGAGTG